>CAJQUW010001699.1:0-145739 GCA_907163375.1 Prostheceraeus crozeri
CTCAATATCTTTCCGAATACTGTTGGCGATAACTTCACTGTTGGATGGACCCAATTAGTAACCTATGTTGACCGTAACGAATTTCTTCTTCTCCAACGGTCACAAACTTTTGGTGAGAACGCTTTGATTGTTTATCGGATAAACCACTGTGGATACACATTGCTTTTATAATACATGCGTTAAGATTTTGTATTTCCTTGTCGAGTATCAAAAAGCATCTGATACAATAGTATTTAATAAATAGATTAAATTAAAAGTAATCAAAACTCCCCTTTTCAATTTACAGGACGATATAATATAGTAAAAGCAAAAGTTTGAAAGGGACTGACCTCACAGACTGACCGTTTTGTTGATTTGTTTGCTTATGTTATTGATGGTCTGGTCTCAAGCATTCTCGTTGTTTTGCCGATGTTAAAAATTCATTACACACTTTGCAGGTGTACTTGTAAACAATATAACCTCTATATGATTTATTGTGTACAAAATGCACCTGTTGAGTGGTGTAGTGATTTTTATATCTCCAATTCGTGCCGGAGAATGTTTATGGACGGGGGCATAAAACATTACTGAAAATCGTAAATTGTGTCCTTTACGTGAAGCAGGCGACGCATGAAGAGTAAAGTGAGATACCGGTATCAAACGCTTTCGAAGCGTTCGACGAAGCTAAACAAGGGATAGCAGCTTTTTAACGTTGAAATTACATTGGAAATTAGACCTGGGCATTTTTTGTATTCGAGCTGCTGATTGAGACGTTAGTTTTAATGTAAATTTTCATGTGCAATTTATTCTCAAATATTCCGGGAAGGCAGAGTACAGAGCGTGAAATATGGGGGCGGAAATCGTATAGGGTATGTTCGGTTCGTTGGGAAAATGCATGCTTGACGATTTTCTGCTAACTTGGGAATAAACTGATGGTGCACAATTGAATTGACTGTGGTGTGAAGGGGCTTACTTATAAACTCGTGCAGGTTATGTTGAAAAAACTTGGCTGGGATTGACATTCATATCCGAACCTTTTGCCAACCAATTTCTCCATTTCCCTTGTAACCTTGAATCAATAATCACCAGGGCTCTATCCGATGTATAAGGTAAGAGCTCAAATTCAAAATCGTGTGTTCTAGATATACCGTATTCCCTCCGAATTAAACGCCGCGGCGTTTATTAAAAATGTTCGATTTTCCACATGAGTATTTCACCCAAATTGAATAACAAGAATATACCTTTGCGGAAAGTATCATCAATAAGAGCTGAAACCTCATCTAGCAGGTTTCTGGCTCTGCAATTTACCGACTCTTTTGTCAAATAAGCGTTCCAGTTAGTGGCATCGACTCTAATATGATGCACAGCAATGGCGACTAATTTTTCCTTGGAATTACCGATGCCTGCATTTTGTGGTTTCCCTACCCCCCGATGGTCACTTGAATTCAGGCTGACACTCAGACAAAACTTGAGCGTGATGAGTTATGACATGACGCTCGATGCTCGACGTTTGCGGTGTAGGAACAGCTAGGAGGACAGAGAGCCATTCCTGACTCTGACAGCCCCCCCCCCTCCCAAACCATTAGTTATATACTCGGCTATTTTTCGTTTTCGTTTTTTAGAAAAAGGTTTGATTTGTGATGCTTTTATTATGTCATAAATCAGGGACTCTAGGATTCTGCGCAAAAGCGCAGATAATTGCAGAAAATGCAAGGAAAACGATGGAAATCGCAGAAAACGACGAAAGATTTTCTGCAATTTGATAAATAAAAAGTACGTAGACCTCTTTATTAATGCTGTTTTCGATTAAATGGGAATTGCATATATATCAACTACAGATCTTTATCTCCATTATATTATCACGTGCCTATGATCAGCATTTTGGATTTAATTAAATTATCTACACTTACTGCGGATTACGCTTCACTGAAGGCAAGTTTACTATTGCCAGACACCTGCGATGATGTGTTGACCTATCTATGTTGGGCTTGCAAAATGAAACATCACCCCATCAAACATTTTGAAATTTTTGGGTATCATTTCGGAGCAGAGTTCTACATCTAGCTGCTTCGACTTCAATTGCCTGTTAATAGCGCTGATGTTGAGTGATCTTTTAGTAGTTTCGTAATGTAGATACATGTAGGAGACAAAATCTTGAAGACGACAACTTAAAAGACATGCTGAAAGTTACCCTCGACTCTCTCTCTCTCTCTGAAAATTTGATCCATGCCTTTTATAAAATTCGTTTGGAATTCCGACTTTTATATGTACACATACAGTGTATTACCAGGCATCATAGGACCACGGACATAGGCTATGTACATACGGAATATTGAACCTATGCGGTATATATGATGGGATATAGGCTTATTATATCGGAACATAATTTTATTCAGAACAAGCTTTTTTCAACATGTAGTTACCTAATAATATAATAATGCGGAATTATACGACCCTTAATCGTTGCAATTATAAGAAATACGGCTAAATATGTACAAAACGCTAGATCGCAGAAAAACGCAGAATTTACGAAAATCGGGCGCAGAAATTCGAAATTTTGAGCGCAGAATCCTAGGGTCCCTGGTCATAATATAAGCTGCTCCACCAACCGACATCATTATGCATACCAGTGTCATTTGATGACTAAGTCATTGTTTTCTTTACTCAATAGTTCTACTACAGCTATACATCAGTGTTTCTTTTTCTTGTTATAAGAGGGCGTCGTATATTAAAATGTTGATGTCTCAGTTGCGGCGCTCAATAGAGGGCGGTGTTCATTAGAGGAAAGTCGGTAATTTGAAAGTAATTACTTAACTTCTCTGCATCAACATCACATTTAGTTGTTGCTTTTCATGATCGACAACTTTCCCAACAGCTTGCTGATTTCCCAATCATCTCTTAGAGCATAAATTCTTTTCAAAAAATCCTTTTCTACACTTTCGCTTTACAGTGAACAAGCAAATACAATGCGTTTTGCCTTAAAACATTCAAAAACACACGCTTTTAAATCAAAGTCCGCTGTTATCTTGTGGAATCTTTTAGGCTATTTAATTCTAATTCCATGTTTCACCACATTGAGTCCACACACTGAAAAAAAAACATCTGAATAAATCTTCAGTGAATGACATTTGGATCAAAGCGGAAATGATAAACCTTTCAGACCTAATTTAATAAAATATTGTTATGTGACTTTATTTGATGTTTACGTCCGTTTCTATTCTATAAATTACATTGTTAACGTGTCATATTCTATATTAGGCATTCAGTCCAGCATCAAACTAGAGAATTTGATTGCATCCGGAAATGTAGCACTTCGATGAATTTTCCTTAAATGATTTAAAATCAATTGATGATTGAAGTAAATTCCACAAACCCATTTCACCATGTCTAATTTACATTCATGTTAAAGAATGATTGGATTTAGTGATTGTGAAATATATTAACTACATACATAAATCAAATTTGACAACACAAATTTCAGACTGTGACATGGTGCATTTTGTCTGGATACCTTTGATCTTTTTAGTAAAAGATATAAACAGCAAACTCTTTTGATTGTGCTCTCGTCTGCTTAATGGACTTGAATTCTTCTGTAATCTCAATATGAATTTCTTTTATGATTCTGTGTAAGTAATAGCGCAGCAACAATTTTGGGGTCAAACCGTTCATATACATTCTACTGGATGTCATGTTCCATGGCAGTTTGAAATTTTATAAACTACTCCTCCAAAAGTGCACAAACACCGGGAGAAATCTTTGAATTAAATATATGGATAACAATCCTTTTGTAGAGTTGCTGTAGATATACACATAGGGATAGCTTGCTGTTATCCTACGAGAAGCATGAAGGCCTTCTTTCAGTAGAACAGTTTAGGTTCATGGTGGAATGATCACTTAGAAGCTGCCATAGATGTAAGGAAGGTCTCTTGGGAGTAGTTGAATAAATCATAGTAATCTACGATATATAACTCTAGTCCTCACGCATCATGCAGGTGGCATGCGAGTTTCAGCTGTTCATTTTCTTCTCATGTAAGTCTTTGATAACATCACTTCGATTGTCGACTAAAAGTGCAACACCACTACTCCTATGGGCTAACAAACCTAAATGAGAAAACTTTCATAAAATATCCATGTTGCTGAATATTTGCTACACTTCAGAATTGTCAAAATCTCCACCTACGCTAAATCGAGAGAGAATTGGATTCGATTCTATCCCCCGTAAATTTTCTCAGCTATTATTCCATTTGAAGTTTAGAGAACTCCGAGCTGATTCAAGAATGCTACATACTCGTATTTTGCATCCAAATTTGGATCAGTTGATGATGTATATGGAGAAGAGATTTCCAGTTCAATAATTAATCAGGATAATTCTTACCTGTCCGCCTTTTCCTTGTATGAAGTGAACGCGTGTCAGCTAATGTCGGGAAATGAGATTTTCTCGCTCTAGTTCGCATTTCATCGCTGTTCTTTTCATTTCTGCTAGGGCCAGCATCTACTTTGATGATTTACTGATTACTGATGATAAGTTAATCATTAGGAATCTCTAGTGAAAGCGATCGTACCTCCCGAGACGAAACCCTGGACCTTCTGCACCTTCGTGTCGAAGCGCGGACATTTTTCTACATTTTGAACCCAAACCGTATACTGTAGTATACAAAGAAATCCGGCTTTTCGTTTTAACAGGGTGGCGGCTGACCCTGGGAATCGCGCGAAAATTTTGTTGGGGCCAGGAAATCGCCCTTAAATTATTACGAAATACCCAATTAGCCAGTAAATAGCCCGTGAATGTCACTTTGTGATTTTCTAGCAATAATTCAATGAGCATAATTTCTTGATCTCAAATATTATTAATATTACTATTCAATACTTCAATTAACTTTCTTCGAATCTCAATTCAAATAACCAATATGTTGACACAATATCTCGATGAAATCTTCATGACTTTATAAATTGATTTCGTTTCCGGATAGCTCTGTCAATGATATCTGTGGGGCGTTGGTATTGTGTCGCTAAAGCGTCGCTTATAGTGAAATCGCTAATTACAAAGTTTTGCAAATACGTAGCGGACTTAACGGTACATCATTTAAACACATATGTTCACATCGAAGTCGTGTACAATTGTGTTGACTATCATAAACTCGTACTCAATGTCCGAGGTCGACTACACAATCGTTTTTGTCTTTTGTGTTTCTTAACGTGCTTATATGCAATTTTGTAGCAGACTGATATGACAAAGCATGCAACCTCCTACAGTATGTTATAATATTTGATATATCAATAGCTTATTAAAATTAGTTTTTATAAAATTGGTGAACAATACCTGTTGATACTCGCAAGAACAGCATGGATGAAAGTCGAATTCGTGAGGTTATTAGGGATGAAATAAAAATGAAATGAAATCTTAAATGAGTTCAATGCAAAAATTGATGAGTTAAGAGATGAACTTAGAAATGATATAGCATTGTTGATCAATTCAAGTATTGAAGCTGAAATGAAAACAGGTAAAAGAAAAATTTAAAAAGCACGATGATGACTTTGCATGCATCAAATGTCATCTTGTAACCATTGAACAAGAGAGACTGTTTGAAAAACGCAAAGAATTATCTCAAAATTTCATAATCAGTGGGATGAATGAGTCAGTTGCTGAAACTACTGAGTCTTTGACAGAAAATGTTCATGGTTTTTTGGATGAAATTCATGCTGATGTTGAGCTTGCTTCATGCACTCGCTTGGGAAAAATGTCTGGCTCTAAGCCAAGAATTATCAAAGTTGTGACGACAAAATCCGAAGATCGAAACTTGGTTTTATCTCGAGCAAAAAATTTGAGGTCTCGGCCTAATTACAAAAATGTTTACATAAATCCTGACAGATAATAATAATAATAACAAAGAGACTTTATTCACCAATACAACGAGCGGTATATGGGCATGGTTCACAAATCATGAAAATTTCGAATACTTAATAAATGAATTGTTGTAAACAGACGATCTCCGTTGAAAGCATACAATTTTCTCCGAGATCTAATTTGGGAATCAGTGGATCTGACAATAAAAAATTCAGATAAAGGATGGCATGCGGAAAACCTAGAAACTTTACGAATCAGTCGTATACAGATGTTTATCAAGCATTTGATGAAAATCACATTTAAAAATTGATATTGGCCCAACGACGAGCAACGCGATCAAGTCGTTCAAGTTTTTTCACATGGGACTTCTTTAGGTCGCAAATAACGGGCCAGCAGAAAGAAATATGGGCAAAAACAAGACCAACGTAGGCTGCGAAACAATATCGCCTTGCCCACAGTTATACGAATCCGTCTAACTAATGATAGGGACCGCAACATTTTTTGTACAGGAAATTAAATTGATCGTCCCATTTGTTATCGGAGGAGAAAAACATTCCCAAAGTTTTGAGAGAAGGAACATCTTCAATGACAGTGCCATTCACATGAATATGAGTGGGAAAGGAAGAGGTCGGTTTGTCTGAAATAGTGAGACTCTTGCTTTTTGCTTCATTGATGCGGAGTTTCTTATTCTGAGCCCACTCGACAAAAATATCAATGTCATCTTGAAAGACAGAAGAGGAAGACGATTCTGACAGGTGAACGAGAGATATATCGTCCGCGTAAGCTATGATTTTGGTATTTGTCAGATGAGGAAGATCATTAATGTACATGACAAAACAACAGAGGCCCCAAGATAGACCCTTGAGGGACTCCGCTGGAAACAGCTTTCCACGAAGCTTGTACACCATTGGTAACGACCCTCTGAAAACGATCTTTCAAAAAGGACTGAATCATAGAAAGAATATAAGGATTGCATTGAAAAACAGTCACAAGGGTGTTCAGAACAGATAGGTGACTCAACGAATCGAAGGCCTTTCTGAAGTCTACTGCGAGAATTTTGCAAGAGTTGGAGACTTGGCGCTGAGGTGTTGCAGAATAGTCAAACGAAGACTGAGAAGAGCGTTAGTGCATCCCCCAAACGAATTAGGAATGAACCCAAACTGCCGTGAGTCAAAAGAACAAATAGACGGCAAAAGCAGGTGATCACGAATCAGGCGCTCAAGCACTTTACTGAGGAAAGGCAAGATCGAAATTTGTCTGAATTTACCATTGCCTTTCGGAAGAGGGAGGACATTAGCCAATTTCCAGGTAGTAGGAAAGGTACCAGATTGAAGGCATCTGTTAAATAGAACGGTCAAGGGCGCAACCAAGACATCGCGGAATTTTCTGTAAAAGAATCCTGGAATACCATCAGGTCCGACTGAATTCGACTTGGACGATCTTATCAATTCAGAAATTTTAGTCTCGGGAATCTAGGGGGATGTGGGTAGGAGTAGAAGGCCCATCCTCAAGAAAGGAGTCGACGTCAGGATCAGAGAAGAAGGATTGAAAATCTTCATTGAGTTCGACGGCCTTGCTATAGTCGATGTTAGAAGATCCATGCCGGTTCTTAATCTGCGCATTAATAACTTTCCAGCTATCAGCAGGGGAAGAGGACTTCATTCTACGGAATTTATTCATTTTGGATTTTTTCACTTCTGAAAGAAATTTTTCTCTAAGACACAGGTACTTGGGATAATTGCCACTGGAGAGGGCCCTATCTCTAGCATCTGAAATGGCTTTAAGAGATGGAGTAAGCCAAGACGGATCAGAAGTTCTCATCCTGACTGTTTTTCCGGAAAGAATAAGTGATAGAATTGTGGAAGAAGAAACTGTAAGGCGTCAATAGCTTCATTGATATCATCAAAATCAAGACAACAGGCGTTCCAATCAATTGACTGAAGGACACTATAGCACTGAGCAAAGGAGGCGGGAGAGAAAAGACCTAACTTAGACCTTACTGACAGTAACAGGTTTGTTAGCGACAGTTTTTCACAAAGATACCTTTATGATCAGATCTACCAATGGGGGAGAGGAGGACAGGATTGTTCAAATCTGAGGGCTGGCTTGAGGCAAAAAATATCCAAAACATTTTTTTCTCTAGTAGGAAAATTGGACAAGTTATTTCATGTTGTTCAAAACAAAAAAGTCACACAATTTATGACGCAGGTCATTCACATCTCCTGTTAAGATAACATGTTTGGACGACAGGTTGTCTACCAGCGATTGAAGAGAGTCTATCACTATATCATGAGAATTAACATTTCCCCAGTATGGATGATACAAGACACAAACATGGACGTCAAATTCGTACAAGTATAAAGCACAAAATACTCGACTTCAGACCATCAACACTGCTAGTAGGACTTACAATACGAGAAAAATGACATTTGCAGTAGATGGGCTACACCACCACCGTGACAGTCACGGTCAGATCTCACCAGATGATAATTGAGATGGAGATTGATTCACTGTCAATACTGCTGTCGAGCCATGTTTCGGTAATGCAGATAACGTCGGGAGTGAACTTGGAAGCTCGAAGTCTCAGTTCATCAATTTTGTTGAATACTGACCTGGCGTTAAATAACATAACGGAGGGTGTGGGCTTAGTCAGCAGTTTTGGCTTTCGAGATGACACATCCTCATGTAGATCGTCACATTTCTTGGGATTTGACTTCGGATTTCTGATAAGAATCCTATGATAGAACAAGACTCTTCTTTGTACACGGGGAATGGGATAGTCACGCCGGAGGCTGAGGATTTGGGAACGTGAATAGTGCAGACGAGGTGATGAAGTCATTGTGATGTAATCACACGGGAAGCAGGGAAAGTAGAGACGAGGACAAGGAAAGTGTATAGGAGAGGCAGGGGCGACGTAGATTGCGCAATCAGATGTGGTCGCAGAAGACAGGTGGGATATCCCCGCATTGCTGAGTAATGACCATTGAATATGAGTCTCGGTAATTGAGCGATAATTGAGCAATAACGGTGGCAATGACGAACAACGTTGAAAGAAAACAGAACCATTGGCTGGAGCAGTTCAGGAGCATTCTTGTGATGCAAAGAAGTCCGAAAATTGTTGGGAAAAAACAGGCGAAATTTGATGATTTGTGAACCGGGGTGGACTAAACGTCACGAGAAGGAACTTCCGTCCGCACGCTATGAAGTCAACCGAAGTTGTCAAGTTGGATGTAGAGTTGATCGTTGGAACATAAACGACTGTGCAGTGTCATCAGCATGCTGAGAGATTCTCATCCGGACAAAGCTGTCGTCTTGCGTAAAGGAAATGTCCTAGTCGATGGTGAGGTCTATAATCATGAGAAGCCTCTGAAACACATTTTCCCTGAACTGTGACTGACATCAAAGTATAGAAATATACATGTATCTGATGTACCCAGGACTGTTGTGAACGATCATTTTGCTTACCTTCCTTTTGTACCATCAACTGTAGATCGGTTGTAAACAAAGTCGATGAACTGTTGCTGTTTTTAAATGAAAAGCGTCCGAGCATTACTTGTTTAACTGAAACGTGGCTTGATGACAAAATTGGCGATCCATTCATTTCTTTTTTGAGCTATACTACGCATCGAGCTGATCGAAATAAGAAAGGTGGCGGCTTGTGCTGCATTGTTAGCAATAATTTTCGTTCAACCACTCTTGAATATTTTGTTGATTCTAATGATCTTGAAATGCTCATTGTCCGTGTGTTCTGTAAAACTTTTCAGGCTATAATTGTCAATCTTTATTTTCCGCATGGCAGTGCCTTAGTTCTGTCAAGCATCAAGAATTGTCTAGCTACATAGTCAGGACTGTCGACAATCATCTGAAGTTTTTCCCAAAGTGTGAAGTGTATTCATTGGTGATTTCAATCGATTCAACGTTGATTCCTTCCTTTCAAACTTTTGTTTGAGTATATTGTGTTCAAGCCAACCCGTAATGATGCCACACTTGACCTCATCTTGATACCTGACAAGCATGTACAGTTTTATCATCAGTGTGAAATACTTCCTCTTCTAGGCACAAGTTGATCATAATACTGTTCTTGTAAGCCCTAAATGTCATTTATTAGCTGACGATCATTTTGTGAGTGTATGATTTTCGCCAATCAAATATGCATTCTGTCTCGAAATATTTAGCTTCCATTGAATAGAGCTCCTTATTCAAGGATTGCGATCTTGATCAAGTGTGTGACCTGTTTTATTTTCATCTCAACCTCAGTTGGAATATGTTGCCCGTTGACTATGTTAAGCGCACCAGCAAAGATCCTCCCTGGATGACCAATCTTTTGAAAGTTTTAATTAACAAACGCTACAATGCAACGTAAAATGTATCTAGTATTTGCATGTAAGAATCGAAAATGTACAGGATTAGCTTTCATGTGGTGATCAAGAAGAGCATGATGAAACATGGACATTTTGGATAATGTATTGACATGATGAGTTTGCATAATATGTAATATGTATCAAAGGAAAAGGGAAAGAGATCGAGGAAACCGAGGACTACATATATCTCGGACAGCGATTCAGCCTCAATGAAAACCAAGAGAATGAAGTATCGAGGAGGATAGGTAGCGTGGGACGCTTTCAACAAACATCGAGACATTTTCACCAGCAGTCTGCCTATCTCTCTAAAGCGGACGGTACTCGAGTCATCTGTAATACCAGCATTAATGTACGGCGCCGAAACTTGGACAATGACAAAGAAGGCGGAACAGAAGATCAGAGCTACACAAATGAAGATGGCGAGAAAAAATTTGAAGATAACATTCATAGACAGGAAGACGAACGAATGGGTGCGAAGAATGACAAAGGCCAGGGACGCACTACAGATGGTGAAGGCAAGAAAGTGGCAGTGGGCAAGACACATTGCCCGAATGGAAGACAGTAAATCGACCCAAAGATTAACAACATGGAGACCATGGGAAGGAAAACGAAGAAGAGGAAGACCGCCAAGAAAGTGGAAAGAAGAAATTGCGCTGTTCTGCAACACAATTAGCCGGAGACAGAAGGTGGTGGAAGTGTCTACTGAGACCTTCGCCCTGCTGTGGGCAGATATAGGCTGATGATGATGATCAAAGGAAACACAGCATTTACATTTATATCATTCCATGCCTATTGTGGACTTTTTCTGCCGGTGTCTGGGACTCCGCTCTCTTGGGTCTGAGTTTTCAGGATGGGTATCGAAACGCAAGGGCACATCGACGGGACGAGGCCGATGTCCGTCATATTAAAAACCGGCCGTTGGGGAATGGGACGGTGGCTAGCGTCCGATGGCGGTTGGTTAAGGCTTTGATCGCCCGACATGGTTTGGTCAACGCATGCGATTAAACATTCAATTCCCACATAGCATGAATGGTGGGCATACCGGTACTCCGTATGATCGAGAGTTACCTATTACAATACAATATTATACAATTGAATTATTCGCATTTTAATATCATGTTCTGTGCGATGAGCAGTAGTACTCGTAATCACCTATCTGTTAATCTAATGAGTTGTAGGCCTACTTTATAATTTATGACAATGTTAACTGCATTCTCAAAGTCAATCAAATTCAAGCAAACGGGCATTGATAACATTGATGCAATAATAGTGTATGTGCATATCTATATCTCACCTCCACAAAAGCTTAAAAAAATCCTCCAGTGAACTAATTTTTTTGTATTGATTTGTGTGTTTCAAATGACGTCGTATGAAGATAAATTTCCGATAAATGCAGACCTCTAGTGTGTAGCATTCACAAGAAATGGATTCGTCTGTCGCTGTTACTCTAGTGCTGACGCGATTTTATCTCAACCATTGTATGCAACAGCAGAGAGATGTGGAAAGAACCAAGCTTATTCCAGCCAAGCTGACTCCCTGTGGCTCACGTGATTGGCCAAGTGCGCGCAATTCGTGAGGAAAGTTGTATTAGGGAACACACGATTACCGTTTTCACATTGAAGTCTGAACATCTGCCAAGTGAGCGGTACATATCTTTGACTCAATGTTTCTCCGTGATAAATTCATTAAATGGAAATATTATTCACATCGTTCGACCCCTCGCAATCTAAATTTGCTGACTGTTCACGTTCAATGCGGTGTAAATGATCTAGTTCGTCAGAATTCAGGCTTGAATTTGCATTGCATTGAATGGAAAATTGATCTTTCTGGCCTCGGGATTAGTTCTTGGCGTGACCGTCAGTATTAAAAATTTCATCTCCAGACCAAATAACGCAGACAAAACAATTTATCTCTGTGGTAACACTAGTTCAATTACATTCTGTTGTTAGTGTATCATTTTAGTTTTATCTTTACTTCCATTTTCCGATTTTTCATTTTCCCTCTGTCAGTACTAAACCCTATTACCTAAAGGCTTGCGACCGCTCACTATCCGGCCTTGCTGTCAAAATTTATTAGAAAGCATGCGAAAATTCAGATGGAATGAATGAAATGCGAACAAATGAGATAATTGCATTCTTTTGTATACTTTCTTCGCCTCATCGATTATTTTTTTGGTTAGAAGATTCTCCTATCTTCGCCTACAGAGTAGTGACTGATTCGATTCATAATAGAGGCTCATCTACGGGCAATAACATAAGGCGTCAAGCAATGTTGACAAGGCTGTTCCTGGAAAATACCCGGAGCCGTACACGGACCTGTGCCTAGAAAATACCCGCCAGGCTCGTACCCAGACCCAGTCACCTGGTCGATCCCTAATAATTATCATTTTTAATGATGTTACATAGTATATTTGATTATATCATTGATATTTGGTATAATAGCCTGCATGGTGAATCTCAGAAGATTTCAATTAAGTCTGCTTTTAGTTGTTCTAGTAAGTGTGTATTTTTTAGTCAGAATAGTGGACTTCAGAATTTGGCATAAACTTCATCTATATTCTATAAACAACAAACCATGTCTTCTACAATTCGCTTATCATGCACATAAAAGCTTAAGTAGATACCAGGTTGAATCTAATCTTATCTCCTTCACCTGCTATTTTTGTCTTAGGTTGATGGTTATCGCATTTGTCGCATCATTTGCATTATAACACAAAATCTGGCAAAATCTTAATATAGTTCATACGTTAAAATTGACATGCTCTCCCGCTTCCGGATGGCAACTTTAACCATCACGCTTGCTTGCGTGGGCGTGGTGCTCAATCCATCATCCAAACTTTCAGATTTCAATGTATACTCACGAATTTTTTCCAGAAAACGAAGACGAGGTGATATTGAATAGAAAAGATTATTATTGATAAGCTTTAGACTACGTTTTCACTTCAATGCAACAACAACTACCTATAACAGAGCATCAAAAAAGAAGGAAAATATTTTTGATAGCATACCACAGGAAATTTTTCAAAGAATTGTATTGAACAAGGTTGAACCTTGGGTTTTGGGTCGACCTTGGGTAAGTGATGCAAAACTTGGGCTTTCTATTAATGCTGAATATATGCAGATCAAGTTATAAAAATTAATATTTTGATTTGAATTTTAGGAGAACTACAGGATAAGAGCATAAAGTTCTGATATTTTATCAAATTTCCACTGGATTCACGGAATACTTCAAAAATAAAGTACTTGTGATTATTAGCTATTTCATTCTGGGCTTGACAATACCGCGCATTGAAAGTTCATACATATTGTACTTGCTGTAAGCTTACATGTGTTTTGTTGCATTTGTGCATATTGAATTTTTATATATTCCGTATATTTTACGTCTTCGCAGTAATCTTCGCACCCTTAACTTTCTGCTATAGCCGACATTTATCCAAAAATGAATACATTCCAATTTCGTATTTTTAATATGTTTAACCATGCACTCACTGCGCAGCTATATTATTTACTAAGTCTGTTTATATTTCTGAATGATAAAATGGAAGCAATTGTTTTGTCATGAGCAATAAGTAATTCAATCATAACTAAATCAAAGATCTTCAATTAGTCAGCATATCAGTGTAGGCTAAATTAAAGGAAAGTTTTATAACGCAATATATGTACTTAGGCTACTAATTGCAGTTATTGTAATAATAAAGCGCTTCCTACTAAGAGCCTACCACACTTCTCATTGGCTCATGGCTTATAGAAGAACCTTTATGTCATCACAAAATACAAAGAATGCACTTCGTTTCCTTGATTCTACTCATTTATTGAAACTTGGGCTTGGGTTTTGGGTTATGACGCAAGTTTTTGCCCAAAACTTGTATTGAATTTACAAAAACATAGTCGAAAACTCTTCAATACAATTTCTTGTCGACCTGGTCTTCGTATTTTGGAAGAAAAGTTGAGGAATTAGGTCAATGGTGAATCGAATTCATACTCATGAAAGTAGGCTCCACAAGCATCCTTGATGCTGACAATAATTTTAAAATCAAAACTTCAGATGCTTTCATACGGCCACGCTTGTTCTCTGGGTATGTACAACAAGTGAATGATGTCCAACGCTAAAAGATAAATACAGCTTTGTACATAGGTTCAATATCATAACAGTCACATGCTTGATCACGTCATGCACTTAGCGCTTTAAGCTTAGATGACACATAGAAAATGGACGATGATAGACACTACTAACAAATAGGTGACAGTAAGTTCTACGTTAATAAAAAAGACAAAGAAAATGAATCAGAAGAATTAATGATAAAAGTTAACAAAGAAGAAGGAAAAATAAACGATCCTTTTGAAGACATAGAACTGGCTTCAAATGTCGGATCGCCACACTTTCACAAATCGCACGGCTCAAAGCATTTCTTGCTTGCTTAAATGCCCGAAATCCATTGTCAGGTTCATGAAACACATTTAACTTCTCTGGACAGTCACATAAATGTCTTGTGATGGCAGACTGGGGTGGATTCTTTGACTTTGTTCTTACATTTGACGAAAGAAGCCATTTCGGTAGATGCTCCCTCTCACGCATGGTCAGACATCGCTCACTTTTGCCGACGTACCTCGCTCCGCGCGGATATTTGAATTCATAAACAACCATGGGTTTATGGGCTTGAGGAACTATGTTTTTGACCACATCAGGGCACTAGGATCTTGTTCGAATTATCGGAATCGCCTTCAACTGGTAATGGGACCGCTCAATATCTTTCCGAATACTGTTGGCGATAACTTCACTTTGATGACCATAGTAACCTATGTTGAAGTACAATTTCTTCTTCTCAACGGTCACAAACTTTTGGTGAGAACGCTTTGATTGTTTATCGATAAACCACTGTGGATACACATTGCTTTTAAATACATGCGTAAGATTTTGTATTTCCTTGTCGAGATCAAAAGCATCTGATCAAAGTATTTAATAAATAGATAAATTAAAAGTAATCAAAACTCCCCTTTTCAATTTACAGGCCGATATAATAAAGTAAAAGCAAAAGTTTGAAAGACTGACCTCACAGACTGACCGTTTTTGATTGTTTGCTTATGTTATTGATGTCTCGTCTCAAGCATTCTCGTTGTTTTGCCGATGTAAAATTCATTACACACTTTGCAGGTGTACTTGTAAACAATAAACCTCTATAGATTTATTGTGTACAAATGCACCTGTTGAGTGTGTAGTGATTTTTATATCTCCAATACGGCGAGAATGTTTAAGACGGGGCATAAACATTACTGAAAATCGTAAATTGTGTCTTACGTGAAGCAGGCGACGCATGAAGAGAAAGTGAGATACGGTATCAAACGCTTTCGAAGCGTCGAAGCTAACAAGGGAAGCAGCTTTAACGTTGAAATTACATGGAAATTAGACTGGGCATTTTTTGTATTCGAGCTGATTGAGACCTTAGTTTTAATGTATTTTCATGTGCAATTTTTCTCAAATATTTCCGGAAGGCAGTACAGAGCGGATATGGGGCGGAAATCGTATAGGGTGGGAATGATGCTTGACGATTTCTGCAACTTGGGAAACTGATGGTGCACAATTGAATTGATGTGTGTGAAGGGCTTACTTAAAACACGTGCAGTTAAGTTGAAAAACTTGGCTGGGATGACATCATAACCGACACCTTTTGCCAACAATTTCTCCATTCCTTGTACCTTGAATCAATACTCACCAGGCCTCATCAGTATAAGGTAAGAGCTCAAATTCAAAATCGGTGTTCTAGATATACCGTATTCCCTCCAATAAACGCCGCGGCGTTTATTAAAATGTTCGATTTTCCACATGATATTTCACCAAATTGAATAACAAGAATAACCTTTGCGGAAGATCATCAATAAGAGCTGAAACCTCATCTAGCAGGTTTCTGGCTGCATTACCGACTCATTGTCAATAAGGCGTAGTGGCATCGACTCTAAATGAGCACAGCATGGGACTAATTCCTTGGAATTACCGATGCCTGCATTTGTGGTTTCCCTCCCATGGTCACTTGAATTCAGGCTGACACTCAGACAAAACTTGAGCGTGATGAGTTATGACATGACTCGATGCTCGACGTTGCGGTGTAGGAACAGCTAGAGGCAGGAGCCATTCCTGACTCTGACAGCCACCATTAGTTATATACTCGGCTATTTTTCGTTTTTAGAAAAGGTTGATTGTGATGCTTTTATTATGTCATAATCAGGGACTCTAGGATTCTGCGAAGCGCAGATAATTGCAGAAAATGCAGAAAACGATGGAAATCGCAGAAAAACGAAGATTTTCTGCAATTTGAATAAAAAGTACGTAGACCTCTTTATTAATGCTGTTTTCGATTAAATGATTGCATATATATCAACTACAGATCTTTATCTCCATTATATTATCACGTGCCTATGATCAGCATTTTGGATTTAATTAAATTATCTACACTTACTGCGGATTACGCTTCACTGAAGGCAAGTTTACTATTGCCAGACACCTGCGATGATGAGTGACCTATCTATGTTGGGCTTGCAAAAGAAACATCACCATCAAACATTTTGAAATTTTGGGTATCATTTCGGAGCAGAGTTCTACATCTAGCTGCTTCGACTTCAATTGCCTGTTAATAGCGCTGATGTTGAGTGATCTTTTAGTAGTTTCGTAATGTAGATACATGTAGGAGACAAAATCTTGAAGACGACAACTTAAAAGACATGCTGAAAGTTACCCTCGACTCTCTCTCTCTCTGAAAATTTGATCCATGCCTTTTATAAAATTCGTTTGGAATTCCGACTTTTATATGTACACATACAGTGTATTACCAGGCATCATAGGACCACGGACATAGGCTATGTACATACGGAATATTGAACCTATGCGGTATATATGATGGGATATAGGCTTATTATATCGGAACATAATTTTATTCAGAACAAGCTTTTTCAACATGTAGTTACCTAATAATATAATAATGCGAATTATACGACCCTTACTCGTTGCAATTATAAGAAATACGGCTAAATTATGTACAAAACGCTAGATCGCAGAAAAACGCAGAATTTACGAAAATCGGGCGCAGAAATTCGAAATTTTGAGCGCAGAATCCTAGGGTCCCTGGTCATAATATAAGCTGCTCCACCAACCGACATTATTATGCATACCAGTGTCATTTGATGACTAAGTCATTGTTTTCTTTGCTCAATAGCTCTACTACAGCTATACATCAGTGTTTCTTTATTTTCTTGTTATAAGAGGGCGTCGTATATTAAAATGTTGATGTCTCAGTTGCGGCGCTAAATAGAGGGCGGTGTTAATAAGAGGAAAGTCGGTAATTTGAAAGTAATTACTTAACTTCTCTGCATAAACATCACATTTAGTTGTTGCTTTTCATGATCGACAACTTTCCCAACAGCTTGCTGATTTCCCAATAATCTCTTAGAGCATAAATTCTTTTCAAAAAATCCTTTTCTACACTTTCGCTTTACAGTGAGCAAGCAAATACAATGCGTTTTGCCTTAAAACATTCAAAAACACACGCTTTTAAATCAAAGTCCGCTGTTATCTTATGGAATCTTTTAGGCCATTTAATTCTAATTCCATGTTTCACCACATTGAGTCCACGCACTGAAAAAATCATCTGAATAGATCTTCAGTGAATGACATTTGGATCAAAGCGGAAATGATAAACCTTTCAGACCTAATTTAATAAAATATTGTTATGTGACTTTATTTGATGTTTACGTCCGTTTCTATCCTATAAATTACATCGTTAATGTGTCATATTCTATATTAGGCATTCAGTCCAGCATCAAACTCGAGAATTTGATTGCATCCGGAAATGTAGCACTTCGATGAATTGTCCTTCAATGATTTAAAATCAATTGATGACTGAAGTTAATTCCACAAACCCATTTCACAATGTCTAATTTACATTCATGTTAAAGAATGATTGGATTTTGTGATTGTGAAATATATTAATTACATACATAAATCCAATTTGACAACACAAATTTCAGACTGTGACATGGTGCATTTTGTCTGGATACCTTTGATCTTTTTAGTAAAAGACATAAAGAGCAAACTCTTGCAAACTCTTTTGATTGTGCTCTCGTCTACTTAATGGACTTGAATTTTTCTGTAATCTTGGTATGAATTTCTTTTATGATTCTGTGTAAGTAATAGCGCAGCAACAATTTTGGGGTCAAACCGTTCATATACATTCTACTGGATGTCATGTTCCATGGCAGTTTGAAATTTTATAAACTCCTCCTCCAAAAGTGCACAAACACCGGGAGAAATCGTTGAATTAAGTATATGGATAACAATCCTTTTGTAGAGTTGCTGTAGATATACACATAGGGATAGCTTGCTGTTATCCTACGAGAAGCATGAAGGCCTTCTTTCAGTAGGTCAGTTTAGGTTCATGGTGGAATGATCACTTAGAAGCTACCATAGATGTAAGGAAGGTCTCTTGAGAGTAGTTGAATGAATCATAGTAATCTACGGTATATACCTCTAGTCCTCACGCATTATGCAGTGGTGTGGCATGCGAGTTTCAGCTGTTTATTTTCTTCTCATTTATGTCTTTGATAACATCACTTCGATTGTCGACTAAAAGTGCAACACCACTACTCCTATGGGCTAAAAAACCTAAATGAGAAAACTTTCATAAAATATCCATGTTGCTGAATATTTGCTACACTTCAGAATTGTCAAAATCTCCACCTACGCGAAATCGAGAGAGAATTGGATTCTATTCTATCCCCCATAAATTTTCTCAGCTATTATTCCATTTGAAGTTTAGAGAACTCCGAGCTGATTCAAGAATGTTATATACTCGTATTTTGCATCCAAATTTGGATCATTTGCTGATGTATATGGAGAAGAGATTTCCAGTTCAATAATTAATCAGGATAATTCTTACCTGTCCGCCTTTTCCTTGTATGAAGTGAACGCGTGTCAGCTAATATCGGGAAATGAGATTTTCTCACTCTAGTTCGCATTTTATCGCTGTTCTTTTTCATTTCTGCGAGGGCCAGCATCTACTTTGATGATTTACTGATTACTGATGATAAGTTAATCATTAGGAATCTCTAGTGAAAGCGATCGTACCTCCCCAGACGAAACCCTGGACCTTCTGCACCTTCGTGTCGAAGCGCGAATATTTTTCTACATTTTGAACCCAAACCGTATACTGTAGTAAACAAAGAAATCCGGCTTTTCGTTTTAACAGGGTGGCGGCTGAACCCGGGAATCGCGAGAGAATTTTGTTGGGGCCAGGAAATCGCCCTTAAATTATTGCGAAATACCCAATTAGCCAGTAAATAGCCCGTGAATGTCACTTTGTGATTTTCTAGCACTAAATTCAATGAGCATAATTTCTTGATCTCAAATATTATTAATATTACTATTCAATACTTCAATTAACTTTCTTCGAATCTCAATTCAAATAACCAATATGTTGACACAATATCTCGATGAAATCTTCATGACTTTATAAATTGATTTCGTTTCCGGATAGCTCTGTCAATGATATCTGTGGGGCGTTGGTATTGTGTCGCTAAAGCGTCGCTTATAGTGAAATCGCTAATTACAAAGTTTTGCAAATACGTAGCGGACTTAACGGTACATCATTTAAACACATATGTTCACATCGAAGTCGTGTACAATTGTGTTGACTATCATAAACTCGTACTCAATGTCCGAGGTCGACAACACAATCGTTTTTGTTTTTTGTGTTTCTTAACGTGCTTATATGCAATTTCGTAGCAGACTGATAAGATAAAGCATGCAACCTCCTACAGTATGTTATAATATTTAATATATCAATGGCTTATTAAAATTAGTTTTTATAAAATTGGTGAACAATACCTGTTGATACTCGCAAGAACAGCATGGATGAAAGTCGAATTCGTGAGGTTATTAGGGATGAAATAAAAATGAAATGAAATCTTAAATGAGTTCAATGCAAAAATTGATGAGTTAAGAGATGAACTTAGAAATGATATAGCATTGTTGATCAATTCAAGTATTGAAGCTGAAATGAAACAGGTAAAAGAAAAATTTAAAAAGCACGATGATGACTTTGCATGCATCAAATGTCATCTTGTAACCATTGAACAAGAGAGACTGTTTGAAAAACGCAAAGAATTATCTCAAAATTTCATAATCAGTGGGATGAATGAGTCAGTTGCTGAAACTACTGAGTCTTTGACAGAAAATGTTCATGGTTTTTTGGATGAAATTCATGCTGATGTTGAGCTTGCTTCATGCACTCGCTTGGGAAAAATGTCTGGCTCTAAGCCAAGAATTATCAAAGTTGTGACGACAAAATCCGAAGATCGAAACTTGGTTTTATCTCGAGCAAAAAATTTGAGGTCTCGGCCTAATTACAAAAATGTTTACATAAATCCTGACAGATAATAATAATAATAACAAAGAGACTTTATTCACCAATACAACGAGCGGTATATGGCATGGTTCACAAATCATGAAAATTTCGAATACTTAATAAATGAATTGTTGTAAACAGACGATCTCCGTTGAAAGCATAACAATTTTCTCCGAGATCTAATTTGGGAATCAGTGGATCTGACAATAAAAAATTCAGATAAAGGATGGCATGCGGAAAACCTAGAAACTTTACGAATCAGTCGTATACAGATGTTATCAAGCATTTGATGAAAATCACATTTAAAATTGATATTGGCCCAACGACGAGCAACGCGATCAAGTCGTTCAAGTTTTTTCACATGGGACTTCTTTAGGTCGCAAATAACGGGCCAGCAGAAAGAAATATGGGCAAAAACAAGACCAACGTAGGCCTGCGAAACAATATCGCCTTGCCCACAGTTATACCGAATCCGTCTAACTAATGATAGGGACCGGCAACATTTTTTGTACAGGAAATTAAATTGATCGTCCCATTTGTTATCGGAGGAGAAAAACATTCCCAAAGTTTTGAGAGAAGGAACATCTTCAATGACAGTGCCATTCACATGAATATGAGTGGGAAAGGAAGAGGTCGGTTTGTCTGAAATAGTGAGACTCTTGCTTTTTGCTTCATTGATGCGGAGTTTCTTATTCTGAGCCCACTCGACAAAAATATCAATGTCATCTTGAAAGACAGAAGAGGAAGACGATTCTGACAGGTGAACGAGAGATATATCGTCCGCGTAAGCTATGATTTTGGTATTTGTCAGATGAGGAAGATCATTAATGTACATGACAAACAACAGAGGCCCCAAGATAGACCCTTGAGGGACTCCGCTGGAAACAGCTTTCCACGAAGCTTGTACACCATTGGTAACGACCCTCTGAAAACGATCTTTCAAAAAGGACTGAATCATAGAAAGAATATAAGGATTGCATTGAAAAACAGTCACAAGGGTGTTCAGAACAGATAGGTGACTCAACGAATCGAAGGCCTTTCTGAAGTCTACTGCGAGAATTTTGCAAGAGTTGGAGGACTTGGCGCTGAGGTGTTGCAGAATAGTCAAACGAAGACTGAGAAGAGCGTTAGTGCATCCCCCAAACGAATTAGGAATGAACCCAAACTGCCGTGAGTCAAAGAACAAATAGACGGCAAAAGCAGGTGATCACGAATCAGGCGCTCAAGCACTTTACTGAGGAAAGGCAAGATCGAAATTTGTCTGAATTTACCATTGCCTTTCGGAAGAGGGAGGACATTAGCCAATTTCCAGGTAGTAGGAAAGGTACCAGATTGAAGGCATCTGTTAAATAGAACGGTCAAGGGCGCAACCAAGACATCGCGGAATTTTCTGTAAAAGAATCCTGGAATACCATCAGGTCCGACTGAATTCGACTTGGACGATCTTATCAATTCAGAAATTTTAGTCTCGGGAATTAGGGGGATGTGGGTAGGAGTAGAAGGCCCATCCTCAAGAAAGGAGTCGACGTCAGGATCAGAGAAGAAGGATTGAAAATCTTCATTGAGTTCGACGGCCTTGCTATAGTCGATGTTAGAAGATCCATGCCGGTTCTTAATCTGCGCATTAATAACTTTCCAGCTATCAGCAGGGGAAGAGGACTTCATTCTACGGAATTTATTCATTTTGGATTTTTTCACTTCTGAAAGAAATTTTTCTCTAAGACACAGGTACTTGGGATAATTGCCACTGGAGAGGGCCCTATCTCTAGCATCTGAAATGGCTTTAAGAGATGGAGTAAGCCAAGACGGATCAGAAGTTCTCATCCTGACTGTTTTTTCCGGAAAGAATAAGTGATAGAATTGTGGAAGAAGAAACTGTAAGGCGTCAATAGCTTCATTGATATCATCAAAATCAAGACAACAGGCGTTCCAATCAATTGACTGAAGGACACTATAGCACTGAGCAAAGGAGGCGGGAGAGAAAGACCTAACTTAGACCTTACTGACAGTAACAGGTTTGTTAGCGACAGTTTTCACAAAGATACCTTTATGATCAGATCTACCAATGGGGGAGAGGAGGACAGGATGTTCAAATCTGAGGGGCTGGCTTGAGGCAAAAATATCCAAAACATTTTTTTCTCTAGTAGAAAATTGGACAAGTTATTTCATGTTGTTCAAAACAAAAAAGTCACACAATTTATGACGCAGGTCATTCACATCTCCTGTTAAGATAACATGTTTGGACGACAGGTTGTCTACCAGCGATTGAAGAGAGTCTATCACTATATCATGAGAATTAACATTTCCCCAGTATGGATGATACAAGACACAAACATGGACGTCAAATTCGTACAAGTATAAGCACAAAATACTCGACTTCAGACCATCAACACTGCTAGTAGGACTTACAATACGAGAAAAATGACATTTGCAGTAGATGGCTACACCACCACCGTGACAGTCACGGTCAGATCTCACCAGATGATAATTGAGGATGGAGATTGATTCACTGTCAATACTGCTGTCGAGCCATGTTTCGGTAATGCAGATAACGTCGGGAGTGAACTTGGAAGCTCGAAGTCTCAGTTCATCAATTTTGTTGAATACTGACCTGGCGTTAAATAACATAACGGAGGGTGTGGGCTTAGTCAGCAGTTTTGGCTTTCGAGATGACACATCCTCATGTAGATCGTCACATTTCTTGGGATTTGACTTCGGATTTCTGATAAGAATCCTATGATAGAACAAGACTCTTCTTTGTACACGGGGAATGGGATAGTCACGCCGGAGGCTGAGGATTTGGGAACGTGAATAGTGCAGACGAGGTGATGAAGTCATTGTGATGTAATCACACGGGAAGCAGGAAAGTAGAGACGAGGACAAGGAAAGTGTATAGGAGAGGCAGGGGCGACGTAGATTGCGCAATCAGATGTGGTCGCAGAAGACAGGTGGGATATCCCCGCATTGCTGAGTAATGACCATTGAATATGAGTCTCGGTAATTGAGCGATAATTGAGCAATAACGGTGGCAATGACGAACAACGTTGAAAGAAAACAGAACCATTGGCTGGAGCAGTTCAGGAGCATTCTTGTGATGCAAAGAAGTCCGAAAATTGTTGGGAAAAACAGGCGAAATTTGATGATTTGTGAACCGGGGTGGACTAAACGTCACGAGAAGGAACTTCCGTCCGCACGCTATGAAGTCAACCGAAGTTGTCAAGTTGGATGTAGAGTTGATCGTTGGAACATAAACGACTGTGCAGTGTCATCAGCATGCTGAGAGATTCTCATCCGGACAAAGCTGTCGTCTTGCATAAAGGAAATGTCCTAGTCGATGGTGAGGTCTATAATCATGAGAAGCCTCTGAAACACATTTTCCCTGAACTGTGACTGACATCAAAGTATAGAAATATACATGTATCTGATGTACCCAGGACTGTTGTGAACGATCATTTTGCTTACCTTCCTTTTGTACCATCAACTGTAGATCGGTTGTAAACAAAGTCGATGAACTGTTGCTGTTTTTAAATGAAAAGCGTCCGAGCATTACTTGTTTAACTGAAACGTGGCTTGATGACACAATTGGCGATCCATTTATTTCTTTTTTGAGCTATACTACGCATCGAGCTGATCGAAATAAGAAAGGTGGCGGCTTGTGCTGCATTGTTAGCAATAATTTTCGTTCAACCACTCTTGAATATTTTGTTGATTCTAATGATCTTGAAATGCTCATTGTCCGTGTGTTCTGTAAAACTTTTCAGGCTATAATTGTCAATCTTTATTTTCCGCATGGCAGTGCCCTTAGTTCTGTCAAGCATCAAGAATTGTCTAGCTACATAGTCAGGACTGTCGACAATCATCTGAAGTTTTTCCCAAAGTGTGAAGTGTATTCATTGGTGATTTCAATCGATTCAACGTTGATTCCTTCCTTTCAAACTTTTGTTTGAGTATATTGTGTTCAAGCCAACCCGTAATGATGCCACACTTGACCTCATCTTGATACCTGACAAGCATGTACAGTTTTATCATCAGTGTGAAATACTTCCTCTTCTAGGCACAAGTGATCATAATACTGTTCTTGTAAGCCCTAAATGTCATTTATTAGCTGACGATCATTTTGTGAGTGTATGATTTTCGCCAATCAAATATGCATTCTGTCTCGAAATATTTAGCTTCCATTGAATAGAGCTCCTTATTCAAGGATTGCGATCTTGATCAAGTGTGTGACCTGTTTTATTTTCATCTCAACCTCAGTTGGAATATGTTGCCCGTTGAATATGTTAAGCGCACCAGCAAAGATCCTCCCTGGATGACCAATCTTTTGAAAGTTTTAATTAACAAACGCTACAATGCAACGTAAAATGTATCTAGTATTTGCATGTAAGAATCGAAAATGTACAGGATTAGCTTTCATGTGGTGATCAAGAAGAGCATGATGAAACATGGACATTTTGGATAATGTATTGACATGATGAGTTTGCATAATATGTAATATGTATCAAAGGAAAAGGGAAAGAGATCAAGGAAACCGAGGACTACATATATCTCGGACAGCGATTCAGCCTCAATGAAAACCAAGAGAATGAAGTATCGAGGAGGATAGGTAGCGTGGGACGCTTTCAACAAACATCGAGACATTTTCACCACCAGTCTGCCTATCTCTCTAAAGCGGACGGTACTCGAGTCATCTGTAATACCAGCATTAATGTACGGCGCCGAAACTTGGACAATGACAAAGAAGGCGGAACAGAAGATCAGAGCTACACAAATGAAGATGGAGAGAAAAAATTTGAAGATAACATTCATAGACAGGAAGACGAACGAATGGTGCGAAGAATGACAAAGGCCAGGGACGCACTACAGATGGTGAAGGCAAGAAAGTGGCAGTGGGCAAGACACATTGCCCGAATGGAAGACAGTAAATCGACCCAAAGATTAACAACATGGAGACCATGGGAAGGAAAACGAAGAAGAGGAAGACCGCCAAGAAAGTGGAAAGAAGAAATTGCGCTGTTCTGCAACACAATTAGCCGGAGACAGAAGGTGGTGGAAGTGTCTACTGAGACCTTCGCCCTGCTGTGGGCAGATATAGGCTGATGATGATGATCAAAGGAAACACAGCATTTACATTTATATCATTCCATGCCTATTGTGGACTTTTTCTGCCGGTGTCTGGGACTCCGCTCTCTTGGGTCTGAGTTTTCAGGATGGGTATCGAAACGCAAGGGCACATCGACGGGACGAGGCCGATGTCCGTCATATTAAAAACCGGCCGTTGGGGAATGGGACGGTGGCTAGCGTCCGATGGCGGTTGGTTAAGGCTTTGATCGCCCGACATGGTTTGGTCAACGCATGTGATTAAACATTCAATTCCCACATAGCATGAATGGTGGGCATACCGGTACTCCGTATGATCGAGAGTTACCTATTACAATACAATATTATACAATTGAATTATTCGCATTTTAATATCATGTTCTGTGCGATGAGCAGTAGTACTCGTAATCACCTATCTGTTAATCTAATGAGTTGTAGGCCTACTTTATAATTTATGACAATGTTAACTGCATTTTCAAAGTCAATCAAATTCAAGCAAATTGAAAACAGATAGTCAAAATAATGACCCAAACGGGCATTGATAACATTAATGCAATAATAGTGCATGTGCATATCTATATCTCACCTCCACAAAAGCTTTAAAAAAATCCTCCAGTGAACTAATTTTTTTGTATTGATTTGTGTGTTTCAAATGACGTCGTATGAAGATAAATTTCCGATAAATGCAGACCTCTAGTGTGTAGCATTCACAAGAAATGGATTCGTCTGTCGCTGTTACTCTAGTGCTGACGCGATTTTATCTCAACCATTGTATGCAACAGCAGAGAGATGTGGAAAGAACCAAGCTTATTCCAGCCAAGCTGACTCCCTGTGGCTCACGTGATTGGCCAAGTGCGCGCAATTCGTGAGGAAAGTTGTATTAGGGAACACACGATTACCGTTTTCACATTGAAGTCTGAACATCTGCCAAGTGAGCGGTACATATCTTTGACTCAATGTTTCTCCGTGATAAATTCATTAAATGGAAATATTATTCACATCGTTCGACCACTCGCAATCTAAATTTGCTGACTGTTCACGTTCAATGCGGTGTAAATGATCTAGTTCGTCAGAATTCAGGCTTGAATTTGCATTGCATTGAATGGAAAATTGATCTTTCTGGCCCTCGGGATTAGTTCTTGGCGTGACCGTCAGTATTAAAAATTTCATCTCCAGACCAAATAACGCAGACAAAACAATTTATCTCTGTGGTAACACTAGTTCAATTACATTCTGTTGTTAGTGTATCATTTTAGTTTTATCTTTACTTCCATTTTCCGATTTTTCATTTTCCCTCTGTCAGTACTAAACCCTATTACCTAAAGGCTTGCGACCGCTCACTATCCGGCCTTGCTGTCAAAATTTATTAGAAAGCATGCGAAAATTCAGATGGAATGAATGAAATGCGAACAAATGAGATAATTGCATTCTTTTGTATACTTTCTTCGCCTCATCGATTATTTTTTTGTTTAGAAGATTCTCCTATCTTCGCCTACAGAGTAGTGACTGATTCGATTCATAATAGAGGCTCATCTACGGGCAATAACATAAGGCGTCAAGCAATGTTGACAAGGCTGTTCCTGGAAAATACCCGGAGCCGTACACGGACCTGTGCCTAGAAAATACCCGCCAGGCTCGTACCCAGACCCAGTCACCTGGTCGATCCCTAATAATTATCATTTTTAATGATGTTACATAGTATATTTGATTATATCATTGATATTTGGTATAATAGCCTGCATGGTGAATCTCAGAAGATTTCAATTAAGTCTGCTTTTAGTTGTTCTAGTAAGTGTGTATTTTTTAGTCAGAATAGTGGACTTCAGAATTTGGCATAAACTTCATCTACATTCTATAAACAACAAACCATGTCTTCTACAATTCGCTTATCACGCACATTCGCTTATCATGCACATAAAAGCTTAAGTAGATACCAGGTTGAATCTAATCTTATCTCCTTCACCTGCTATTTTTGTCTTAGGTTGATGGTTATCGCATTTGTGGCATCATTTGCATTATAACACAAAATCTGGCAAAATCTTAATATAGTTCATACGTTAAAATTGACATGCTCTCCCCGCTTCCGGATGGCAACTTTAACCATCACGCTTGCTTGCGTGGGCGTGGTGCTCAATCCATCATCCAAACTTTCAGATTTCAATGTATACTCACGAATTTTTTCCAGAAAACGAAGACGAGGTGATATTGAATAGAAAAGATTATTATTGATAAGCTTTAGACTACGTTTTCACTTCAATGCAACAACAACTACCTATAACAGAGCATCAAAAAAGAAGGAAAATATTTTTGATAGCATACCACAGGAAATTTTTCAAAGAATTGTATTGAACAAGGTTGAACCTTGGGTTTTGGGTCGACCTTGGGTAAGTGATGCAAAACTTGGGCTTTCTATTAATGCTGAATATATGCAGATCAAGTTATAAAAATTAATATTTTGATTTGAATTTTAGGAGAACTACAGGATAAGAGCATAAAGTTCTGATATTTTATCAAATTTCCACTGGATTCACGGAATACTTCAAAAATAAAGTACTTGTGATTATCAGTACTTGTGACTCGACATTTTCATTAAGATATATCACATGCATTAGAGGTAACACGCATACAGGTACATGTTAAGGCACTGTCAAGAACATGGCCATTGACTCGTACCTTTGGAACTCAATATTTTTAAATTGAGCTTGGAAAATTTTCTGAGTAAATGTTTAATGACAGCAGTCAGGAAAGACCAAATTGAAGCACTATCATATCATTTGAGCATCTGAAGTTATCTATGTTATCAATTTCTAAGCATTGAAGTGCGATGCACGGAGAACATTTGGGGTGGGTTTCTACGGCATCTGATTTTGCAGGTTAACGTTGTTTAAATGCTAGAATGACGTGGTTGACTGCAAATCTGAGTTTCTACGTTTGTTTTACGAACGTCAACGTGATCGAGATTTTCGTCAAAATTTAGACAAGGTCTCGCACCCTGTTTTAAACTGTAGTTAGGGTTATTGACGTGGTTGACAACTTAGGAAAATTCTCGTCATTTGTACTTCACTTTCGCGTCTGCTGTCGCTGTGAGCTGTGAATGTGATGGATTCATTCGATGATTACTACGAAACGTACGACGAACAACTTGCAAGACAACACATTTTTCGAAGCTTACGCGATCACTTAAATCCAGTCTCAAAATTCAGTGATCGAAATTTCTGTTTCCGATTCCGAATGGATAAAGAACAATTTCTTCAGTTGCGACAAATGCTTTCTTCTAGAAAAACTTTGACAAATCCCTTAACGGATTTATTAGTGGCCTTGAATTGTTATGCTACTGGGTCCTACCAAATGTGTGTCGGCGATCATTATGGACTTCATGAAACTACGGTGTGTAGAATATTACAGGGAATAAGCCGAGATATTGGAAGCTTGCGATCATAATTTGTATTCTTTCCTAAAGACGAAGAAAAAATGGCGATCTGCGAGGGATTCAGAAAGCTGTCTAAGATGAATAACATAATCGGTGCGATCGACTGCACTCATGTTAAAATTCAATCACCGGGTGGCCGAAATGAAACTGCATTTGTAAATCGCAAAGGATATTATTCATTAAATGTTCAGGTTGTTGGCGATACCGAATATCGCATTCGCAACATTGTTGCACGCTTGTCAGGTGCGACACATGACTCTAAAATCTTCAATGAGTCGTCCTTAAAATCAAAACTGGAAAATGGATCTATCTCAGGAATTTTACTGGAGACGGAGGATATGCAGCCAAGACATATATGTTGACTCCTGTAACGAATCCATCCTCACACGAAGAAGAGCAGTACAATTATTTTCACAGCGTAGCTAGAAATGTGATTGAACGGTTATTCGGTATTTGGAAGCGGCGATTTTCTATTTTGGGACCAGATTCCCGAATCCGCGTTAAGATCGATACAGCAATGAACATCATTGTTGCATGTGCAGTTATTCATTACTTTAAACCACAGTTCTACTTTCGTGGATGAACCTCACACGAGTAGGCCTACTGTTGACCTAGACACAGATAGGGTTTCCTTCAATACTGGAACCGCCTCAAACACCACTGAGGGAAATGCATTTTGCAGGAGCATCATTATTTCTCATTTTAGAAGATGAATGCCTATGTCATCCAATGCTATAAGAGTTTCACATACATGTACTCGTACATTTCGTGTTTCTGCAGTTTATTTTCATATTAATGTTAATACGTTAAGTATGTATTAGTGCTCAATGAACACATTGTGAATGATTGGAAAAAGATTATATTCCATGAAGCATGATTGTATTTTTCATTTTATGGCTCAAAATCCACAAATCCTAATCATAGGAAGAGTTCGCATGATTCAGATTATGAAGTGTTTTGACGATATCCATCTCACATGCATCAGAAGTTGTTACTCTCATGGCTGACAGTATTTCATGCTCAATGATGGCATTCTTTATTTTCCAGTCTAGGAGCTCTAGACGCTTCGTGTGCTCCACTAAGATGCACTTGTCCCTCAAACTTAGATTTCTTTTTCCTTCTGAAATAGAAAAAATATATGCTACAACTTAAAATTGGATATACTACATGTAGGGAAATACTATTCAACTGGAGGATTATTAAATCAACGGGTAAACTAATAATAACTGAACACTCAATATAAATGGTATTTAGCCTACAATTCCTATGTCTCTTCGATTTGTATTTTCCATCCAGAACCGTTCGTTTCCGTTCGTCTGACCCGCCATGGATGAAGAGTTCTTTAAAAATAATCTAAGATAATAATCGACGATCGTGATGAAGCTTGGCTACAAAGGAAAATGCTGACGTACCATCGTCTCCACGAGAAGGCTGTAAGCATTCTTAGGATAGCATTCCAACCTATGATCGGCAATGATGTCATTTTATTTTTAAAATGATATCATTTTACATCGTTATATTTCTTTTATAATGAAGTTACACACTTAGTGAAATATGCGTAGGCCTACACCGTATATAGATATATTCATACGAATCTTTCGATTTACACTGATGCCATGCTACTTTTACTTCTCTTTGCAATGATTGCATGCAGCATCGATATATTAAAAAATGTACGACCGAAGAAAGCAGTTTAGTCATACAAAGCTTCTTGTAAAACAAAACTTAGGTAGGGCCTATGGCCTATGCACTAGACATCGTAAGTTCTGATTTTAAGCTTTATACACTCGAATAACAAATGTGCCTACAACATGTAGTTGGTTAGGCCAACAGTATCTAAAGTACGAAAAAAGGCTAAAAATATGAAGATTACAGTCAAGACTTCAAAAACATCAAGACAGTTACTAATGAGTTCAATGTTCAATCATAGGCCCACTGGAAGTTTAAAGTAACCAGCAAAATATGAGATGTACACTTTACATGTAGAGCTATTCCCAGAAAACGGCGATCTTCATTAACCAGAATCTGAATTATCCAAGTCCGAAATGTTGAGCTTTGACCATACTCGTATTTCCAAGTTTCAAAGCCTCGTTTGCATATTTAATAATTTATTCGCAAGCTTATTTATACTCGTTTTATAGAAACCAAGACAAGTCAGCAAAAAATTCACACTAACGTCTCAGAACTGATGATATGATTCCTAATATGGCACACTCAAGAGCCATATTGCACCAAGTTTGTTATGATAAGTATGTAATTAGGTACATGCACCATAAATGCTCGCCTATAAGTTCCCCTAAAAACCGAGTCCATGTCCAAAATCATTGACTCGCGCATAAGCCGCCCCCCTAAACATCGAATCCAAACAGTAACCTAACACCAGTGGCGTCGCCAGGGGGAGGCGAAGGTGCGGGCGCCCCCTTCGACATCAGCAGTAAAAGATTTCCATGTGATAGAAATAATTTGCATGAGTTCTGAGCCTTGTAAACTTAGACTTTTAACTTTGATGAGCTAAAAAGTCGCTGCATTCGTAATAATTCGATATACGAATATAACAAAACTTATTCAATAATATGGCAAACGTGAATAAGGCACCTTAGATATAAGTCACCTTCATGTAGTAAATGTAACACATAGTGGCTTTTTAGTCACACAAAAATTACGTATAACTATGCAACTAAATTATGTTAATTGATGTGTCTGATGGATAGATGGATGTTCGAATAGATGGACAGATGATGGCAAAATTTAGGCGGTCCGCCTAGGGTTTTCTAGACCGTCCCTGCCTTCGAAAAATCCTGGCGACGCCCTGCTTAACACGGCTTTATTCGACATAAACGCAGCTAGATACACCTAGGACAAACGTACATAGAGTAGGTGTAGCATATGCCTAAAGGAATAGGCATGTAATCACGATAGGTTTTACAGCAAGATCACGCTGCTACTCAAAAGCAGAATTTGCTGCCTGTCGTAAGAGATCTAGGCGGCGTGCTAGTAATGACCCGCTTATAAGTCACCCCAGGTTTTTCTCTCATGTTTTCGTCGTTGAATTTGAGACCTAGGCTATACGCGAGTGTGTGCGGTAAACATGTAAAAACATATTTATGTTCAAGTAAAAACATACAATGGATAACTTACTCTCAGCTGATGAATCGCCAGCATTAGGGGTCACCGCAGTCTTTGAATCCGCCGCCGTCTGTGAATCCAAGGCTTCAATAGGAACTACTTCACTGATTGAATCCATTGCCTTAGAAGGACTTGTTGTCATCGATGAATCGTCGTCAATCGGATTATGGAGTTCAAATGCTATGTTCGGGCACATTTCGATTAGAGCTTGAGACTGTGTGGATGGCTCAGGAGGTGGTGGCCCGCCTCCAGTTTTCTTTAATGACTTCTTGTGTATTGAGTGTTCTTTCTTTGCGTCAGCTTTCAGTCGACGGTATAAGTTCCTGAGTTTTGGTTGTATCAGATGGAGCTTTCGCGGGAAAGTTGTCATTGAACTTGCATGCTATTTCTTTCCAGCACTTGTTCTTCTTTATATTGATTAATGGTGAATTCTGACAATTTTCGATAACAGAGGCTCTTTCTTTAACGAGTTCTATGAGATATTCTTTCTCAAGTGAGGAGTAATTTTCTCTTTTCATCCCACTTTGCACCTCAACTTTAGAGCTACCATTCGCAGCACTACTTGCCATGCTGACAGTCCTTGATTAATGACAACTTCATTCGGAGAGAAAGAATGAAACTGGAAGGCATGTGAATGGTCGAAACAGTAAATGACGTCATGATGACCTATTTTATATCGTCATCGTCTAATCGTCAAGTTCTCAGAAACTGTTTTCGACAGGGTACCCTGTCGACACTTGTGCTACTTAACACAGAGCGTGCAGAAACCCGATTTAGACACTGTTATCTACGTAGCCAACGTGGTCGAGCATTGATCTAAATAATCAGAGTGATTTTCGTAGAAACCCACCCTTGGTATGTCCTTTGTCTACAAACAAGTCGTTGTTTCCATCACTTTGTCCGTTGCTTGATGTTGAACAGCATGTGAATTTGATGGACTTGATGACCTCCATCATTTTGCCGTATGCAGTTCGAGCTCACGTGTCGCATGTTGACATTTGTCAATTTTGAATTCATTGCTGTTATCTCCCCTTCTAGGTTTTCAGATTTGTCTAAAATCTGCAAAAATGAATCAATCGACACTCAACTTCAGGCAGACGTGCTTGTGCATATTTTCTATTCACATGCAAAATTTTATGCAGATCGGACAAGTACTTTTTTCATTAGAGAAGATAACGTGAAGTGTACCGATGTCATCAGCTTGATCTAGCTTCCTCTGTTCGACACATTACTGCTACTCGTGTGTGCATTGTTCTCTCTCTTCGTCTCATCCACTTCTATTTGAAATCTTCCCGCGGCCACTACCTTGGCACACCATTTATAAGTTAAAAATGCTAGTGCAAGGGATGTGGCCTGGTCATCATCACTTTACGAGTTGTCCGGGAATGACTTTGGTGACTTCAAGTGCTTCCTGCATAGACGATGAGGTCAGAAGAAGTCAGATCAAGCTGCAGATATTGCTGCACTTCAAGTTATCGTCCCTTGTTCAAAAAGTATTTGTCCGAATTGCACAAATTTCAGCATGTGGGTTTAAAATATTGTCGCTTACGTGTGCTTAAAGTTTTGTGACGATTGATTCATTTCTACAGAAATAAGACAAATTTGAAAACGTGGGGGGAGCGGAGTTCACCCGTAAGTACCCATTGCTGCTTTCATTTGCTTTGATAATGATGAACGCTCTGAGCATCGTGGTATTAAATATGGCTGCCAATATCAGATTTCCAGATGCGATTTGTATATCTGGAAATAAAAGAAACGGAGGCGTGATCCTTAATATCACTTTAGTCTCATAGGATAAACTACAGAGAATATAGTACCAAGGGTATTGCATCAGGTATTTACTCTTTTTCATCAGATGTCAGATAATAGGATCTGAGAACAAGATTCCATGTCCTTCCTTGGATTGGCTGTTACGAAGGACTTGTCTTGGAAACCATACATCCAGTCCATTAGCAAGCAGGCAGCTCAACACATTGGTAGTCCCCATTGTGCCAGCAGCTATCTTCCACCACAGACTGTCTGCTATCTTTACAAGTCCGCCGCTATTCGTCCTCTGATGCAGTATTGTTGTCATCTGTGGGCCGGCGCCCCACAAACGCATCTTAACCTCTTTGAACGGGTTTTGAAACGTGTCAAGAATCATATGGGTGAAAAACTTGTTCACAAGTTGCAGCCGCTCTCCGTTAGACGGAATGCTGCTTCACTCAGTCTCTTCTGCAGATATTATTTCGGTAGAAGCAGCTCTGCAGCAAATGAGTGCGTGCACATACCGAAGATCCTCTCCAGAAGCAGCACCACATGCTATCATGTGAGCTTAGTACGCGTACGTACTGATAGTCGCTTTGGAATCAGCTTCCCCAGTCTCTTTCCCTGACCATTACAATCTTGATACTTTGAAGAGGCGTGCGAACAGGTTTCTGTGGGGACAGTTTAATCAGATTACAGAAGATATTTTTTTCTTTTGTCTATTTAAAGTATTACAATTTATTACTTCATTGATGAGCGACCCTTATCCTCGTTCATGACTCATTGCTGTAGAAAAAAATGATGGATTTCGTTCAGATAGAGTCACAAATTATGAAAATTAATTATGTTTCATAGCACAATCATGTTTTCTCCATTTGCGTGTGTCGTGTATACTATACAGACTGATAGGACTATGATATTCTGAGAATTCAGAAAGCGACAAGGTACTCATGCACTCAGAAACATCGGATCGGGTGCACTGTGAAACAAACGGGAAAACCAGGAAACTCAGGGAATCTTAGTTGATGGATAAAATTTGAAACGTTTCCAGGAATACTGAAGTCATATCAGTATACCTCAATGTATGTGTAACTGCAATTTAAGGGAAAGCGGTGAGAATCGACGAGTCAGGGCAAAGTGGAGACCCATTGATTGTCCATACTCATGTGTCCACCATAGAGATAGTTATCTGATACATTCAACAATTTCCAATTACCTCATTCATGATACAGAAATGAACGATTAGAAATCGGATGCATTTAAGCATTTTATATTTGAATCTCATCTTAATTTTTATCTCAAAAACTTCGGTTTTTTATAATTTCCCGTTAACCTCTATCGCATGGTGGTTTTGGTTTTCTAAAATTCACGTTAATTGCAGATTTGAATATCGGGCTGAATTTGGCTCGAGTGCCTAATGTGTGTATTTAGCGTGTGTGAGAGATATCCGTGTATTCAGGTTATTATTGGAACATCAGACAATTAAGTAATATGGACCATGATGGTAGTCTGTAGTATGCATAACTTCATAACAAGAGTAATGCTTTGTTACCCATATCAGCAATATGGATGCAGTCTATTAGAAATCTCAATTCTGCGCGATTTGAAGAAAATGTATCTGCAAAAACTATGCAAGCGAAGTTTACAGACTCAGAAACAGTTCCCTACAAATCCCTAAAATCCTTTTTTTAAAAAATGATTCCCCTCTACTATAGTTAATGAATAAATAAAGCCACCAAATTTATTTTGATAAACTCATTTATACAAGAAAAGCCAAAAAGCCTTGACATACAAAGAAATGCAGATGAAAGAACGTAGCTGAAACTAAATAAGAGGACACACCTCATTTAAGGGAAGACTCGCAGATAAAGGCAGTATTGCCTCAGTTCTTCATGTTAATCAGACTTCGGTGAATAGTAGATATTCTATAGAGCCAGAAGGGCAAGAAGATGTAGAAATCCGAGGCTGCGAAACGGTCGAGGACTTCTACGATTTTCTTACTCGCTGGATTCATAGAATAACTTATCTTCTAAATCTATGATAAAAATCCATTAACTAATGTGGATATACGAATATTTCTATGAAAATATATCTTGCCCTCCTAGAAGGGCAGGATAAAAAATATTGCCATACGACATTTTTCACATCATGGCAGTTTGCCTTCACAAATTTAGAAGATAAGTACTTCATGCACAATGATTAGAGACCACTCGGCTGTCTATTGCTTATTGGAGATATTACTTATTATATATTGTAATATCATATTATGAAATTACATATATTAATATGTTATGTTCCCTCCATACAAAGATAGCAAATATGGCTAAAAATCCTACCTAAATAGCTTGTAGCATGTAGGACATGATAAATGCACCAAAGCGTCTCAGCAATGAAATATCTCTCCTTTCACAGATAATCACATGAAATTCTCCTCTAATTATTGCATAGTGATTTGTTGATTTCTCATAGATATTCCACTGTCTTGCAGGCAGGCAGTAGTCGATTTTGCAAGCAAATACATTGCCCTATTTCAAACAAAGCGATAATAAGGATAACGATATTGCAGCAAATCAATGTGCTTAAAATACTTTGAGATATTCGACTTTCTTCAGTAGCAGAAATCTATTTTTGACAGATTTTATCACTCACATGATGGAGTAACAAATTTATTTATAGAATAGTGAGTAACTTCAGTTCAGAATTATTGTATGTACCATTTATTAATATTAATTTCTATATCATTTAAATATGTTGGTTGATGAAGCTACAAGCTGTGTGAATCACTTCCAATACTGTTCCCACTTAGACAAATCTTTACTGACCAAAGATGAACCGATTTAACCCATTTTAGGCCGCCCATATAAATATCAGCAAATTTTCTATAAAAACGGTGGCAAGTACAGCTCGACGTAAATTTGTGGTAATGCATGAACATACTCGTATATGGGCAAGTTCCCATGTGAAACAGGTCTATAAAGTTCTAATAGGCCTAGTAAATGTAGCTCTTATCCGTTAATTCATCCATTTAAGGTCGCCTATATAAATATCGGCAAATTTTCTATAGAAACGGTGGCAAGTATTTCATAATGTTGTAATTAAGAACAATATAAGATGACCAGCTCATTACAATAACCCTCTCTTAGAAATTAAAGCCGTAACGATTTCGTTACGATGGCGTCATGTGATGTCAAAATATACAAAAGCATGTTTTTTCAAATGTAGCTTATGAATTGCTCCAAGCAATTCCTGCGGAAGTAATGTGTCATAGCTTCATCATAAAAGCTCTCCATCATATTTCAGAGGTATTTGGCGAAACTGTGAATTAGCACATTTAATCAAAGGCCTGCCTTATGCTACTTGTCGTTGCTGTTTGCAGTGAAATCGCTATCGTTGAATTGAAAATAAGTTTTAATATTTCGAAATTCCTGTCGAGAATTTGGTTCTCTTACTGCGTCAACTCCAAAGTCATGGTAGAGTGAGAAACGCCTCGGTTATTCGCAATGTCCACATAAATAAGGAACACCAAGAAATGAACGCATTTGAGATTGTTCAGCATTATGTAGGCCTAAGCAATTCGTTTGTCCCGGGTAGTCATTGGTTTCTGCTACTAAGAGATCGATAAGACCATCAGCATGCGTATCAAGCATCTCATAAAGATTCTTGCCTTGAAATACATCCAGAGAATGCTTGTCCTATCTGCGAAGATGGAAATTACCGGTATTTGCCATTATGTTGACTGCTTTTTTTGTTTACTGAAATGATCATTCTAGTCATCTTTTGTTGGAATCTCACACTGCCTTACGATGTCACTAACCTCTGAGACATCGCTTGAGACACATATACTCATCTCCAACTCATCATCCTCAGAACTCTGATGAAGCATTTACTTCTGGAGGTTTTGTGGCGACCGTCATATGTCGTCATCGTCGGCATTAGGCTTATTGAATACTTCAGTAACTTCTTCATCCATAGTAAGCAGCAACTTGGCCATTGTTTTCAGATAGCTACACAGGTTGATATAATCAAGTTTAGCCTTTATAGATATTTTAAACCAGTTTGGGCCATTTCGAGCCACTGGCGTGCCCTTGTAGGGCGAGACGCAGCGTCTACAGCCAAGGAAGTTTTGTATTGAAATTACTCGAGTCGGAGGACATCTTTGCATGCAACGCATCCTCTTCGTCAATTTTTTCTTGATCGTCAATTGTCAACGTGTGTCTAGACAACAATGCAGTTTAAAACGACCTAAGACTAAGACGAAACGTTTTGCTAATTCGTTTATCAAGTATTGTCCGTAGTTCTCATTTTTTGTATGATTTTATCTCTCTTTAAATTTTATACATATTTGACTTTTGTATTATTGTAATGCGCTCACCGCACTTGTGAAGCAAATAAAGATGATTTGAATTGAATTTGAATTGTATTCTATGACCAGGCGAACGGTCACTGTGCAACCTTTATGATTAGACTACTAGTGGAAATGCTTGAGATTTGATCTCTCTTTGACTTGCTTCCGTACATGAGCTAACAAGTCTAATCCTGAGTAAAATACTACGGCAATGGACTTTGGTTGGTTCTGTGACGGGAAAACCATAGACTATAAATAGTCTCAAGCATGACACACATATAGAATAAACTAAGAATACAATATTCCAATGAAATTGTTCGTCTTCAGCATTCAACAAACATTAGTTTTGAAGAAAATTGACCGTACTCACCACTGCTTCATTTATATTGTTGTCGTATCTAACGTTTGTATATCAGATTACGTCAGTGTAACTAAAACGTTACGGTTAAAAAAAATGACATGCCATGAATGAATATTCGAGGAAGTATTGATTGCTATTTTCGGTATTTGATGGATAATGAGATCACGCAAATCACATGTGCAGTAAATTACATTTGGACGTTCATGCACTGAGTCTTCCAGTATATAAGCAGATATTACGCCCATTTTTTGTCTAATTTCGTGATAAAATATAAGCACTAAAAAGTGCTAATTTTTGAATTGGCGATAGTTTACCTAAAAATATAAGATGAATTATGCATGGTAGTCAAAATATTGTATCATATGTCGCAAGCTGGGGAAGACAGCAGATTCCGAAAAGTGCTGTAACGAAAACTTTGCACTGGCGCTAAATGGGTTAAGTAGGCTTTTCTGTCTCATTACTGGATAGGCTATTGCTGTTATAAACCTTTCTCCGATTCTTGGTCGTATGCCTCTACGTGTACGTGGGCCTATTTGGAATTCATAGTCGCCTACGCTTTTCTGTATTAATCACCTATTTGGTTTTAGAAAATCATATCTCTTATCAGACACACAAGCAATCCGCTTCTTGTTTTATTATTCTATTGTAGTAGTATATAGTGTGACATCCGGCGCGACGCTTCGCTTCGCTTCGCTTTGCTTCGCTTCGCTTGCGCCGGATGTCACACTTTTGCGGGTTTTTCAAAAAAATCAAAATTTCAAAAATTTCAAAAATTTAGGTAGACTTCAAATTTCACGTGGCCGAAGACCTAAATTCACAAATTTGGGCGTTTTTAAAAATACCCAATTTTCAAATTTTTCGAAATCTCAAAATTTGAGAATTACAATTTTCACCCCTGTTAAAATCATGACCGTTCCAGGACACCGAAAAAATCATAAAAGTTAAGAATCTCAAATTTGAGAATTTTATCCATCTTTTAGGTTTTTAAAATATAACATGTGACTAATAATATTTCTTTAAAAATGGAAGAAACCGCAAGAATATATCCTTCGTTATCATATGAACGTAGTTCTACTTTAATGGACATTGAAAAGATTAACATTGAAAAAATGAACAAAGAAAAACACAAAGATAGAGTTAGGTATATGAAAGATAAGGAATCTCAATTATTATTAAGATTAGAGCATTATAAAAAATTAAGAAAGAGATGGAGTAAAGTTAAGAATGTAACACAAGGAATTGGCATATTCTTAACAATAAGTTTAGGTGCTTTAACAATTGTTATATCTTCAGGTGTTTTAGTAATTCCAGTAGTTGCTACAGCTTTAACAGGTACGGGTGTTTTTGCAACTTCACTTGTTACAATGTTAGATAAATCTTTAATAACTAAGAAACGAAAATCATTAAAAACTAAGCATTTACATATTAAAGAAGTCTATGTTATATATTATAATTAAGTTATTATTCCCAAAGTATTTGGAAATAAACATTTATTGACTTATTGACTATGATAAACTACACTACTACTTTCAAAGAGTATGTGATGATAATGTTATTACGTTAGATGAGATTGAAAAATTTGATCAAATAGCTAATGAAGTAAATCAAACCTTTCAATTACAGTCCGAAAAAGTTGATGATAAGAATAAACAGGATGGCAAAATTTCTAGTGATGGTAAAACTTTTACTGGTGGTAAAATTTCTAATGAAGAAAATGATAAAATTTTTTTAGAAGAGTTAAAAACTTTAAGCGAAAATTTAAGCAAAACTTTATTAAACAAAACTTAAAACGAGAAAACTTTAAACGAAAAGATGTCAAACAACAAAGCAATAAAAAAATAATTTGTTCAGTAAAATGTTTTTGCTGTATTCCAATGTTACCACAAAATTCAAATATTATATTTTAAAAATGGATAAAATTAGAGCTGATAATTTTAAAAGAATAAAACAATTAGAAGAGTTAATAAAACAGAAATATTATGAAAGAAAATCATCTTCAACATAGAATGATAAAAGCTGGTATTCAATCTGATATGTTTGAAAAAAATGCAGCAAACCGAGCAAATAAAAACTGATTTTGAAAAAACTATGAAACCATTTAAAACTCTTGAAAAAGAACTTACAAATAATGATAAACAAATTGATATAACAGATCCAGAGCACAAAACTATATTAGATGACTATGGATTACTAGAATCAAACATTAATAAGAAATTACCAAAATCTATGCAATTTGAACATTCTATTTCATTTATAGATGGAAAAACAATACCTAGATTTTATCTCGGTCAAAAAGAAATATTTCCACGACCTTTTCGAGGTTTAATTTTTTCACCAGATCAATCTCCTTTTAATTTAGATAGAAATTTTGTTAATCTTTTAAGAGGAGCAGATTTAAATAATTATGCTGTAGAAGATCTCATAAAATATAAAGCTATGTTAGACAGAGTTGGTGCAGTAAAATCTCTTAGACGTTATAAACAATTAGAAAATTTATTATCATCGGGAGTTAAAGTAGGGAAAGGTTTATCTGAAAAACAGAAAACAGAAACAACTATATTTTTACCAGATGATCCACAAGAATTACTAAATAGATTAAATATTTTAATATCTGCAATAAAAGAAGGACATAATTCTAGTTTCAATGAAATTCATGCTATATTGAAAAGACTGTTAGAAAAGAAGATTCTAAATGAAGAGGATTATAAAAGTGTAGCTGAAATATGTTGTTGTTTTTAATTTTTTATAAAAAAAATATTTCATAAAAAAATATTTATTTAATTTTTTAGTTTAAAAATGTGTTCAGCAGATTTAGACAAAATTAATTATCATTTAGAAAATCTAACAGAGATTTTGGGTTCATCAAAATTTAGTACGACGTTAAAAATTATAACAACTACTTCATCACACACTTGTAATTTAGAACCCATTCTACATTTGGAACAAAATAAAAATTATCAAATTGCATTGACTAGTTTCTCTACATTTAACACTATACAAAACGTTATCAAAGATGTGAATGATCAATTTAGATATTCTACTGATAAAGGTAAAACATGGAAAATACTAACTTTTCTTCCTGGTTCTTACGAAGTTGAATCAATATCAAATGAAATTAAGAGACATTTAGGTATACCATTTAAAGATAAGAAACAATTACATTTTGCAGTTGAACCGGCAGTTAATAAATTTTCTCTTACTTTAGACGAAAATCATCAAGTTGATTTTAATCATGATAGATCATTGTCAAAGCTATTAGGATTTAATAAACAAACTTATAGTCAAGGTTATCATTTAGGTGAGAAGATTCCAAAAATAACTGAAATAAATTCAATTGTTGTACATTGTGACATTATTGAAGGAGGATATATAAATGGTAAATTGTCAAATTTAATATTCAGTTTTCCAGCTTTTACTGTACCCATTGGTTATAGATTAAATGTATTTCCCCAAACATTAATATATTTTCCTATTACAAGAAAAACTATTAACAACATTGGCATTAGAATCACTGATGAGAAAGGACAAGAAATAAATTTTGGAGGTGAAGAGATTATGATAGATCTTTTGGTTCGGGAGGTATAAACTCCCACGCGAAGCTAGAGAAGTTTAATTTTCTTCTTCTTTAAAAATAAAAATAAAATAAAAATAATTTTTTTTATTAAAAAATGAGTGAAGTACCCCCATTAAATAAAAAGAAACTTAAATTTAATCATCATCCAAATTTATCTAATAAAGTTTTGTCAGTTATTTGCGGAAGATCAGGTTGTGGAAAAACGTATCTATTATTTAAAATTTTAACGACTCCAAATTTTTTGGATTATAACAATCTTATAATTTATACAACAACGGCAGAACAACCCGTCTATCAATTTTTAAAATATGGATTTGAAAATAATCTTAAAAAAACAGCAATTGCTTCATTATTCAAAGAATATGAAAAATCTGAAGATGAAGAAGAAATAAGTTCGTGGTGTGAAGAAGCAACAAAAAATAATCAGTTAGTAGAATCTAATAAAAATAAGCATATAAAAATACAATTAATAGATGATAGTGGTAATATGCAAGATCCTAGTAAACTAGATAAAAGAATGAAACTTTGCGTAATTTTTGATGATTGTTTTAATGATAGAAATCAGTCAGTTCAGAGAAATTATTTCACAAGAGGTAGACATAATAACTGTAGTGTATTTTATTTAACACAAAGTATGTATTCATTAGACGGAAGTGTTATTAGAAAGAATGCAAATATATTTATACTATTTGAAATAAATGCAAGAAACTTAAGTGATTTGTTAAGAGATTTATGTGTAAGAAATAAAGATGAATTTAAACAATCGTGTAACAATGCTTGGTCAAAAGATTATGGATTTATCACAATTAATATTGATAAAAAAAATCATGAAAGAGTTATAGAAAATATTTTCGAGGAGTGATCGAACGGAGTGACCGAACGGAGTGACCGAATAATTTTTTCTTCTAAATTTTTTGTTAATAAAAATAAAAAAAATATGTTGGATGTTTACAAGATAGAGCATGTACCAGTTTTAAAAGATTATCGTCATCCTACAAATCCTGTAAATTCGAAGAAAGAAGTTAGATTTTATTATCATCATAAATACGTAGCGCTCGTTACAGATTATAAAACAAAACATGGTATTAAACCGTGTGTTAAAACAAAAGACTTTCCACTTTGTTTAAGAAGTTTCCGAGTATTTTTGGCGTATAATAATTTATGGTGGTTGGTTAAGAAAGAACATTTAACAACACATGAATTAGAAACATTACATCAATTACATATTCCTGTGTATATGTAAAAACGGAACCGAAGTTCTATGTAAAAATTCATTTTTTTCTTTTAAAAAATATGAATCGTGAAATGTCTCTCGGACAAACGTCTAGGATTGATGAATTAATCAAGAAACAAACTGCTGAGTTTGATGCGCAAATTAAACATAGTAAACGTAGTAAACGTATTAAAAAAACAGAAACGTACTAGGCGTAGTATTAGACGTAATACTAAAAAACAGAAAAGTGGAACAAAAGAAATATTAGAAACTCCTATTAGTGATATCTTTTTTGATGATAGAATTAAAGATGAACTTGGTGATGATTTATGTAATTTATTTAATCCAAATGAAATTAAATATGAAAATGTATCTTTTATTAATGTAGTAAATGATATGCGGAAACTTTTAGCAAATGGTAAAATTATTAATTTACTTGGAAAAGTTATTAAAGATCAGGAAAATATAATTCAAAATTTTTACGTAACCTTCTATAATAAAAATTCATTTGAAATATGGTTTTCGAATCTGGATGAGAAATCCGATGCTAACGAATGGATTTTTACAGGTAATATTAAATATGAAGATTTTGGAATGAAGTTAGTACAAAGATCGCATAGAGGGGCAGGGATTAATATGAAATATAGAATCAAAGAATATTTCGGTGAATATTGTTATATTCCTTCTGAAGATTTTTGTTTTATTAAATGTTATAATTTTTTACGAGGTTTTAATGAAGAACAAGGAGAAATGATGAAAGAAATGTTTAATAATTTTTTATATAAAGAGAAAGCCACATCTAGAACAGGAGTAATGTCAAACTGCAAATTTTCTCAATTCAATAAATATTTTGGAGATTTTGTTCAATATTATAGTCCTGCCAATCGTCATTTAAATCCTAGAGGAATTGAAACGTTTCATAATTATGTTTATTACAATTATTTTCACGCAGGTTCAACAATTGGTCACTATTGTTTAATTAATAAATCTGATAAATTAAAAGCTATTAGAGAAATTGAAAATAATTTCAAACCCATATATAAAACAGTTACTGATGAAAATCTAACAACGCGTCTATATAAAATCATAACAAAGAAAAAAATTGACTATGGTTCAACATATATTTGGGATCTCGAAACTTTTCCTGATCCTAACTGTTCAACAGCTCATCCTATTCCTTATGCTGTAGGAGCTATTAATTTTAATAAATTTATATGTTGTTTACCGAAACAAAGATTGAAAGAATTAGAAACACGTTTGTTAAGTGATATGATTAAAATTAAACGATCGAAAGATGAAGATGAAATTAAAAAACTTAAAAAACAGATTAATGAGTATAATAATTTAACTGAATTAGAATTTAATAAACTTCAAAATTGTGTGAAAATATTTACGAGAACTGAGGATGATGTATGTCCGATCCATCAATTTTTTAAAACTCTTGGAAAATTTAATTATTCGAGAGTAACTTTAATAGCTCACAATTCATCAGGTTTTGATTCCTATTTTCCGATAAAAGCTAATTTTAAATTATCTAAACCGCCTCTTAAAACTTCAAGAGGAATATTGACTGCTTCATTACAAAATCCTTATACAACTGAATGTGTTAGTAGATACATTCAAAAATCTTTTAGATTTAAAAACAATATGAATTAATTCACCTCCAGGTAAATTAGCACTTCAAACTATTATAATGAAATGTAGTTATCAACATGTAAAAACAAGTCTTTCTAAATGGTGTGAGAATTTTAAAATTCCTATGAATGTGTGTAAATTAAATTATGAAATTGGAGACATAACACATGAAAATTATAAAGAAAAAGAAAATGAATGGAGACCATATTTAGTTAACGATATTCTTTCTTTAGCTTTTTGTATCTACAAATATAATAATGTTATGCAAGATTTAGTTGGTGAAGATATAACTACTAATTTGACATCCTCTGCTTTAACATTTAACGGTTGGATGAAAAGCGTACAAAATGACAATATAAATATTCATTCTCATATAGATTTATGGGCTAGAAATTATATTAGAAAATCTGTTAAAGGTGGAAGAGTTTCAGCAAATATAAGAAAATACATATCGCCATTTTGTAGCATCTTGTTACCAATATTAAAACAGTATTTACTTGGTCGCTGCGCTGGGGGGACTTTGTCCCTTGGTCGCTACGCTGGTGGGACTTTGTCCCCGGGAAGTAATTTAATAGATTTAATGAAACAGTATCGAGATTTAGGAGATAAAACTGAAATTTGTAAGAAAATTTCAAATCAACTACTTGAACAAAAAAATGAATTTCTAATGGCTTTTGATGCAACATCTTTATATCCATCAGCTATGTATGATGAAAATTCAGAATACCCTAAAGCTGAATCAGCTAGAAAATTTCGTCAAGAAGAAGAGCGGGAAATAGTATATAAATTTAATACTCAAACATTTAGACCTAAAACTGGAATATTCTCTGTTGTGTTTCAATATCCGAATGATATGTTTTTCCAACCAGTTCCTATAAAAGATAAAGTTAAAAATCAAAATAATAATTCTCATGTAAAAGTAATCAGGTTTAGAAATGGTATATGTTATGATGTATTAACTTCTGTAGACATACAAGAAATTGTTAGATGTGGGGGAAAAATCTTACATATTACTGATGGTATAATTTATGAAAAAAATTATCAAGTTTCACCATTTCGAAATTATATTGAAAAACTTTTTAATTTGAGAAAAAGATATAAAACAGAAGGAAATACTGTAGGTGATGAGTTAATTAAATTATTGATGAATTCGCTATATGGCAAAACTGTGCAAAAAGATATAACCACTAAATATCATTTATGGAATGAGAATACATTGAGAAAAAATTTCACTCAAGAAGTAAAAGATTATGAAAAATTAAATGATGAACAATATTTAGCGAAAGTAGAAATGGAAGATGATGAATTTCTCAAAACTAATATTGTAAAAGATGGGAAGACGTCATTCATGCCATCACACTTAGGTTCTTTCATTCTTTCTCACTCTAGAAGAATCATGAATAACTTTATTTTAGAAATTAATGGTTTCAAAGAAAAATACATTCATTATACAGATACTGATTCAATATATATTTCCAATGAGCTCTTTAATAAAGTAGACGCTGCTGGATATGTTGGAGGAGAATTGTGTCAAGGGAAAAATGATTATGGAAATGGTGGAATTATTTTTGCAATGTTTATTGCACCTAAAGTAAAATACTGTATTACTGTAGATGAACAAGGGAGACTTAGTGAAAAGAAAACATTCAAAGGTTATTCACAAAACAAAGTAAAAGTAGAAGATTTTCTAAAATTATATTCGGGGAAAACATTATCGACTACAGTTAATAAACCATGGAAACGATCTTTAGAAACTGGAATTAGTATTCCTGATAAAAATAATAATACTGAAGAAAAAAAATTTTCTGGTCAAATAAATATTCTTAAACGTCAAGCACCTGATGAAAATGAAATTATGTTACCTTATAACGGAGAAGATATTCAAGCTGAAATATTTCAAACAATCATCTGTGAGAGTAATTTAAGTGATGATGATGACACGTGGGAATAATAATTTTTTTATAACATCTAAAAAATTTATAGCATCTAAAAATTTTATAACATCTAAAAAATTTATAACATCTAAAAAATTTATTACATCTATAAAAAATTTATAACATCTAAAAAATTTATTACATCTAAAAACTTATTACATCTAAAATTTTATTACATATGAAAATATATTTATCGAATATTTTGGTATTTTCTATTAAGTTTTATCATATTAAGTTACATCATATAATGTTTTATCAAAAGATAATTTAAATTTATTTTCACTAACTATTGATTCTTCATCATCATCATAAATTACACTTTTTGGTATAGGATGCCATTCCCTGATAGGATACCATTCTCTTATTGGAATATCTAACTCTAAATTACATCTTTTATCTGATAATAATATAATAGAGAAAAATATTGGTCTTTGATCTCTTTTGGAAAATTTAATAACACCACCATAATCTGAATCACTTTTAGTTTTTATTAAAGATGATAAAATTTTAAATTGATTAGATGTAAATCCTAATTTAAATTTTGTAGACCCGACACATAGTTGTCTAACAGTATCTTCAACTATACCATCATTATTATTTTCAATTGTAAGAAAATGAAATTTAGATAAATTTTTATAATTACTAATATTTTTATAATCTTTTTTACCATTTACACCTTTTTCAGATGTTTCAGAATCATCATCATTATTATCATCATTATTATTATCATCTATATTATTATCATCTATATTATTATCATAAGATTCTTTAAGATCGGGCAAAGCCCTAGAACCTTCGGTTCGTTTATTATGATTATGATTATGGACATTGTTAATAGTATAAGGTGTAGTCCACATATAAATTTTCTCTTGTTGAGCTAAGCCATTTATGTAAGATTTTAACAAATTAATATTTAAGTTTGAATATAATCCTATATATGTATCATCATCATATCTTTGCGGCATTTCTAATGTTTCTTGTTTATAAATTGTATCTCTATAATATACTTGACATAATAATTCTTCGTTATGTTTTTTACTCTCGATATGAATGTTATATTGATTTTGTTCATCAACAAATAATCTAATTTTTTCTTTCGAAAAAGATTTTAATTTTTTAACTAATTCTTTAATATTGATATAATTGATAATTTTATTTCCTATCCACTCAGTATTACTAATCGGTAAAACTGCTCTAATGAATCCGTAAACATTATTATGTCCTATTATAACCATATTTTCTTTATTTAATTCTACATAAGCTACATCATTATATTTGCTTACAATATCCATAAATTTAATAAATGGATCACCTGAGAAAATGCAATAATTAGTTTCTATAGAAGGTAAACCTTTAGTCTGTTCTCTAAATATTTCGGCTTGTAATTGAAACAAAAGATTAACATCTATACATGGATTATTATTATTATTATTATTATTATCAAAACATTTATTATCAAATCCCGTTGATCTCGTCGAATAAGAAGAACAGGATGATGCGTGCGAATATAATTTTTTTAAATTTGGGGTTTCCATTTTTTTATTTTTATTAGAAAAAAATTTATTTTTTAATTATAATAGAAAAAATTTTATTAGAAAAAAATTTATTTTTATTAGAAAAAATTTTATTTTTTTATTGTTAAAAAATGAAGTTACCAAATGTTGGTGGAGGTGCATATATCCCGAATAATCGTGAATTAGAAATAGAGATAGAAAATTATATCATGAAAACTGGAGACGTTTTATCTGGTCCATTGCATCTTTCTATTCTTCCGCAACAAAATACAGAGTTAACAAATAAACAATATGTTGATACACAAATCAATGACTTAAAAGAAAAATATATAAACGATGTTTTGGTTCCACTGATGAATGAATTAAAGTTGCTTAAACTTAATGACAAATCATTAAACGAAAAATTATTAAAACTTGATAAAAAGGATAGAGAGCTAGAAGCAGATATAGCAAAACTTTTTAAAAAGATTTCAGAACAATCAAAAATTTTAATATTACTTTCTATAAATTTAAAATCTGCAGTCATTAAAAATAAACATCAGATAAAAATGTTAAAAGAACAATTAGAAGATGAAATAGAAAAACTTCCTGAAAGAATTAAAAAAAATTTAAGGCAGTTACAAACTACATTCCAAAAAAGTGTTGATGAATTAAGTTCTAAAATTACTCAACAAATGAAAAAGATGAATAGAATAATAAATAAAGTAAACTCACTTAATGAAAAAGTTGATAAAATGAAAACTCTTAAAATCAATTTAGAAAATGAATTAAAGAAAAAATTTACAAGAAAACTCTAAAGAAAATAAAGAACAGTTAGATTCTGTTAAAAGACAATTAGATGTTCTTAAAATTAAGTTAAATGCTCTTAAAACGGCGTTGAAGATTAATCAGCAGAAAATGCAAGTTAATAGAAGAGAAATTAAAGTACATCACACGCTGCTTGACGCAATAGATAAAGTGCAACAGTCAATTAATAAAGTTATCTCGAAGTTGTTGTCCATTCACAAACGTAAATCTTAGCGTAAATATTAAACGGACCAGAGGTCCTGTGGTTACTAACCAATCGGAGCGAAGCTCCTCGAGGTTTTAGCCGATCGTAAATATTTTTTCCCAAAAGTCAAATTTAATCCTAAAAAATGCCTATATTTTATAAACACAATCTTAAACAATTTGCTTCAAATCAAAGAATTGCTCATGAACCACGTATGAATCCTGTTTATCATTATGATAATAGAGAAACAGTTCACACGGAAGGAGCTGGGATCTTCTCTGGTATTGGAAGTATCGTTAACTTAATTAAAAATAATAAAGATTTGATTACATCTGCTGCAAAAGGAGCAGCTGCTATAGGTAGTACAGCTAGTGCAATATCAAATGCTGTCAAGTCTCAAAACGAATTAAAACAACTAGAAGCTATTCGTAAACTTAGGAATGATTCCGAAGAACTAAAAAATTTAAAAAAACTTTCAGATGAAACAAAAAACAAAATTGCTAACATAGCTGTTGAGGGTGAAACCTTGAGGAGTGGAGCTCCGTCTGATAGTAAACATAATGAAAATAAAAATAATAAAAAAACAATTGAAGAAATAAGAGGTAATGGCGTGAGCAGGAACCTTCGGTTTAACCAGCAAAGCTGTAGCGGAGCTGGTCTAGCAAAATTCTAAAATTATGTTTTTTAGTAAAAATTTTTTAGTAAAATTTTTTTAGCAAAATTTTCTTAGCAAAATTTTTTCAGTAAAATTATTTTAGTAAAATTATTTTAGCAGAATTTTTTCTGTGTGTGTGAAAAAACAAAAAGTCAAATTATTTTTTATAAAAATGTCTTCGCTTATCGAAAATAAATTTAGATTAGACGATCCTCCGTTCGTCAGTTGCAATCAAAAAAGAATGACTATATAAGAATTGCTATGAATCCCGGATCTTCCAGTAGAGTAAATACTGGAGGTGATTTAATTTTTGAAGTTGATAATCAGCAATGTTATATATATCTACCTGATTCATTTTTACACTGTGAATATTCTTTGTATAGTGATGGCAATTTTACAACACCATTACCAGATACCGATAATATTGCACTAGAGAATAATTTCTTTCCAAGATTATTTACACAAATGCGTTTAGATGTTGCAACTCAAAATATAGAAACAATAAGTGATTCTCCAGGTGTAATTGATACAATGCTTAGATTTGTAATAATTGGTGAAAATAATAAAAAGCATGAAATCGAAGGTTGGTTTCCTGATACTAATGATGGTATAATTGTTGATGATTTAACTCACGCTGGAACAGATGCAGCAGGAATTGCGAAAGATGTAGAAAATATTGCAAAACATTTAAATAAAACAAACAATAGTGCATATAAAGAAAGACGTGAATTTAAGAAGAAAAGTAAACAGACAGTTAATTGGTCATTGTCTCCATTATTCGGATATTTAGATTATGATAAAATATCATATCAATTAAAATTTAAATTAATAATTCATCGTACGGCAAATAATGAATTAATCTTTTTTGGTAAGACTGGAAAAAAAGCATATTTAAAAATTGATAGACTTGAATGGTGGATTAAGCATATTACTCCTAGTTTAGAGATTGAAACAGCTATTGCAAAAAGATTAAATACTAACAAACCAATTCCAGTAAATTTTTTAAAGCGTACTGCTAGTTCAGTAACTTTTTCCGAACAAAGATTTAACTGGCATTTTACTAGAACTGCGAATACTCCAAGATATTTATTACTAACTTTTCAAAGAAATAATTCTCCAAGTTTTGATAAGAACAATAATCTCTTCCATATTAATACAATTCGAAGTTTGCAAGTTTCATTAAATCAAACCCGGTATCCAATTGATCCATTAAGATTCGATGATACCAATAATCAATTTATGGAAGGATATGATTCTTATCGAAATCTTTGTATAGAATTTGGAGTTGAACCACAATTAACTCCTGGAGATTGGAGACATTTATATCCTGTTTTCTGTTTCGATTTAAGTGCACAATCTGAAGATATTATCAAGACTGGCTGTGATGTAACAATTAATATTGAAAAAAAAAGATTCCACAACTTCATTGATGGCTTATGGTTTATTGCTAGAAGATGTAAAATATTCTATTGAAATTCTTAATGGAAAGATGGTAAGGATAAGTTAATTAAAATTTTTTCATAACTAGAATAGATTAAAAATTCTTAACTTAAAATTTTCATAACTAGAATAGATTAAAATTTTTTGGTAACTTGAAATTTTTTAATAACTAGAATAGATTAAAATTTTTTTATAACTTAAAATTTTTTGGTAACTTGAAATTTTTTCATAACTAGAATAGATTAAAATTTTTCCTAACTTAAAATTTTTTTATTAAAAATGTCGCAAGCGAAAAGTAATAATAATAAAACTGTTGAATTAAAATTACGTAATATTGTTGACAAAAATGCCCCTAAAACTATTACGATTAATAAAAAAAAGTATTACATAAGTAAACCAATGATAGAGAATATTCAATTACAAGAAGAAAAGAATGGCGGGATTCTCCCATTAATTCCACTAATAATAGGTGGCATAGCAGCTGCAGGAAGTGTTGCAGGCGGGACAGCTGGTATTGTCCAAGCAGTAAATAAAAATAAATCAGAGAAGGCAGCATTAGAAGAACAAAAACGTCATAATAGAGAGTTAGAGAAAGTTGCTAGGGGTGAAGGAGTAGTAGATAATTTTATTAGTAAATTCAAATTAGTTGATGAAGGAAAACGAGTTCTTAAAAATATTCTCCACAATGTTGATGATTTAATTGAAATTAAAGAAACTAAAGATGGTTCTGGAATATATCTAAGTCCTAGTATGATTCGGTAATAACCTCAGGACCTTTGGTCCATAAGGTAAAACAATTATTTTATTTTATCTTTTAAATTTTTTTTTATCTTTTAAAATGAATTCTACAAATTCCGAAAATTTAATTAGATTAAAAATTGCTAATTTAGATTTATTGAATTATCTCTTAAAAGTACATAAAAACTCAAATTGTCAGCATATTGGAGGTGACATACAAAAAACATTAGAAAACTTTCCTGGATTTATTTGGGGTAAATATTCGAAAGAAAAACATCTTCCTGGTCATTCATATACCGGTCCAGGAACTCGATTAGATATAAGACTAGATGAGAATAATAATCCGAAACCAGGTGAAGAACCGATAAATAGAGTAGATGCCGCAGCTTACAGGCATGATTTAGCTTATCGAAATCATGATCTAAGTTCTCGACATGCAGCTGATAAGAAGATGATTCAAGAATTAAATAATATTCAGAATCCTACATTTACAGAAAAAATTGAAAGAATGTTTGTTAAGAAAGCTTTACAAGCTAAAATATTATTCGGTCAGGGTTTAAATGAAACGACAGCAAAGCTGTCTGAGAGCAACGCTCGAACCTACGCGTCTGAAATGTCGAATGACCTAGGACGCTATGCCTCCGAAATTCATAAAGAATACAGAAAGCCGAAATATCTATTGAAAGTAAAAGTATTTAATAAAGATGATATTTGGAGTGTTGATCTTATTCATATGCCGAATGAAAAAGATTATAAATACGCATTGACCGTTATAGATTTATATACACGATACGCTTGGGTAAAACCTTTAAAAAATAAAAGTGGTCTATCAGTTAAATATGCGTTTGAAGAAATCTTTAAAGAAAGTAATAGAAAGCCAAGGAAATTGTTTGTTGATAAAGGATCGGAATTTTATAACCGAAACGTTCAGCCACTATTTGAAACTGTTTATTCAACTGAAAATGCAGGGAAGGCCGTAGTGATAGAAAGATTCAATCGGACGTTAAAAAATAAATTATTCAAGAAATTTACTGAGCAAAGAAATCAGAAATGGTTGAAGATATTACCAGGAGTTGTAGAAGAGTACAATAATAAAGTTCATTCTGGTATTAAAGAAACCCCAAAGAATGCTTCTGACGACCCTGATTTGATAAGAAAAAAATATTCGAGAATAATAATTTGAATGAGAGTAATCCGAATTTGCAGAAACTTAAGCCGAAATTTAAAATTGGAGATAGAGTCAGAATATTTAAATATAAGAATAAATTTGAAAAAGGCTTCGTCGGATACTGGACGAAAGAGATATTTGAAATTTCTAAAATAAATCAAAGTTATCCGATTACTTATGAAATTAAAGATTTAGATAATGAGGATATCAGAGGCCGTTTTTATCAAAATGAATTACAACGAACTGAGCTTCAGCTTTTTAATTATCATTATTATTATTAGGCGTAGCCATAGAACCTACGGTTCGTTCAATTCTAACATAATATCAAGAAATGGTACTCCTTTTTGTAATTCAAATAAAACATAAAGACATAATTGACCACAGTAAGTAGTTCCCGGTTTTTGAATTTGAAATGTATTATAAGTTCCATTTTCAAGTAATTTTTTAACTTCGTTTGTAGGTGGAAGACCGTATGAGTCAAAATAGTAATTATCTCCATTTTTATTAGTCATACCTGCAGACCAATGTACACCTTTTTGGTCTGAAGTGTGAAGATTCGTTATGAAATTTATAGTTATTGTTGGCTTATTTTTGATCAATTGTAATTCGCCTCTCATTAGAACATGAAAATTCTTTATTCCTAATTGATTTGCAATTTTCTTTAGATCAAAATTTGTAGTTGTTTGCGTTCCATATAATTTTAAAAACTCATTTATATTGCTCATTTTATAATTAAAAAAATTTCTTGTAGGAATCCCTAGAAGACAGAAGGGAAGAGGTATTGATTTCAAACTGTTCTCTAATGATGAATTTCCTTACTACTTAGTCAGAAGAGGGGGTATTGATTTAAAACTGTTCTCTAATGATGTCTTTCCTTACTACTTATTCGATTTTGAAATGATTTAATTTAATCTAAATGAAAACGTTACATTGTTACATTTTATTTTTATGAACTCTCATTAAGAGGATATTGTTTGTTTTATCTGTATTAAGACAATAGCAACATCTGTTTCCACATTTCTCAAACCGCATGATTGTTTAGGGATCATACGGGTTGTGCATTCATAAATGGCGTTAATAGCATAAAAGCAATCTATTAATTCATTCTCTGCTTTGAGGGAATGTTCTGTTGTTATAGCAATCATTCAATACAATATCGCAGTATCGATAGTCGAGACCAATTGTCGAGCCAAAACCGCAACTTTTCTGGTTTTGGTCGGTAGTTTGGTTTTGGATCTGGCCGATGAAATGATTTACAATGCAGTGCAATTTCCTCATTGTCATTCAAGTACATTTAATCACCCGAGTGATCATTTTCTAGAGATTTTACGATTTTCTACTGCCTTTCAAAATCGCTACAGATATTTGATTTGTCAGTAAGCTTTTTATGGTTTTTAGAGACATTTGTATGAGCTAATAATGCCTACTGCAATTCTAGAGAATTCTTACTCGCATTCATGGCATCCATAGAATGTTTAGCAGGCAAATATATCTGTAAATGTTTGCTGGAGACACGTGTCTCTAAACATTTATCGACGACAGACATAACCTCTGCAAAAACGTTGAACTCAAACATTTTTGTATAATACAGCAATTCTTTTGCTGTAATATACAAAAGAAAGATATTTGTACATAAATCTCGTATTATTATCATCTAATGTATTCATAGGAATATATACATGTAATGCAATTTTATACGCAATTACAAAATTCTATCTTATCAAATATATTGTTATGTTTATATATTTGATATATTGATATTATGTCTACATCACATTTAATACTTATTATATTAAATATCACATGAATAAATGAATGTGATATATAAATGTGCATGTATTATATTCATTTATTACTTGCTTTACACCTGTAAAAAGAACATTTCGTTTTATACATGCGTCCCTTCTCTTGCTACTTTGTCTCCTCTAAATGATTCGCTTTTGATGGAGTGTCACAATGCACGAGGCACAGAACTAAGTCCTTCTAGTCTCTTCTTATCTCTCTCTCTCTCCGGAAACTCCGCAGTCTCCTCGAACTGTTTGTTTTTGATCGGGGCCATAGTGCGCGAAGCACAGGGGAACAAGCTTCCTCTTTCTCTCTCTCTCTCTCTCTCTCTCTCTCTCACACACACACACACACTCTCTCTCCTTATCTCCATCTCTCCATTCAACTTCTTTTATTTTCTTTTCTGCATTTGAAAGCTGATTTTCTGATTTTGAATGTATCTTAGTTGGAATATTCAAGGTCACAATATGCGGATCAGTTGTTCCCCTATTTGCAAGACTATGATGGCTAAAGGACGTAATGTATATACCGGTATCCGTCACAATTTTCCTCTGCACACATCTCTCTCCCTACTGTGGAATAAAAAACTCGTCGATCGCCTGCCTGTAAATGACTAATGAATGCCCTCATAACGACCTTCGGTCCATGAGTCACATGACAAAGAGGATGCGAGCGGACAGACTGTGTATGCTATATCAACCAGGCGTCATCAATTGCAGAGTCATTCCTCTCAGTGCATCGTGCATGTTTCAGTCATCCCAGCAGCGTCAATGCATGTCGTTCTACTGTCTTATACTTGTGGATTTACAAAACTTTTAACACGCCTCAAGTCAGTCATTTGTGTTTTGGACATTCAGAGGATTCTGTCGTACAATTCGACTTTCACAACCATTTTCAGGATTACGCCGACGCATCTTTTCATTCTGGAAATAATTCCCGATCTTCTCTTTTCCTGACATTGTACTAAAACCAAGCGGGTCACTCCTTTGTATTTGCCTTTGAGGTTATGCACAAGATAGAAAATCAAAAAGGTAAAACCACAGCGCTTCGTGTCACAGACACATCAAGGGGTGGAACCTTGCAGTGCGAATGTTTACTGCACGGTCCCACCTGACACGAAGCGCTGTGGTTTTACCTTGTTGGATTTCTATCTTGCACATAACCTCAAATAAAAGGCAAATACAAACGAGAGACCAGCTTGCTTTTAGCACAAAATTGAACTACCTCCTGTTCCTAACCTTCAACATCATCTTCATCTACACGTTTTGATTCGCATCATTCTGACTCAACTACCTAATATCTTTTCACTTTCGCTGAAAACCATTAAACAAGTGATTGATTATATTGCTGAAAAGTCATTTGTAGTGAAATTATATTGTAATCAAATATTCGATCCACACACCGCTACAGTCGAACAAATAATCGAATAATACAAGTTGAATCTCTGAAGGAGGATGTGAGAAAATGGAAAATATAATGTGAGTTTTATTATTATTTTTAGGTACTGTTCAATACCTCAAATTCGGTAGTTTTGAATCCTGGTGGATGATTTAATGTATCCACAGGACTTAAAATTACGCTTGCTTGAGGTTCGATCGGCATTTATATTATTCCTAATTAATCGCAAAATATCGTGAAAATTGTTGCTTGTCTGAATGCGTTTATAAATTGATGTCTGTAGGCCTTTTTGGCAGCAGACGATTGATGTCTGTAGGTCTTTTTGGCAGTAGAAAATTAATGCTTTTTGCAGTAGACAATGCGCGATAATTCTACTGCGAAATTTTATGGGATTTCCATAGAAAATGATCACTAGGGCATACGCGTCGTCATACCCGTGTGTTGTCAAGTAAACTTCATACACTTACAATGTCGCTTTGCTTAGATCACCATTCATAAATTTCACTTACCATTTAAACACACACACAATTCATAAAACGTGTCACATTACAATCTTAGTTTAAATCTTATCATCACAATGGTTGGATCTACTGAAAGATCTGTTCGATTGGAGACAAAGCGGAGAAGAATTCTGAAGTTATCAAGGGAAATCATACATCGGCAAGCACAAAGTAAAATATTCTTACACTTGGATATGAGAAGAATTTTTGAATACATCGGAGTCCCGCACATCAATTATAGGACATGATTTAAGAGAGAGAAAAAATTGTAATTCTCAAATTTGAGATTCTTAACTTTTATGATTTTCGGTGTCCTTGAACGGTCATGATTTTGGGGGTGAAAATTGTAATTCTCAAATTTGAAATTCTCAACTTTTATGATTTTTGGTGTCCTGAAACGGTCATGATTTTGGGGGTGAAAATTGTAATTCTCAAATTTGAGATTCTTAACTTTTATGATTTTTTCGGTGTCCTGGAACGGTCATGATTTGAGCAAGAAAATGATCATAATCACAAATTTGAAATTCTCAACTTTTATGATTTTCGGTGTCCTGGAACGGTCATGATTTTGGGAGTAAAAATTATAATTCTCAAATTTTGAGATTTTGAAAAATTTGAAAAATTGGGTATTTTTAAAAACGCCCAAATTTGTCAATTTAGGTCTTCGGCCACGTGAAATTTGAAGTCTACCTAAATTTTTGAAATTTTTGAAATTTTGATTTTTTTGAAAAACCCCGCAAAAGTGTGACATCCGGCGCAAGCGAAGCGAAGCAAAGCGAAGCGAAGCGTCGCGCCGGATGTCACACTATATACTACTTATTGTTACGTTTTGTTTTCATTGCATTATACACTTTTTAAATTATTATGTTTGGGTTTTAGTACAAGAATTCATAAGGAGTAGGGAATTGCAGGCAACTGAGTAGGTAATATACAAATTTATTGAAATTATAGACAATTTTGAATTGTTCGAGTTTTAAGGGGCTTTTTGTACGATGTTCCCGTAAGGATTGTACGATTTTTGAAATTTTGAGGTACACAGGCATGCAATAGGCACGAACTTTCAGTGCGCGGAATTGTCAAGCCCAAAAAGAAACAGCTAATAAATACAAGGATGCCATGATAAGATGATGCGTGATAAGAGCATGAAGTTCTCCTAAGATTCAAATCAAAATATTAATTTCCATGACTTGATTTGCATATGTGCACTGTTAATAGAAGACGCAAGTTTCGTATCACTTGCCCAAGGCCTAACCTTGTATGAAGGTTTTTCAATTCAATGATATGATTTTATAAATCAGTTTCTATAGATTTTGATTACATTTTGCAAAACCCTTTTTGACAGGTACGCCAAACGCTGGAGAAACCCCGTGAAGACGTGGACATCACATTTTGGGAGACATTACAACAACAATTGGGCGTTTTCATGGCTCGCAGTCGTTTGCGGGAGCGCCACGAAGAAATTCTCCGTTGTAAGCTCGAGAGACTGAAGCAAGAGCAAGGCATTATTTCGCAGCCTCTGTTTCCCTCTGGACTGCCTGGTGCGTCTGCCGAAGAACCGTCAACATCCGCTTTCTCTATGCCAACTTCGTCAACAAAGGAAGAGAAGTGAGTGTTGATTCACATTCATTGTTCCACGCATACTTGGCGATCTTAGTGGTAGGCCCTGTTATTTGGCAGTTATCTTCCGTTTGACAGCTTTTTCACGAGGTATAGGGTTCGAGACTTGGTGTCTAGGAAGAGGTAGCTGATATTATCCTCGACGTAACTGGAGACTTCATAATCAGTTAGTTATGAGATAACACGCTTCCAACGGGGAGTAAAAAAATACAACTCAAATATTCATTTTGACGGTAAAAAAGTCGTGTAACTTAAAACTTCAGTCTAATTAGCCATAGAGTAGATCAAGGACAAGTAGATATCAATAAGCTGCCAGGACGCGGAAAGCGAAATCATTGTGTCGAGTTTTATAGGCTGACAGTTGACTGCGGCCGATCAGCTAACACTGTCTTCCCAGCTCTCTGCTGTTGTTATCGTTATGACTCTGCACTGCACCGTCAGGCGGATAATGCACATAATACACAGACTCGAATCATCGCATTAAGACTTTCATCGAGTGCGCTACTTGAGGTCTTGTCGAAATGCCTCGGAAGTGCTGTGTGATACACTGTAAGGGCAATTACGATTCCAGCGATTCAAAAGTAACTGTTTATGGATTCCCAAACGAAGAGGAGGAGCGAAATCGCTGGGTGCGAGCGTTACCGAATACGATCAAAAAGGTGACACAATACATCGGCATTTGTGCTTCTCACTGGCCGGAGGACACACAAATGGTTAAAATCAAGCGCTATAATCAACCGATCAATCCACCATCAATATTTCCTAATTGCCTGCCTTCGAATTTCATTCAAACAGCTTCTTCTTCGCTCAGAGATGTAGAGAATCGGCGAGTCTCTTCTTCAGTTCGTTCCTCTATTCCTGATGAGTTGGAAACATTCGAATCTCTTGACAACATCGTTGATTGGACATCATTCATCGCTCAACTCTCCTCAAAAACTTTCATCGAAGACCATGATTTATGGGTTGTTAAAACGTTCATCTACAGACGTGGTCAAAATGATTCACTTCATATGTGAAAACATCGTTGATTATTGTGTTTCTGTCACAAGTGACTTTGTTATAACATCTGTAAAACAAAATACACGTGTTGACATCAAGTCTGTGGTCGGATTTGGACGGAAGTTGACGAAGTGGTCTCAGTTAGAAGCTGTGATATCTGTTACACAATCAACGCTACCTTCATTTGAAATCGAACTCAATTGTGCTGCAGAAAACATTGAGCGTTCTATGCAGTTCGCTGACATCGGACATGGATGTGAGGCGACGTCTTGAATTCTTATTATTTCAAGTAAAACACATGTCATCTCGTCCATACGAGTATCCAGCTTCCATTTTGAAAGTGAGTACAGAACTGTTGTTAGCCGAACAAAATCATATAACATTTGTAGAAAGCACCTACTACTCCCTCATCCTGATACTGTCAAAAAGCATATAGGAAGTTTGAAAAGTACTGCAGTGTTGCTGATGCCAAAGACACTATAAATGCCGTTTTTCACAAGCTTGTTGGCATTCAGAGAACATGTTTGTTGTTGTTCGATGAAGTGTACATAATCACCCTCTGCAAGATACCGCGGTTGCCATCTTTTAGGCAGAGCTGAAGATGATCCAAATAAAACAGCTAGAACTGTTTTAAGTTTAATGTTGAAACCACTTTTGAGTCATCGAGCTTTTATGGTTCGTCTAATTCCGGTTTTTTTTCATTGACTGCAGAGTTCCTTGAATGTGAGATTTTGAAGCTTGTTGAAATAGTGAATGAATGTGATGGTAAAATCAAAGCATTTATTTGTGACAGCGCATCGGTTAATAGAAGCTTCTACAAATCTATCTGCTCTTCAATAACGAAAATTATTTGTTTAAACATCATCCACTGATTCATACATTTACTGTCTACACGACACAGTACACTTATTAAAAAATGTGAGGAATAATTGGATTTCTGAAAAGAAAAAAGAGATCAAATTTGAGTTGCATAACAAAGGCACAGTTGTAGCTAAATTTAGTGACTGCATCAAATTGTATAGATCTGAGGCATCCAATATTGTTAAGCGAACAAATCTCACATATCAATCATGTTTTCCGTCTTCAATAGAGAAGCAAAATGTTCGCCACGTGCTCCGAGTCTTTAATGAGAAAACAGTAGCCGCACTTGTGAATGATGGATGTATTGATACTGCGAAATTCATAGATTATTTTCTTAGGTTGTGGAAGATGCTAAACATCAAAACCATAGAGGGACACATTCGCTTGAACGACTCTGATAGAAAACCTTTCTCCGATCCGAATGATAACAGAATTGTATTTCCTCGTGAAACAGCTGAAGCCATTTTAATAATGTCCGGAAATTCAGGGCCGTATAGAATGCAGTCGCTCACGTCTGTTACTAGAGACGCCCTTTGTCCAAACTCTGCGTGGGCTGTCCAAATTGATTCAGGAGCTATTGAGAGACGAAGCAGTAAAATACATTTACCAGGTATTTTTCAAACTGATCCTTTAGAAGGCGAGTTTCCATGTTATAGACAAATGAGCGTTGGGAACTACTATATCGGCCTATACCAACTTCTGTGCATCGCTTGTCTGCGTAAATTGAAATTATTTGAGGGAATTAGATATCGATCCTAGCGAATTCTTTCATGTTAAGAATTTGTATTGCTCGAGAGAAATGAGTGATGATGAATTCAGTGTGATTGACTCTCTTTTCGAAAGATCAGACTCTTTGTCCGACAATGAACCGCTCTTCCTTGTATTATATATGCGGATACATATGCTTCAAGGAAGGTATTGTGAATGATTCAGATCGGATCTGTTGACTGATGAATCGGGTAATCGTTTTATTTGTGAGTTCACCGACTTAGTGAGCAGAGGGAAACTGACTTATCCCCGTCATGATGTGGTATATTTTGCTTTTGTAACATATACGTTCTTTACGAAAGATAAATCTATTGATTGTGGAAATCTCTTATGTCACAGGTTCCTCTACATTTATGAGTCTCTCTGTTTTTGCCTTCCGAACTGTCTAAATGTGTGTCGGCGGTTGGTGAATTGCTTCTTCAAGGGACAAGTGAATATGAGCTCGGATGAGCTGAGCTCATCCAAAGCTGCCAAGCGAAAACGACAAAAACTTAATTCGTAGATGTACACAGCATCCAAATTGATGCATTTTTGCCTTTGAAATATATGTTTTTTGCCTATAAATTGGTTTTCCTAACTTAAAAAGTTTCTTGTAAAATATTGATAATTAAGGGTCAGCCTATAAAAAAATTTGCTTACTTCTGACATTCTGCGTCCTGGCACTACTTATAACATATTTAGTAGTCCTTGGAGTAGATATATTAGGTAGAGTGGTAACTCAGCATTTACTAAATCCCCAATGTGTATACACTTTCGATTTTATGAAATGAACTCGAGGGGGATGCAGTTGGTAATTGTAAACAAATGTGGAATAAGCAAATTTTTGCAGTTTTGAAGAAACTGCCATAGAATTGACTGATCATAGTTGTAATGCAGAAGGAATGATGATATTTTGCAGATTCTCAGTATCATGACAGCCTTGGAGATCTAATGTTTGTCAAATTATCAATTCGATGGGTTCCTATTACTTTCATGCTCAACCTCAAGAGTATTTCCTTTAGCGTGATCATGTCACAGGCAACCTTTCACTGGCAGAGCAAAACCACATAATCAAAGACAATGATTTCAATTAGCTTTGAAAGATGTAAATGGGTCCACATCACTATTCAGATTCAAAAAATGAAACATGAATTTGGTGAGTCATGAAATCATGCCGGTGAAAATTGAATGAAAAACTTGAAATTTCAGCCAAGAAAGTACGAATAATATCGCCATTTTTTCATGAAGACTTCCATCATAATGCGGATCATGAAATTCTCTTGATAATCAGCTTAATTTCTGCTTAGTAAGGATGCTATTAGCGAATATTCATTCCTTTTGATATCCAACTTGCTTCATACTACTTATAAAGAGGACGTCATCTCGGTAGTATATAAATTTTCAAAAATGTTGACTTTTTTCATAAGTGCTCAAATAATTTTTTGGGCCACGGGAACGTAATCTGCGCAAAAAACTGAATCTTTTGATTTAAAAATTTTACTGTATACAGATAATTGTTTTAGTCGACACTACCTATATATCCCTACTCAATGTAATTAGCCCAGCGATTTGGATTTTTTCAAAGAGTTCAATGTCTTTTTTTCATCGATTTCTATGCACTTATTTCCACGATGATTTCTATTCCATTTTGGAAACAATTTATTTTCACTCAAAATCTCGGCCTTCTTAAGTGAAGGCATTGAAGTCATACGACTCCGTGACTTGAGGTCGGCTGCAGTCTTTGTTTGAGGAGTTAACTGAATGATAATATCATTCAGTTAACATTCAAAGACATATTATGATGCTTTTGTCTGCTTTGGTTCTGAGTTCTCGAATACTGTTTATCATCAATTGTTTTATACACAGCGTTGTTATTGCACATACATGTGGTGGGTGCTGTGTTTGTGGAGCAGGTAGATCCACTACTCGGAGACGTTGAATCGCTATTCAATTTGTTTGTGAATTGGCATGAAAGTCCCCTGTTATTTGTATACGCTGAACGTGTACCTTAAAATGCAATGCTTAACATTTATCTATGTTGAACAATGTTCAAATTATTTGTTCTTTGTGAATTATTTTTCAAAAAATATCAAGCGCAATTTTAGGTGTTCCAAGCATCGCGTGAGGCTGGTTGTAGTGCCACCAGAGCCGCATCAGAGCCGCCATGGGTCGACCTGGAACGTTGGCCTGTAATCGGTTCATGAAGTATTTTAACTCATTTAACTCTAAGTGGTCACACAAATGTTCATGGAAGTAGTTCTATGTCGTGCTTCGAGAGAAAAAGTTGTCAATGCATTAACCATTTATTGCCGAACTATTTCTAAAAATTAACTTTTCTCATATTTTTCAAATGGACTTCTCGGGGTCTGGCTATGTCAGCACTGTCCAAGTCCCCAACATGGGTAGAGAAGTGATGCTGAACCATCATCATCACCTAGTGGAGGAATCGCTCGAACTAAAGATGAGCGTCGGGTCGTGTTCCGAAAATTCGGATACCCGAGTCGAACAAAATTTCAACCCGAACCCGATATCGGGTCGGGTACAAATGTCTGACCCGAACCCGACTCGACCCGAACCCGACAAAGAGTGGCAGAACCCGACCCGATTATCTTCGAAAAATCAGAAACACTTCTATATATAAAGCTAATGGTTGATCCTAATGTGATACCTGGCGGTAGTCTAACTTCTTAGTATTATTTTAGTATTTTTTTAAAATACGTAGTAGTTAGCATATTATTTTCTCTAGGCTAATAAAGTATTCAAACAAATAGTAAATAAGTAGCATAATTACCCACGAAAGTAATGTAACCTACAACACATGACAAAATTCGGAATCTTCACAAAAAATCGACTGCTTCGCGATATATTATAGGTGTAGCAGCATACTGCTTCAAAACTAGGATTGAGACACTTTGACTCTCAATGTTAATGAAGATGTCAAGGTACGAGCAGCTGAACTGCATCACTACATGTAACAACATAATTCTGCAGATAGATGCTAAAATTTCAATTATATAATATTTGATGTATACTTGAGCTTCCGTTCCTATGTAAAGCTTATCTCAAATTAAATTTCATTTCTTTCCGTCCATCCTGCGAGCCACAATCTACATGTCATTATGAGAATGAGGCCTTTAGAGACCATAAGAACAGATTAAACTAATTTGATAATGATCTTTCGTCGTTTTAGAAGCAAAATGTGTAGCGCAAAGGATTTTATTAGATCAATAATTCACAATGAGAATAATGTGATAAGCCACAACTTGAAAAACTTCATTAAACTACAAGTACACATGAAACAGTACTAACTTCACAGAAAATATTTTTTAAAGTTCGAAACATTTTTCAAATTTGTATGCTCCAAACCAAAAAAACCCGAGTTCGGGTTATTTCGGGTTTTAGATAAAAGAGATGATCCTGCCCGACCCGACCCGAACCCAAGCATTCGGGTTCGGGTAGGATCGCTCATCTTTAGTTCGAACCTGTGAACAATACCATTGTAACCGCTTTGAGCCTCTCTTTCATTTGATCACATATGGTTTTTTCAAAGCAACAATGAACACCAAAATGTGCTAGAAATGATAGCCCTCTTCAATGGTTGGAAATGGCGCGTCATTTCATTTGAATGATTGAATTGTTTCTCGATGAATAACGGAGGAAGCATAGGAGAAGCTGCTTGAACTACAAAACTTGAAAGTGGTTGCCTTGTTACCCGGTTGTTGTTCTTTTGCTTGACTTTCATTTATTTCGTCTTCATAGTTGAATGCTTTGTTCACCTTTTCATGCGACATCAGCCTTGATGCCCGCGTGCTCATATTGACCTTTCTCACCTCATATTTTCCTTGCCATGACCTACTTCAAGTTCACATCTAATGATGACGTCAGTGGTCAAATGACTTGTAAGACAGTATGTCCAGTTAGTGTTCGTGCTCCACGCTCTTATAGATTTTTGAAGGAAATGAAATTTGACCACTGAGTTAATCACATCCATTCACCTACGAAGAAGTAAAGCATCAAAAAGGAAGTCACCGAACAGATGGTTTTTCAAGGAATTTGATTCGTGAGAGGTTCAAACTCATCAGTTAGCTTAGATCGACTTTGATTCAAGATACCAACAAAACTGTGGTGTATGTGCAATAGACAAATCAGACTTTGGATAATTTGTGTACAAAATTTCCTTTGCAGCTGTAGACACTGCGTTTCGCTCTTCAAGGGATCGTCAGTGCGGCTGGTAATGCCCCAAACTAGCTGAATGGCAGAACAAGTTGAAGGAGCAATGCTGTGCAAGTTGCTATGCTTTCATTTAACCAAGTTGAGAACAAAGTTCTCGGGATAACCATTACTGTTAAAAAGTTGTAGTATTTTTTTAATTTCACTATGAAAAATTATCCAATTACTTGAAATCATGTACGCACGATTAATCATACCTAATACTAAGCCTCTATGCCAATGCGTAGGGTCATTGGCTTCAAAGTTCAATAACAATCCAGTATACTTGTCCTTTCGAAACACACTGGTCTCTGCAGTATTCGACATACTTATGCTAACATCTAAAAAAGAAATACTTGAGCCTCCTACTTCAGAGGTAAATTCCAAATTCGGATGCTGTTGATTAAGAAATTGCTTAAACTTATTTATTTTACCTAAATTATCAAAAATGCATATACAGTCATCTACGTATCTATAATAAAAGATGGGACTACAGTCCACTTTAAACCAATTCCGTTCCAATTCTGAAAGGAAGAGGTTTCTTAGAGTGGGTGCAAGGGGAGACCCCATGCTTACACCATCGACCTGTCGGAACATTTTGCTGTCAAAAAGAAAATGTCCTTCCGTTACAAATTTACATCATTTTATAAAAGTATCTTTACTATATTTGGGTTTGTTGAGGGAGTTCTTTCTATAAACTAAATCAGCCGCTAAGCGAATAGTTTCATCGACTGGGATATTTGTAAAAAGTAAAACTACATCAAAACTTACTATAAAATTAAATTGCTATGCTTTCATTTATCCTGTTCAAGTTGTTCAATTCTAAGGACATCTTTCTATTCAATGCCCAGGCGAACTGACACTGTAATCTTTATGATTATCTGCCGCACTTCCTTTGTGTGAAAAGAATCTTCTCTGTCAACTGCATCTTTCGCAGTTCCAGAGGCTGTAATGGTCCTTTGTGTCGGGTGCGTAGGGCTGTTTGTGTGAAGACAGAGTCAAATCTTATTCTACAAGCTATCGTCTGACCAAATTATGGATTTGAAGCATGGATCAATGAATGAGCAATATATCAGCTTATATATTCAACAGGCTTGCCATGGACATGAACACGAATGGAGATCTCCGTGGATGGACATCGTATTGTTTGAAATAGCCACCATGGATTTATTTTCAAGACAGTCCTGATTTCTTCTATTCCAAAGAGCTGGAAAGCATGCATGGAGGAAGAGCACCTCAATGGTCGGGCCAGCTGGGAAAACAAATGTTAATAAAAATGAACTCGCTGCGAAAAAAATGGACGTGGTCCTGCGAAAAAATAAAATCGTGTTATTTGTGCATTTAAATGAACCTATGCTGTTTAATGGAGCAAATGCTGATTTACAGGATAAAAAAAATACGCAAGCTGATGACAACTAATTATTGTGCTTGTAATATTCTTTATTTTGTCAGTTAGTGAAAACTTCATGGCTATCGTAGCGTCTTGCATGTTGCAGCAGGTTCAGCAAAAGAGAAAATTGCACAATAGTTCTGTTTCAGGGTGGCCGCATATACACGAATTTGGTATTACGCACACGAATGTACATGATTACACTCAAAGTTTATGCATGATACAAAAAAAAAAAATTCAAAAGCAGTTGGAAGAAGCATAAGCTGTACTTTGAACATTATAATGGTGGTAATATATTTTCTGATCTCATGAGAAGGTAGAATATGGTTGGGTAAATTATAAGCGACACTATAAATGTGGTCTTCTTTTCAGGGTAGTGGTTGTTGCTTTCTTTTTTCAGGACGGATATTTCAAAGTCGTTTTCACTTATCCTTACAGAAAGCAATTTTAAAATAATCTCTCTGAAAAAAGAAATTGAAGGAAATGTACAATGTAGCTTGATACAATTCAAATTCAAAGACAGCGACATTTATCGGGAAAGTAATAGACGTAAACTCTAACTTAAGAGAACAGCCGGACACCGAATATTCTATTCGAATAAAATTATAGGAAGTAATAAAACATAATGTATACAATCTATGTTACAGAATATCAGTTGAATATTTTCCCTTCATACAGTGAAACTCTATTTACATCTTTTAACTTGGGTTAGTTGCATTTTGTAGGATTTACAGAAAACTCATGCGAGAATCGCTTGGGGGTATCCATGAACTTGGTATTCAGAAACGTGAGTGAAATTTAGGAATAAAACCAAAGGAATTTACATAACAAACAAATTTATGTATCTTACTGATTGATACACGGTTATCCTATGACAATTAATGAAAACAATCAATAATGCCTGCCTTGAAAAACATGATAATATACTGAATGAGTGTATGCATACAGAAGGTGGAAAAAAAGAAATGAGAGATCGAAGTTTCTCTGAAAAAAATGGTCACATTTTTTTAATTTTTGCTTAACCTTAAGCTTTCGCTTTTTCAAACAAATTATGCTACAGAAACCAACTTCATGCTGCTATTATGTAACAAAGTTAATATTATACACTTTTGCTGAAACACGAGGATGCACGAATTCTGATAGAATAGAAATACGTACACGAATAGACACGATTTTCAAGAATTCTATGCGGTCACCCTGAAAGCAAGTTAGCTTGGCATTCCCTTACTTTAGAATTGTAGATGAAATATGTGCAATATGTAACATTTATCGCTATCTTTTTCATAAAATGACAGCAATGTTAGTGACTTTTGAAAAGAATCTGATTGCAGTCATCGCCATGACTTAGTTCATGAATATATGACTTCCTGAACCCCTCGAAGAGATGGGCTGCAAGCCGTCTGGGTACTTATGGGTTAACTCCCCCCCCCAGGTTTTTCAATTTTGTCTAAAATCTGCAAAACTGAATCAATCGTCACCAAACTTCAGGTAGACGCACTTATGCATATTTTCTACCCACATACAAAAATTCATGTAGATCGGACAAGAAATTTTTGCATTAGAAATGATAGTGATGTCAGCAGCTTGATCTGACTACTTCTTTTCTACGCATTATTGTTATTCGTGTGTGCATTGTTCTTTCTCCTTCTCCTTTTCATGTACTTCTTTTTGAAATCTTCCCACGGCAACTACCTTGCCACACCTTTTTAAGTTAAAAATGTTAGTGCAAGGGATGTGGCCTGCTCATCATCACTTCACAAGTTGTAGGGAATGAAGGCAGGAAAGGTAGGGAAATGACTTTGTTAACCTCTAGTGCTTTCTGCTCAGACGATGAGGTCAGAAGAAGTCAGATCAAGCCAGAGACATAAATACTTTATCTGTCAAATGCGATGACTAATTTTTTTGCAGCATTTTGTTGAGCAGTATTGCTTACATGATGATAAAGCAGTACGATCATCACTTTTTAATGAATAAGGTCGACATTTCAATAGATAGATAATACGTGCAAGTTACCTCGGTCACGGTCACTCATTTCTGCCTCTTGTGTGAGGATGAGGTAGCGCGTTACGTTTTCGAGACAGGTCGATCAAACTTCCCTATCAGAGAAGACATTGTCAGCGAGATCTCTGCTTGCGCGTTGCTGCAGTCTCTCTCAATTGAGAGCGTGTCCCCGATAGCGTCATCACGAAGCTTTGCTGCTCTCCTCGCTTCAATGTTAATGAATTAGATGAAAACATGCAGCGAACAGGGATCAGGGATGCGGCCGACATTGATTGAGCGAACAAAACAATATGGCAAATTGGCCGAGTCTCACCACCTCTGAAGGTGTTGTTCAGTCGAACTTGCCGTCTCCTGAGTGAAACGGAACACCTCTCTCTCTTGTCATGTCACGTGTCACGTAGCGTCGTTTGCTTGCGCGGCCGATAGCAGAGCTGATAATGACGTCATCGGGGACATACGGACGGAGGAGTGAATCATACGCTGCTGGTGCATGCATGCAGAGAAGGAGGCTACAACCAAGCGTTCACATCGCGTCGGGAATAAAATTCACTCATTCATTCTCCGTCGAAATTCGACCATCATGGTGCAGTGCTGCGTCCCTACTTGCAGGAATAAGAGTGACAAAAACATTAACAAGGTGTGCTTCTATAGATTTCCAACAGAGCAGAACTTGCAGAAATTGTGGTGTGATACAATTGGAAGAAGCGATTTTATCCCGTCAGAACATTCTCGGGTGTGCTCTGTTCACTTCACTGAAAACGACAAAGTGAAAAATCTGCGATATGCACTATTGCCTCATCTGTACAACAGAAAGCAACCCTCCTTTCGCTTGAAGACAACAGCTGTTCCTTCTTTGAATTTGGGAGCGAAACCATTACTGGTTGTAAAATTAAGAGCTCCAAGCAAAGTTGCAGAGAAATTAAACACTTGTCGATCACGAGTCGATGCCTCTTTCTCGCCGGATGCTTCATTTTCTGCAAGTACGAGCCAGATTACTCAATCTGATGATGACAGCCCTGAAAACTCAGACACTCCTGACCCACTGAACCTTGAACCAAAAGGTGAGTTCATTCTGTGATTCTATTACTATGTGAGCGGAATATTTTATTTTTTTATTTTAATTTATCATCATCCTAAATGTTAGTCTCTATTTTGATTGACGATTAATCTACACAATTTATTGATGAGCAGCTACATTTGATCACATACATTTCTATGCAGGGTGTCCGCGCTCCCTGGAAAACCTGGAAAACTCCTGGAAATAAACTTAATAAAACACTAATTGCAAGTTGTTGAAGTCACACTTATGGTTGAAGTGTTTTCTATTTTTACAGATTTTATTTTTCATATCTCTACTTATTTGTTACAAATATAGCCTTCATTCTCATACAATTTTTTGTATTTAGAACATTACAGTGACTGGAGTCTCATATCATGACGTATGCAACATGAATGAGACCGAACTGCGTGGTATGGTTAACTATGAACAGTTGTCGAACTTTTCATTTTTTCTATAAATATAATGTAGCCGTCTGATGCATATGTTGGCATTTTTATTTGGAATCACCTGCGCCTTAAAAATTCAACCAATTTCACGCCAACTTTCAAATTTTTTTTCGTCAATAATATTAATTTAATGGTATGCAAGCTCCTTGGCACAGAACTTTTGGTAGATTTTCCCCAGAATTTTTCTTTTAAATTTGACCCCTGATTTTGGGTAAATTTCTCCGGAAATCCTGGAAAACACCTGGAAATTTTCATTCAAATTTGCACGGACATCCTGTCTATGCTTCCACATTTCATGCTGCAGATATCTACATTTGATCTGAAAATAATATTTCCTTTGCAAAAGGTGATATATAATTTGCATATTCTACATGTACATTTGATCTGCATGTTTCTACATTAAGGTCGGAAAACCTATAGTCGTTATATAGCACCATAATTACCTAGATATATTGCCTAGATTTACCTACATTACAACGATATAGGTGATGGTGACTAGGCGTAATAAACAAAGCATCTCTGGATTTCGCCTTCAGGTTTGAAGAGTTTTCTAATGGACCTGCAATCCCTCACTTTGCTTTTGCTGCGATAATTGATGTCTGTTAGTGCGCTCATTGAGGGCAACCATTTTTTTTGAACGATCCAAGCTTCGATAATGGTCATTCTTGATGATCGTGGATGATACTTGTAGAAAGAATTTTTGACTGCACAACGTGAATGCCCAACATATATGTAATACTACAGAGTTGATCATAAAAAACGGACACCTAAACTTCAATCGATCCTCCTGCCTGTCAATTTTGTTTTACATCATGTATCCGTCATTGTTTGAAGTGGACAGAGGTCAAAATGTGAAAATCGCCACTTCCAAAAATCTCAAATTTTCAATATGGGAGCACGTGGGCATGATAATGAATCAAACACGAGGTAAAAGGGCTTTCTCTAAGCATTCTTTTGATGTATTACTGAGAGAAGTTATGATGTTCCAACTTTATTGCATAATTTACTGTTTCTGATTGTTGCTGAAAAGTTGTTTACATCTTTTGGCGCTAACAAGGTCATTTTCACACTTTCAATATATATTGTGTCTAGACGTCTGCTCTCCACATCCAAATGAAATTGTTGGATGACCCAGATTAGTTGTAATCAAAGTTCTATTCGACTCAGAATTAATCTTTTGTCAGAAGGACAGTCCGAATGGCTAGTTTGCCGAAAAGTAGTTTTCCCCAAAGACCACCGTCAAAGGTAGAAAACTATTTTTTCTCCCGTCCTAGAAAAGTTGGATCTAGTCGGATAGGAAAGAAATTAAGCTTTCGAACAGCTCGGATCATTATGCGCTTGGTAAGAAACGATCACATTTTGTCTTCGCGGCCAAGTGAGAAGTTCATATCTGAAACCTTCGGTTTCTGCCATATCGGTGACACGTCGTTTGAAAAGTGAGCACTTCATAGGCCGTAAGAGACCATCAGGAATCGAATTGACCTCCAACCAAAAGAGCATGAGGCTGAGGTGGGCGATACAGCATTGCCACTGGCTTTCCCTATGGAATCGAGTTGCTTGGAGTGATGAAACGTCTGCATGTCTCCGAGTTCGCGATGGCCGTTTGAGAATTTGGATGAGGTCAGGTGATGCAATTCCTCATCAGTTGACATTGCCTGAACCAAGGAGGTAGAAGATTGCTAATTTGTGCTGCGATGTGGATGAATGGTCGAGCTGAACTCCATGTCGAAAGGCATACCTCGTAAATGAATTCCGAAGGATACGTAAAAAATTTGCAAATGCAAATTTCGATAATTTATTGAACTTTCTGGTGAGGTTGCGAAACATTAGTGACCACCTGTTAACCTACCACTGGCCTTTTTAAGGGCCACATGGCTCTACAGAGACACTGAATAACAAGGAAAATTTTATTTCTACCTTTGTTTCATTAGTCTGCCGAATTTGTACCTGTAATTGACAAAACTATATTAAAGTCAGACAATTTAGGTGGTCCACTTTTTATGATCATCACTGTATGTAATATTCACAGACGGAAAGCTTCCCGATCTGAACATGTTAGGGCGTGCCAGGTCGCGGCGGGTAAGTCTTGGCGGCCAGCAAGAATGCTTAGTCATCATTGCGGAGATGGGAAGTCCTCTGCTTGCGCGCGCACTTTCGAGACGCGACCACTTGGCGGCCATCAAGATTTGCAGCGACGCACAGGCGATCAAGATGACGCGGCAACCAGTAAAATACATTGCAGCCTATGACAGAGCGCGCACTTGGCGACCCTTCCCTCGACAAATAGATAATAAACTGCTGCAACCTCTTCCTCATTCATTTTTTCCTCAACAAATAGCGTCGATGGGTCGCTAGCCGCTTTCATGGTCGCACATTTTTTTGGCTGCGGCGGCCATGGTCGCCGCGACCTGGCCGCTTAGTGCGCGCACGCCCTTAAACTCTAGGAAACAAAATACATATCGGACCATATTCATGCACATGTGTCAGAACTTTACTTTACAACAAAAGCATGGGGCTGCTGCAATTGTTATTGCATAGATATTTTTGTTCTAGCCATAGATATCATTGGTTTCCCAAGAGTTTGCATCTTTATATCTTCCATTGTTTTTTGCACATGAAGTCACAATACAAAAGATACCGAGGGAAACTAGTTACCGTTGTATACGTATCGGTATTCAGTTTCCAGAAAACGTAAAACCGATGTCATATCCCTAGTAGGAATCTAGATTCAGCATACAACTTCCTATTGGAAAATTAGATCTAGAGAAACTGAATCTCATAACAACGGTACATGCTTGACCGAAAACAAATCATGTAGCAGTAGTACTAGTGATCTATATTTTCAACGAATATAAATCGAACATTAGCAAACTGGTTTGCAAATTATGCACAGCATAAAAAATAAAATATATACAAGACACATTCAAATTACCCTTGTTTGGTCGACATTTTAAATATAGGTCATAAAAGGAAAGAAATAATGTGAGCGCAAGTCAGTTCTGACTGGGCTCCCTTGACATCTACTGGGTGGACTTTGTCCTTCTTTCAAATGCCTGAGTTACATTTCAGTCAGTAGCGACTCCATTTTTTTTTGATAATCTATTTGTCTCAACTACGAGTATAAATTTAACTTTTGAGGCTGTGCATCTTAAATGTACAGGACCGCGCTTGGTCGGAATTGAGTGTCCAGGATTTAGCGGTCGAAACGCAATCGTCCTGACCAAGTTCCTGTTGATGACCTCATCAAAATAGTCAAATAATTTGTATGCATATTTTGTAGAATTCTATTTCACGTTTCAGCTTAAGGAACTAATATTAATTCTCTTACACACCTGGTAATTTTAGATAGCGTAATCCCGCTGTGTTAGCTAGATCTGATATTTTGATTGGAATCAGACCTGTCCTCTTATCATCTGAAGAGGCAGACTGTTAAATAGAATCTTTTCAATATATGTGATAAACATAATTTGAGCAGAACGACTTACTCTCCAATTCATTCCACATGAGCAGAGGAGAAGCGTTGTTTGTCCTTCTAGTAAGTATTTATAATGTTTTTTAAATCATACTTTGCACCTTTTAGAAAATTAACTAGTCGTTAGCTTGTTTCTTTTTAATTTTGTTACCTTGACGCACTTTGCTACGTTGAACTGGAAAGGAAGGCGCAGTAATGTCTTCAGCGTGGTAATTGTTCCGGAAAAAATGAGCTAATAGGTAGTTCGGATTAATTCAAATCTTATCAAATAGCTTTTTCGCGATGTTAATTCGTCTCGACTGGATGTTGTCCGCAGAGCATGAGCTGTGAGTAGCACGAAAGAACAAGATGCCGTGAGCTCTCTTGTCAACCCTTTGTAATTGATTTGATAGCTTCTTATTAGATGATATAGATTTCATTGACCTTTTAAGCTCATTCATTATGTTTAAGGTTATTTCCTACGTTGAAATATTGAATCGCAATATCAAAATATCAGAAACGCATATTTTTTCAATTGAAAAGCACATATACAAAAGTTGATAGAAATGAATGAGATGACTGATGACAAGGCGAATTGAGATATTTACAGAATGACAATATAGTGGAGGTGAGAGTAAGTACTTGACATTCAAAGACGATATGTCTGGAAGGAGAGGACATTTTCATTCATAGTTTATATGTTTAAGCAGGTCATGATATAATCTGTAGTAGTCATGCACCATCATACTTTTGCAATGAAAAATGTTAAGGTTCATGCAAAGCACATCAGTATAGGGTATGTATTCAAAATTAATAGCGTACGCCAGCATTCTTCTCGTCTAATTATGGAGTCCCACATATTAAGAGGTCCGGAACGAGAGGTAATATGCATGCATATATGAAACGATGTCATATTGTGATCATTAAAAGGTTCAGCAATTCGCATCGTCTTACCTGTAAAAGGATCGATAAATGAGAAACTTGAAGTTGTCGGATACGATCCGGACCTCAGTTTGCTGCTCGTCTCACTAATTCCCATTGAACGTTATGTTGCGAAATCAGAACCTTTAATACATCTGAATAGTAATCACGATAGCATTGGTCGCTGACGCAATTTATCTGTTCTGATGCCATTTGCATTGTTTATGTACTTGGTTAATGTCACAATTTTACCTATTTCCAAAGTTTCTATCATTACATAGAAATTTTGCTTCGAAATGTCTGCAAAGAATTAATATCTACACATTCGCAAATGAAATGTTATACAGTTTCAACTGTTCTATCATCGCATAAACTGCACAATCTCTCGTCATAGCTCAATCGATTTCTATAACATCCAGTTTTACCTGCTAGGTCATGATTCCCACATCGCAATTTCAACGAAGGTGCGATAATATTTTGTTTTAGATGCAGAGTTAAATATCTGTTCATGCTGCAATCGAATTGACTTAACTCCTAGTAGTCTATTTCGGTTCTACTTTTCTTGGTATCGTTTATCCAAATGGCTCTAAAATGCTCCATTAGTCTGGTGTTTCCCATAATTTTACATTGGCGCTTATTTATCTCAAAGCTGTTTTGATCTAACCAAAGATGTGATAAATTCATTTGCTGTAAAAGATATTTTATTCTCCAACACCATGCATGTGAATAATTGCTATTGTCTAAATTATTTAAAATATGATCAAATCATAGCATCTTTTCATGATGCTACTACTTTCATTAAAGATAATTTTAATCCGTAGGTTGATTGCAGCCTTTTCAAAATGATATTCAAGAGGAAATAGTCCAAACTCCCCTATCAAATAATAATTTGCAGTGGTAGTTATTAGATGAAAGAAACTTTTATAGAATTGAAGCTGTATCCTATTCAATTCTGATAATTTATTGTAGAAGCAAAATTCACCACCATACTGCATTTTTGATAATGTCAACATGTCAAAGGTATTTTTCACTGTTGCTCCATTCGCAAATTATATTTCTTTTAGTTTTTTAGCAGATAGACTGTAAACTCTAGGCCAAATTCGCTTAATTAGGCACCGAAATGATAGGCATCACATTCTAACCGAACAAACACAAGGCAGCGAAGGAAGTTCATAGTCCGCGCTGCCGAGCTCGTAAGTTTTCTAATTTTTATATGATACAACAAATTGGATAAACATTCCATATGAGTGGTGCTAGTGTCGAAGTGTCGACCTGCTACGCACGAGAAACGCACGTACGAGCGATTAACTGACACGAAATTTCGCTTTCGTGCCAAATATGCCTGCCCTTTGTTACAGTGTAGATATGCCGATTTACTACCATTCTTAGTTAGTGAAGACATACGTTTTTTTAGTGTTATTTCCTATCCAAAATCCAAGATATTTATATTCGCGCACCATTTCAATTCGCTTTAACTCATTGTTCAAATTAAGTTCTATGTGATCATTTTCATATCTAATATTTTGAAAAAATTTTTAGTTTTATCGAAATTCATATCCAGGCCGTTACGTCTACAAAATTCATTGACTATCTGTATTTGCTTCATTAGACTGTTTATATCGTTACTCATCAGAAGCATATCATCAGCATAAATTCATGAAATAATTAAGTCGGTTTAGCATGTGGTCTCCGTGGTACAGTGGTTAAGTCCCTGGCCTAGCGATCTTTTGGTCCAGAGGTCGAGCCCGAAAGTGTCATTGGAAGTCGGCAGGAAGGGCATCCGGACTAAAAGTACTGCAACGCTCCATAAGTCTGACTATGTGAGCACCGTCCAAGCCCCAAGTATGGGGAGTAGTGACGTAAAAGCTTCATTTTTTTCAAAAGCATATTGTGGTTCAGTTATAGATAACTTGAACACAATGATATCACAATTCAGATCTCAGGACCGCAATATACTATGAGGCTAAGGACCGTCAGGCCTCAGTTTCCTAGAAAAACGCAAAAACGATCTCATTCCTATTAGGAATCTTAGATTCAGCATGCAATTTCCTATCGGAAACTAAGACTTAGAGAAACTAACCGCTGGTTACAGAAATGATTGCTAACTAATAGTAACCTCTAACTAATGCTGAGCTCTAACTACAGAATTTAGAGATCACCTCTAAATCGGCTTGCAGAAACTGTTTACTAGCTGATTGCCAGGTAGCTGGCAGCTAAATATTATACAGTCCGTTTCATAAAAAATGGATCATCCTAAAATTTGACTAAATAAAACATAAGTATGATACAGAAAGCATTTTTCATGTTATTTCATGTCCCTAATATATTTAAATGTCCTTATATAATCTGATAAGCTATGATACAGTAACGGTTCTTAAGAAGCTAATATTTTGTGGCCCTACCCTTATTGTCAATGACATTACCAATTCGTCTAGGCATTGATTCGATGATATCGTTGATTTTTGACTGATCTTACTTTCTCCACTCTCTTTTTAACAGTGACGTAAGTTGTGATACGCCATCTGTAGGTAGCAGTGAACGACGAACGTTGCGTTTTAGAATAATCCATACATTTTCTATGGGATTCAGATCAGGAGAACGAGCTAGCCAAGATAATGTCCTAAGCCCTAATTGAGACTTGCATAAGTTGACTCTACTACTCCTGTGACACGTAGCATTATCATCCATAAATAACCAAGTTGATCTGTCATTTGGCCAATGTTCATTCGTAAAACATTCACACAGCGTTCAGAATTCATGGTTCCTTGCTGTATGTGAAGTTCAGAGCGGCCATTGGTCCAAATGCCAGCCCAAATCAGTAGAGTCGCACCACCTTGTACCCGGGGACGATGTAAATGTCTCGGAATTTCCTGATCAGATTTTATCCATAATCTCAATCTACCATCACTATCCTTCAGACGGACTGATGCCTCATCAGACTAGACAACCCGATCCCATTGATTTCGCCAGTGACAATGACTCATTGCCCATCTGAGACGTCTTTTTGTATGCTGATCTGATAATTCGATCTGAGAGGGCCTCTTACAGCTCTTGAAATTCGACTCAATAAGTCTTCTACGAATAGTGGACTTAGAAATAGACGAGTCTAGTGCAGCCATCTCAGTTAACGAGAGACTTGGATCAACTTTAACAAATCTCAAAATTAGGCGGTCTCTACGTTTGGATGTTTTGCGTGGACGGCCAGAGCCCTCTTTACGACAGAGTCGAAAATCATCATTATGCCATCGATGCACATTTGTGTAAGGGACATTTAGTCGCTTGCTTGTAGCTCGCAAAGAAAACCCTAGTTCTAGCAAGTGTGAATGCGATCTTTGCCTTTTGTGAATGCGATCTCGTTATTGTTCATTTGTGCTTTGTATTGTTTTCAACCGGTAAGATATAGATTTCTAGCTGAAGGCAATCAGGAGTGCTGCCAACACCACCGCAACGAAGTCAGGAAGCTATGGAACATGAAGTCGAGTTAATCACATGTAGCAGTTACATTATTGTTGATGAATAATGGTGCTATACTGGCTCTGATTGACCGATTTTCTTTATTTTTGTTTTGCTTGATAGCTTTTGGCTTGTAGAACAACATATTACATAACAAAGGAAACAAATGTAATTTTATAAGAGTGAGGTATGATTTTGTGTAACATTGCTAAATGAAGATCAAATTATCTACTACTTTTTTATCTATAATAGGAAAACAACTCAATATTCATGCTTGAAATTTCCAACAATGATATTAGTAAGCACAACTGACATATCTTCCAAATTTCAGAGAAATTCGTTCAAGTTTGGCGGAGTTAGACAAAGTTGAAGTTAAGGCGATGTTTAAGGGTGATCCATTTTTTATGAAACAATCTGTAGCTGATTGTTAAAAGTTAGTGAACAGCTCTGTGAGTCACGCATCATAGATATCCGACCTGACATATTTTTCTGCCATTGTTTGGCAGGCGGCTCGGCAAGTTGATTTGAATGAATTACGAATACCGCAATTACAATAACCGCACGTTCTTGACAGATTCAGTTAGAATTCGTAAAAGTGTAAGGAATATGACGTAGCGATCGGCAAACTTCTCACAACACGAAATTCGCATTTTGACTGAATTAGTTGCCAATAACCCAATTATCGAGAAGAAATCAAAATTGCAAAGTGTAGAAGATGGAAAAAGAAGAGCGTGGGATGATGTTACCAAATTCAATGCACAAGAGAACGTGCACCCACGTGAACAGAGGCAACTAAAAGTAAGTACTCCTTATCCCTGTATTTCCTTTTCAAATAAATGTAGTATGTAATGTGCGTACGTACGTATACTTATAATATAGAATCATATTAGTCATCAGGGCCTATCACTTCAATCTTATGTCATGGTTATGTCGCCAATTTGCGCATAGGGGAATAGCGTATAATAATAATAAATTCTTTATTTTTTGATGATAACATTTCTAGCAGGACTAATTTACAATGATCCTCCGAATATAGGATGGGACAGCACGATATTTTCGAATCTGAATGCCGTTTCACTTCAACTGTTACTGTCAATGATCGACTTGATACGCCATCATTGAAGTGGAAGAGGTGTATTTATTGCTGTTTATGAAGTTGTGAATTTTTTCAAATGCAGATTTTTTCTCATTTGACTTCCAAGTCAGATTACGACAGCTACCTGCTGTGTTTAAGTGGTTGCGGTGATTTTTTTAACAATGTCCTGTATCCTCACAACAACGTTCCTAAGGAGTAAATTTATTAATGGCGTTTAAATTAGGTGTGTTTTGAATAGTGGTTTTCGTATTCGGCCAGATAGCGCCGAATATTCGGCCGAATAGTTCAACCATCATCGAGATCATGTCATGTCTGATATAATCAATTCAGGAGTAGTTATGGTTTTATATTTTCATGTCAGTTGTACATTTTACAATTACATTACAAATATAAATTTGACAATTTGTTGTAAAAAACGTTGTCATGTCAGAATACAATTAAAGAGTAAATGAAAAGACTAAGTACGCTTGTTTTCGGAATTTGGAGCGATCTACGAAAAATCACGATCCCGGCTTCTACAAAAGCGTGGAGAGCAGCTGCTGTTTCTCTACCACAATTCAAGATATAGGAAATAACTGTTGCACGGGATATTTGTTTTTGTTTGTGATGCCAGTAATCTTGTTTTAAAGAGACATATTTTTTGATCCATTATTCTTTTGACATATATAATAATAAAGATTAAGTTAAATTAAACTAATATAATTTCCATCGGTCTTTAATTTGATACATTGCTTAAATCGAATTCACTCATTAAATATAATTCATTTTATAACTATTCATTGAATTAGATATAAATCAAATTGAATTTTAATTGAATATCATTTGATTCTTCAAATTTGAAAGATACATTTAAATACACAGATAAGAATTAACATTTGTGTAGCCATCACTTATATTTTCTTTTGCTATTTGTTTTTGTATTTTGTAATATGAATGAAATATGGATATATATATATATATATATATACATAATATATATATATATATATATATATATATATATATATATATATATATATATATATATATATATATATATATATATATATATATATATATATATATATGGAAATAACGCCTAAAGAAAGACATGACTGAAATTACTAAGATTATGACCTTATCATCAATAATTGACTGTAATTACAATTTAACGTTGTTACAGAGCTGAGGCTACCTATATATTAGGAACGGTGGTACGAATACCGATACCAAATGGACCTACACCAAATTTTTACTTCGACAAAGATGGCTTCATGCCAGTGGGGCATAAGTGCATTTCCATGATTAGTTTCAGTAGAGGCAAAAAACTTCCAAATTTATTTCTTCTGATTTCATTTGATATCAATGATAATGTATCATCACTTAAGGTAATCCAACAATACTCCCTAGATATAAGCTTGTAATAATTCGTATTTGATATGAGTAGTGATTTTTTGTAGCTACGCCCATTTGGCATGAATAAAATATCGCATCCATTGTATGCGCAACTACAGCAACTTTCACAGGCATTCTATATCTATGTGAAAAATGAAATTCTTTATTTTGTTAGCTTTATTGATATTTTGTAAGTAAGTTGTGGGTATGGATCGAGAGGCTCAAAACATGTGTTTGATGATCTGTAGAATATATTAAAAGGCTTTTAAATGTGTTCTTCAATCTATCGAAACACCGAATACCGATGATAGAAAAAATCTACCGAATCCCACCTCTAATCTTACGGCACTTATAAGATCAAGTTCAGACGATAGGGAAATATAATAGAGATAAAATAACGAGGTTTACAGTAATGCATGTTTTTAACTTTGAAATTTAATGCATGTTCCTGAAAATAGAGTTTCTCCAAAACTGAAAATGCAAAGCTCTTTGTCATGAAAGGACCTTAAGTAGCAAACTGAAAAGAGTCAACATATACTCACTCGAACTTTTCTCGAACACTACTCTTTCAAATTTTCCGTCACATCTCATTGGAAGACCCGTCACATACGTTGGGACACCGGGAAGACCTAGAAAATCAGGTAAACATATAAAGATAGGAATTATTTGTTTAAGCCATTTCAATCAATTTCACCAGTCCGATAATCATCCATTACTGTTTCACTTACATGTGCATTACAGATTCTAAAAATCAACTTCGCTATATGTCCCTACTTAGTTGCTATGGTATTGACTTGATATATTCCGTACCAGGAACGTTTGTTGAGTATATGAATTTACAGGCGAAGTCTATGTCCCAAAAAGCTATGGTTTACCCTTCTCATGACAAGTTCGTGTTTATCACACTCGGGTTCTTAAGGGAGCAATCTGCTTCCTGCAGATGTTCCTAGATTAATTGTAAAATTTCAAAACTGAAATGCATGCATGCATGCTCCTCTTGTGGTAGCAGCATTAGCAGAGCATAACTTGCTGATGTTGACGCCATAAATAGTGATGCAAAATCTGGAATTGTTTACATTTCCAAATATCTATGAAAAACTTCATTTTTGAATTTTGATATTCAACGTATCATTTCAAAATTTTAGGTTGCTATTATTTTCTAACTCCTAAATTGTAAGCTTAATTTCGAAAGGATTTGGAGAATGTTGGCAAGAATAAGATGGTGGATACTCACCATGATCGATATCGATTTCCTTTTCTCCCATTTTCTATTCTTCAAAAAGAAGAAACAATAGAAACAATAGACAGATATTGAATAGAAAATATCACGTCAGTATACAAGAGATTCCCTTTTCGTGTCAAGCCCGAGAATGACGATCTAAGTGGAATGAAAAATGCTAAAGCAGCTGATGGAAGAGATGGTCCAGTTGTAGTTTAAGCAGACCGTTTCCCAGAGTAGTTCATCGATGTTATTCAATACGAGTTTACTCTAAAAATATAACCTCAAACAAAGTGGATACCCTAAGCCTATATGAAAACTCACCGCACGCCCTGATCCATACCGTAACATGCACCGGTACAGGATAATAATAATAATAATAATGGCGTATATTTCGAAATACAATGAAAATCATACATGCAAGATACAAGCAACACAAGTAATGAACGAACTGGTACGTAAGTTAACACATAAGGAATTAGAAGTGACGAGCGCTAATCTCTTCATTCATGAGAACAGTTGTAGAAGGGAAGAAGGACATTCTATACTTCGCAGTTCGACAGAAAGGGACACGCAAATGGGAAGAGTACCTCAGTTTTCCGGGAATATATCTGTGTAGAGCATGACAGCTATCTGAAGCAACTTTTTTGAAAAGTTTCTTACTCAGATTTATTCTTCTGTTGGTCAAATTATCATTATCATGCATCCGGGTACCACAAATAAGCCTGTAAGCACGATTTTCCACCCTTTGAATTTTCCGGGACAACCCAATAGGCAAGGCCACGAAGACAGGAGCAGCGTACTCTAAGACTGAGCGAATCAGTGCATTATAGATTCTTAAGAAGATCGTCGGTATTTGCAAAGTATTTCAGCTTTCTGAGGACATAAAAACGACGATTACTCTTCTTAACAACATCACGGATATGGTCGTCCCACGTAAGTCTGTTGTTAACAGTAACACCAAGAATAGTGACCTTACTCACAATTGGAATCGGCAACTTCAATTGTCCACAACTTTTCTTGCAACATATCAAAGCCTTTGATTTGCTTCTATTCAAGTAGAGCTTATTTTCCTCACACCATTTTTCGATACCCTCAATCTCGCTCAAAATGGCAGATTCACTGCTACTTGATCTCGATAACGGTATGATCAGATTAATGTCATCAGCATACTGAACAGCGTATGCATCAATGCCAGTAACCGAGAAATCACCAACAACAAAGAAAACAGAGCTGGTCCCAACACTGATCCCTGCGGTATTCCTTTTTCCATAGCGAAAGGTTGAGAAAGAGATCCATTTATCCTCACTCGACAAGTACGGTCACGTAGATAGCTTTCCAACCATTTTATGCAACCAGGTGGAAAAGACAGCGATTGAAGCTTACGAATCAGGAGAGAGTGGTTTACACAATCAAATGCCGATGACAAGTCAAATGAAATGAGAGCAGCACCATTGGACATAGGGTTATCATATTCAAGTAGGCATCTTTCTATGATGTCAATAAGAGCAGTGTTCGTCGAGTGGCCTGGACGAAATCCATGTTGCGTTTTGCCATAAGCCGCCACAAATGAGCTCCACATTCTCTTCAGAACAATCTTCTCCAATATCTTAGCTGGGACAGGTAAAATACTTATTGGGCGGAATCTGTCAATAGATGGAGGAGTAGTTTTTGGGACCGGGGAGATAATTGCATTTTTCCACATTATCGGAAAACATCTTTGCTTTATAGAGGCCATAAATAGTCTTCGTAATGGAACTGTAAGGAAATCAGCTAATTCTTGGTACACTTTAGTGGGTATGCCATCGATGCCCGTGGACTTCTTTGTTGATAGCCCCAGTAATAGAGTATATATCTCCTGGTCTGAAATGTCAATAATCCATCCATCAAAAGCATCGTCAGGTACAACTGTATCATAAATCTGTCCAAAATCAGTGTCACAAAAAGCATCAGTTAAACGATTAGCAAAAAGCTGAGCACAAGCTGCAGCACCACCAACTGAAGAAGACAAATCTTCCCAAGTCTGTCGCTGACCTCCACCAGTAACCGCATCAACCAACTTCCATATACCTTTTGGAGAATTCTGTAGCTTGTTTACATATTGCCTTTTCGCTTTCATAACTTCCGCTTTAACCTTTGCTTGTAATACCTTGTACATTTTCCAGTCTTTATTTCTGTAGGCATCCCAACGATCTTGAATCAAACTTTTAGTTAATGGCGTGATCCAGTCTTTATCTTTGCTTGTTATAATAACCTGCTTTCGGGGAATGCATGTCAGAATGATTTCACTCAGCGTAGAATTAAAAGGAAAATGAACGAGGGTGATGCTAACTAGATATGAATGGACGAAGCCGAAGGCTGAGTCTATTGATATCTCGAATGTACGCACCCAAATTCATTATCTGACTTAATTCAGTATAGTACTATCTATCTTTCATTCCTGGGTCAGATGATTTATACCATTGACTGATAGATAGGCTGTACTAACATCTGGGATAGGCCGCCTAGATGCTCGAAAATACATTTAGGAGATAGTAAAGGGATTTCAAGATGTTATCAACATTGAGATACGGCCATTTTGTTACATTGCGATATGCAAAGTAAAACGATAGATGACAAGTTGTAGCATCAACAACTAGCGTACATACTTTTTTCAGAATGTACTGTAGGCAGACCAGAATCCCCATTGCCACGACATAGATTTTATAACAACTAATTTTCTCAATGTACGATTTTAAGTAAATACTGAAAAAACACATGCAAAACTTATATACTGGCCTAAAACACGCAAAGATTTTATAGAAATTCAAATTTTTTTACAAATGTCACAACGGTTGTTGAAGAGATGTGATCAAGATTCAAATGAGCTTGAGCGATATCAATCAAACATATAGGAGCATTGAAAAAACCCTGACATCAGTTTTATCTATTCGCAGAACATTTTATTTGTGATTACCAGTTATATAGTCACTGGTCCACTTTTTCCACGTCCCGATGCCTGTGTATAGCCATTTGCCAATAGATTCGCTTACATCTACCCGAACTTATGCATCCACGTGTCAATAACCACTCCTTAGACAAAAACCTATTTTCATGGAACTAGACGCAAGAAAAAAACACCAGGCAGTTTTGTGAACTTCTGTGATTGATAAGTTTCAAATTGTTCCTCAATTGATCATGAACTCAATTTCACATGTCCACATACAAGGATTATACCTTGGAATTTTTCTAGTTAATATTCAGCATGTATCTTTACATTTGATATTGGGCCTTCTTTATAAATATAAATTTCTACAAGTTTTTATATAGACCTAAGTGTACATGTCCACAATATATATTGCTAGCTCCCATTGTGATGTAATATGTCTGATATTACTACGAATATATCGGATATGCCACAAAGCTGTCATTCTTATTATAATACTAGCAGTTTTGATGAAATCAAAATTTATTATATATTGTTGCATAATTTGGAGCTAGGTAATTCGTGAATTCCCGTGGGACCCTCACTAGAACCAATCCGAAATAATAAGAGATGATTTTGATCTGTACTCGGTACTTTTATTGGTAGCTAACTAACGAAATCAACTGAATCAGCTAGATTTCGTTGATATTACTGTTAATCATTAAAAGGAAGTGAAAAAGGATAAAAAATCTGTGTAAAGTTGAATGTTTTATTTAATATCCGAGGTTCTGTTATAAAAAGTTATCTTATTAGAAAAATAGATTGTTCATGTAGATTGATTAATTTTATTGGAGATTAAAAGCTTATCAGATTACTACAGCTCTCCCATACACTTCACTTACAAACATTTATCAAAAAGAAGGAAAGTCAGGTTTTCAGAAATGTAAGACGAAACTATAAAAAATCAAGCTAAAAGAAAAAGTCAAAATACAGAAATCCGCTTCACTGTTCACTACCATTATCCATTAAGTCTCTTTCATTACACTCTCATAAATGTCAATTCTATATTGTTCGCAAATACATAATCAATTTAGAGATCGTTGATATAGAAACCACATGGATGCGAATATTCATACAAAGTTTTTAAAGATTTATTTATATGTTGACATAGTAAAACAAAACACTTACCACAATCAAAATGTTGTAACTTTTTGGATTGTAGTAAACCAGTAGCTATGGTTGATGTAAAAGCAACCAGTTTTATTCATAAAGGTCAAAACAGCAAATTAGAATTTAGAATTTTTCAAGTTCTATTAATACAGTGGAGAAAATATTACAAAATGCAGAGTCTCAAACATTGTTTATTCTATAGGCATCACACTAAATCTGTAATTTGTGTGTCACATATGTGTATTATCCGCTGGATACCTTTGAAGTGTTGCCGGAAACGCATATTAGACCTTAAACCTGTTGAGCTTCAGAAACTGTGGTGCACGTCCTTTGCTCATTCAGTTATATTATCTGCGTGACCTTACCTGATATAAGCTTGCGCAACACGTCCTGTGATTATTGCATTGTCAAACTCCTCAGTTATAAAGATTGATGCCCTTATAAGAAGCACAATGAACTTTTTGTACGCTGCATGAGTGCACCTTTTCTTCATTATAGTTACTCTATTGTAGGAGTACGATGTGTCCATAGACAGTATGAGTCCTACACGTAGTCTTTGTCGGTTAGAGTCTTGAACGAGTTAAGCTATCGGAACTCAATACGCTCATCAGTACTCAATATGGTGAGGCAATGGGTTATGCAAACTTAAGAGGGCCCTCAGATATATTTGATATACGCATTGGCCCTCACATACACATAGTACACATATTTTGCGGCCCTGAGATACATATGGTATACCCACTGGCCCTCAGATACATTAAGTATATGAAAGCAAGCGATTTTGGGATGAATTAACGGTCATTTCCTGAGGGAATATTTATGAAATAATAGCAGATTCGAACTTTCTGATATCGAATTATGTAATACAGCTGAAAATTAATTTTAGAAATGCGCACAAAAAATCCATGACTTTTACACCCACAGAGAAAATGAAGTAATTTTCAATAGACCCCGTACCCACCACGAAGTTCTAAAAATCGTGAATAATATATATTTTTGGGTATACGTACAAACATGGAATCTTTTCCCCGAACAATTTTAAGAATATATAGTAATGGAATACATAGATAATGGCGAAGACAATCTATTCGTGTTGAAAATTCCTCAAATCGAGGTTGTTTGACCACAGAAACATCGCATTTTCAAAAACCTGTTTTTCTTTGAAGCTCTAATTTATATTGACAAGATCCTATTTTTTTTCACTCTACAACAATTACTAGAACGTTATAAAGATTGTGTAGAAGTTTCATGACCACTGGACACAGCCCCTTTCCTCCATGTGACTTTGAAATAGGCCTGTTGGTGAGTGGCCCTCAGAGTATATCAAAAAATATATATACACTGTATATATATATAATATCATATTATATATATATATATATATATATAATGTAAATCCATTACTGTATTTTATCAAATGATGATCGGTAAACATAATGAAAGTCTATCATCTTCCTAATTATAATTATAATTACCTCTTGCAGTCTGATCAATGGGCCTACAGAATTTGTAAATTTTGATTTTTCTTTCAAATAATGCACATATGATGCTAGAGTTGCAATTATTATTTATGGAAATTAAATAAATATAAAAAAATGTCATAAAATAAATCATAATCATAAACCATAATCTCGTAATGTATTTATAATATCAAAATGCTCACATTATACATTTTTAACCGCTGTCCCATCCTATCCACATTTTTTGAAAGTGTTAAAACTAAACCTTTTACTAAACATCCTACAGTGTAACAAATGTCTAGAAACCTATAGAACGATATCTTTTTGACATAAGCACGACCAACTGAAATGAAAAACATAACTATTATAGGTTTAAAATGTGTTTTCAATTGTCTGGAGATACTTTTAAAAAGTAAAATAGAACTGGAAATTTATCTTGGAGAATCAATATGAACAATTCATGACATCATAATTTATTGCATATCCAATTTATCATAAGTAGGAGTCACACACCTGCCGTAATTTGGCACGACATATCCAATATTAAGTAGAACATTTTTATCACGCAACTATTCAGTATATTCAGCACTTTTCCTTTAGAAAATGAATTATCGAGTATTTCTGAAATTTATGGGTATCAGTATGTTATTATACTATATTTCGCTTTCTGTTTCCTTACACAGGGTCAGACGACGAGGTTGACAAACCGACAACCGATCATCCAGATCTTTCAAGCAACAAACGAAATCAACAGTAACGGAAATCAGCAAAGCGTCTGGCGGAGATATATCACAATAGAAGAATGGATATGATGGAAGCAGAACATAAGATCAAGATTGAAATATTTGAGACAGAACTGAAAATGAAACAATCAGAGTGTCAATACAAAGAAAAGGAACATGAGGCAGCCATGCGAAACTTGAATGCGCTATACTGGCAAAATTTTGGTGATTGTGGTTAAGCTTCGATTTTTCAGACGTTTTTCTACCCCAAAATTTCCGCAAATAATAAAATTAGATTTCACGTGTTTGTATCTGTCTTTCATCTCATAGTAAACAGAATATTTCTAAAGTGATAAACTGAAATTTTTTATGTGGAAACTGATGAAATCAAACATACTATAATCGAATGCAGTTTTGTGGAAAATAGTAGCAACGCCTAGATCAAATGAGAGCTTATAAAATTATGTATGATATTGAGAAACCAAGAACTACGTTTTTTACCTATCTATTAATTCATCAATTGTTCATTATGATTATTAATTTTACTTCGTTTTTTACATTTTTTGCAGCAGACTATTATTAATTCATAGATTCACTTCCAAAATAAATCAAGAAAAGCATTTTACATGGAAAGTCATTCTATTTTGTACGCGCTCAGACCTACTATAGTAATTTAAGTAGGTCAATACAAATATTCATAGATGGTTGAAGACAACTTACACCGTCAACAATTTTAACAATTTAACAATTTTTTTATAATTTTTTCCATCTAATGTGTAGGCTTGTATTAAGTGAAAATATTCTGAATAATCTGTCTATGCAAAGTATGTGCTGAAGCGTTCCCATCGGTATTGGGATCCGGATGGACGTCCTGTTCTTCCACCAATACGTCTTCCACATGTGGCACTTTTTCTTCAATTGCGATGTTATGCATAATTGCAGTGGCTACTATTACTCGACAGCATCTTCTTGGCAAAAATCTTAAGGTTCCAAGGAGGCAGCGAAAACGCGACTTCCAAAGTCCGAATGCCCGCTCTATGGTATTTCTGGTTCTGATGTGTGAAGCGTTGTATCGTCTCTCTCCCGCAGATGTAGGGTTGAGAATCGGCGTTAAAACATGTGCAGTACACGTATAGCCACTGTCACCCAATAAATATCCCTCGAATTCACCGTCGAGGAAACGGCTACACAAAGAAGAATTCTTCCAAATTCTGGAGTCATGCGTCGAACCCTTCCAACGAGCTACTAAATTTGTAAATTTGAGGTCATGAAGGCATACTCCCTGAACGTTTATGGACATATAACCTTTTCGATTGCGGTATTCATCGGACTCAGGCGTTGACGGTTTCTTGATTTTAATATGAGACGTCAAGCACTTCGACAACACCTGAAACGTAATGAAGATGTTATATGCGTGTATGTAGGCCTATGTATAACTTTATTTACAGGTTCTATAAATATTTATTTTCATTACTCAAGCCTATTTCAATATATTCGTAAAGCTTATTTCGAAAAGAGATAAACTATATATATATATAATATACGAATATATAATGTAACGAAAATATATACATTTATGAAAGATAGGCCTAAACCTGGAGCATACAGATTTCACGAAAGCATACCAGTAATCATCTGGTTTTGAGTTGACCAGTGTGTACATGAGTAAGATGCGTGAACAAAAAAATGTTATGGGCTATTTAACGCCTATTTTTAATATTAGCCGTTAGGTCTATTTTGTTCTGCAATCTTTCTGGAAATTTATAACGGAAAAATCATCATCAATTATTTTATATTTCAATATCATTTTACTGATGGAAATATTCAGAGAGTTCTCCGCGAGAAAATCCCATGGCATAGAAGAATAACATTTCTATAGTAAACAAACGCTGTCAGCAATTATTGTATTTATTCCTACGACCTAGATGAAATTAGCCTATAGGTCCTAATTATAATATTTCAATCTATTATTTTTTCACATTTTTCATTTGTAATTTCTACTTACCAGGAAAATTCGCTATACTGTAAAACCCTGTTTTACATTGTTGCAAACTCTCGGGAGAATCAGGGAAAACGAGATATTCAGATGCCAAACAACAGATAGCTTTGGAAATGCGATGGACAATATGACAAACGGAGGCTTCGCTGAGACCGAAAAGGTCACAATTCTCCCGGTGAAAAACTCCAGTGGCGTAAATTCGAAAAGTTACCAATATCTGCACAATGGGTGGTATTGGGGAACCACGATTTCCTGTCGTACGTAGAGATCCATGAAAATATTCCAGTTTTGCATAAAATGAGAGGACAGATTGCTTACTGAATCTGTATCTATCCCCGAATTCAGTATCGTTCCATTATAAAATAGGATCACTTTTGTCCTTCAAAGATCGTGAAATGCGTATTGGAATGAATTCACCTTCCTCCGCTTCCATATACTCAACGTATTCCATCTCGCTTGACAAAGATGTGATCGAATCACTTTGATAACATTCTTCTTCACACGTCTATCGCAAAAATCAATAATTTAAAACAGCCTCTGCTGGTTACTAACTCTACAATGTAAAATTCCTATCTCGTTAATGATCACCTAAAGCACAGCTTCTCTGAAAGTCGAAATTTAGTGTTCACTAAATATTTAAAGTCCACGTTAGGTAAAAATAAGCTCTGCAAGCCAATTTTGTTAGTAAACAGCTATGTTTCTATTTTTGGTAACAAGTTAGGTGTTTGTTAGTTAGCAATCATTTTTGCAACCAGCGGTCTCACAACAACGGTGCATGCTTGATGGAAAGCAAATCATGTAACCAGCTGCAATAGTTACAGTCTGTCGTTCGCAGGATAAAATACCAGGAAGTTAAATACTGCGCGTACTTCTCCGAAGGCATGTTTTCTACATAGTCACTCAGATGGCAGAAAGCTCTTGAAACGCTTAGTGTGTCCGTTCTTTTGCGCAAGGGATGATGTAGATTTCATTGACCTTTTAAGGTCATTGTGTTAACGGTTGGTATGTTTTCCTGTATTGAAGTATTGAACCGCAACATGCCGGTTTAGCATATTGTGGTTCAATCATAGAGGACCTTGACACATTGATGTCACTAGAGCCAGGGAAAGTATGTATTTCTGACTATCGAAATATGTAATATCGAATGTACTTTAAAATGCGAAATTTTGTGCTAAAATATGTAATAAAAAAATCTTTAAAAAACCATTGCAATGACTTGCGGAATAGATGAAAATAACATAAGCTGATTTTATGATAGAGAAAGGTCAGTCAAATCACTTAAAATCTCCTATTATAATAGCGAAGCAGAAGTTTTTTCAAGTTAGCTTCAGTGAGACTTCGTCTTTTATGATATCATTGAGGGATAAAAAAGGTCCCCTATAAGTCGCAGCTGACTTTTTGACAATTACCAATATTTGTCAAATTAAATATACTCCAATTTGCAATAGGTCTTCGTCCAACTTGTGAATCCGGAAGAATTTGACGATCACGAATAGCACACAAAGTGGTTTTGCTTTCCTTATATCCAGAGGTTTTGGTAAGAACACTGTTGGATTTCGTTTTAGTTGTTGGATGATTTGCGAGTGATTGCTAGATTTCTTACAAATTTCAAGAGAGTCGTCAAGTTTCAATCTTACTTAAGCTTTTGAATTGAATCACACAATGATTTAAAATTCATCGAATTGAGTACCAAGTCTGCAATCACACCTAAGTCAGTCAACAGCGAGATTGCAGTTTCGATGAAACTGTTCTCTTCAGGATTAAGCTCACGTAATACCTGTAAAACACTCTGATGATTCACAGCATAGTACACAGCTGTTGAGATCCATGTTCCCTATTTCATAATTGTGGATTCGGGTGGCAGAGGAGCATCTTGTGCAATACGTTTAAACGGAAGTCTTCAACGGGGTGCATTCTGGAAAATTTTCTTACTGAGAGAAATGAGTTTATTGACACGATGGTACTCTCCTCGAATACTCGCAGTTTCAGCAGCTCGATAAAAGGACGCCTACATTTAGTATCATGGCCATTATACTAAATAGTAAGTATAGACTATGAAATAGACGAACGTGCCTCCGTTGACACTTTAAGGTTATTTTAATTGACGACGTCGAAAAGCATGCGATGACGATCCTTGCCTATGCCATCTCATTTGTTGACTTTAAACTTTGATATGAACTCTTCACTTTGAGACACAGTTGGAACAGAATCACTCGTAGTCAATCATTTACAATGGAACTCTCTTCATAAGGTCCTAAACAGGTTTAAATATGTGCATGCATAGACACATATTCATTTGTGTAATGACATGCAAAATATGTATGTGCGAGTAAATATGTTTTATGTAAATGCATATTTTTCCTGGCTCTAGATATCACAATTCAGATTTCAGAACCGCACCTGACGGCCCTCAGTCTTACAGCATATTGCGATTCAGGGTCATGACATACGACTTCTAGACCGATAGATACTGAAAGCCTGAAAAGGACCTTGATAACGCCAGAAGATGTAGACAACTTTTCAACAATCAACAGAAATAGAAAATTATGCAATGATTTTGGAACATCATAACTTCCCTAGAAGTCAGTGTTGGTAAAAAAAAAAACTCATCCTTAGTTAAAAACCCCAAAAACCCATGGCCTTTTTAAATATGTGGGTTTTCCCTGAGTTTTTTTTAAATAGGTGAGTTTTTAAATACATTAAATACGATCGAATTTGAGACATATTGATAGTAGGTTATGTCCGATGTCAAATCGCAAGCTCAGCGGCGTATTCTAATTTAAGTATCAAACTAATCTGAACATAATTTTTCTTCATTATCTGAAATACACGTCTTATTCTTTTTATGCCACCGGACAATTCCTTCGGTATGAGACAGGAAGACATAATTCACGCTTAACGTCTAAATGGGTTAATAATTTTGTATCCACATGAAATTGTAATTAACTTTGACATCAGTTAATTATCTAGTTTAGTATTTATTCCAATGAAAACACGTTTGGTATACAACTGAGCGCATAATATCACGTGTATGATTTCGTCATACTAAACTCATTGATCCAAAAATGTTCATAACAAAAAGTGTCATAACAGACTGATTCAATCGATTGCCGATAACAGGTGATTTCTCATGGATACGAATGATCCGCAGCCACTCCTTTAGAGAACTACAAACATGATACAAGTGTAATTAAAACAATTAATTAAACGGTCGCTGATGTTGAAGTTCCGATCTGATAATATACAACTTGCATTTAAAAATCCTGGCCTTATATAGAAGAAACACAATCTGTTATTCTAAATAAACCTGCCTCCCATTTAAAAAACCCACGGATTTTTTAAATGGTTTTTTTAAATATGCCAACCCTGCTAAAAGTACAGCGATTTCGCAGAACAATGCATCAAAAGAATGCTCAGAGAAAGCTGTTTCACCTTGTGTTTGATTCATTATCATGCCCACGTGCTTCCATACTGAAAATCTGAGATTTCGAAAAGTGGCGATTTTCACATTTTGACCTCTGTCCACCTTGAACAATGACAGATACGAATGTACAATGGCTCATTAAAAAGCTGAGAGGATATGCTCTTGAATGTTGTATAGCTTATCAATGTAAAATGCGATTGAACGGCAGGAAAATCGATTGAAGCTTGGCACAATGTAGGTAGTCCGTTCATCAGAAAAACAAGTATTCATAATCTTTAGTATCAAATCATTAGTATTTATATCTACTATAAAAGAACAGAAGGGTGTTCTCCGACTTGAACAATTTAAGTACGAAATTTATTTTGCAGCCGTAAACGCTGCTTGCCCTACAAAGGCTTCCTAGGCGAATGGTCTTTCATGAATGCGAAATTGCGCCGACATTCGTGAAATTTTGTTATATCTTATCAGAAAGTAATATTGCCCGTAATATGTGACACTTCACGCAGTATTTAAGCTTATTGTTTAGATTTTTCAGTTTTCTCGTATTTCATTATCCCTAAGTCACACACTCACACTTGGGACGTTACTAAACAGGCAATATGCATCCTCAGATCACCTGGTCACTGTCATTGCCGCTATTTACTACTTATAGGCCATAGTGATACGACTCATACCAAATTTGTTATTATGTCAAGCACCTCTGATTCATGCAATCTGTGAATGTGTGCAACACAGATTATTGTAGAGTTCCCAGTTTGATGAAATAATGCAGGCTTTTCAACTTCTTCCATATTCCATATTTGGCCTTTCATAGACACAAAATCAAGATTGTGAAATCGTCATTTGAACAGAGTTAATTCTATTAAATGTCTGCTTATTTTTAGCTTGCTTAGGTATGAAACATCACTGTCATCATATTAGTAGCAGCCGCATAACATTTATTAGGAAAATGTATGAACTCTAGCAAAAATAATTCAAAAGATATTACCAGCAGCAATTGTTAAGCAAAGTGAGCAATATCTTGACATCTGAGAGACTTTCTATGAACTTTCGAAGCCTGGAAATTTACAATGCAATTTAGCATAGCAAGCTAATATATTTTAAATATATCAATACAGTTTTTGCTGTCTAAAGCCCTTACTAGCCTATTCGATGAAAAGTTATGTCCCTGATTTCGTTATTCTCTCATGCACTAAACAGCATTGCATAATTATGGATCGTTCTACTACCATTTCCATACTTATATACAACACATGTTCAATTTCGTATCTTCCAATTAGGGATTGTAATCCTGGGTGCTTTCCATATCCCTGCATTTCAGGACCCCGGGATTCTTTGATTGCGAAGCAAGTCGCTTCTCTTAGTATGCTGGTATTTACTGCTTTCCATATAGGTAATAAGTATGTAGCGTATTATAATGTATACTCGTGTAATATGCCTGTATAATACATGCTAATAACAAAGGTCTGTCTTAGGTTATTGTCTTAGTATTTATTGATTATTAGTGAATATCTAACAAGAATTACACAGCTATCTAGTCAATAAAAAACCTGTCGCCTAACGGCTCGGAAAATTAGTTTACGACATCAGATTTCTAATCCGATAGAAATGCCGCGAATCCGATGAGGTAAATTCCATAGAAATGCCGGTTTGCATTTCTAAACTGCGATCAGAAGGCTTTACTTATCTTTAGGTGGAAGTTTAGGACATTGCACTAATTGTCTATGTTCACAGTACCCTATCGAAATTAGTGAAGCTATCTGATCGTAGTTTAGAAATGCCAACCAGCATTACTATAGGATTGCGCAGATATAAAATCAGATGTGGCAAACCAATTTTCCGTCAGGCGAGTAAAATGATTTCAGTAGCAGCCTTGTAGGCCTACATGTTCAATGTCTGTGTATTAAGCCATTCGGATCACTATCACTCACTATCTATATCCAGAGCATAAACATTTTTTACAATGATGTCAATTTATTTAGAACAACAAGAAAATCGGTTGGTGCAGAAGTATAAAACGAGCCTTGTAAAGGAATGTTACAAAAAATTGTCATGCCCCTGTCTTACTACTTTTAGAGCATGAATTAAGTTAGCCATACCGTGGCGACTTGACGGCTCTTGACAGGAATCCCTCAATCTTTACCATGGAATTTTCCGTCGGAAGCCGTCGACCTCTATTTTGTCGCGGTTATCTGCCACGAACCTACAAAAAGCCATTAACTGAGCCGTAGTTGCAACACTGAACTTTACATATAGTCTGCAGTAATTGGAAAGTATAGAAAGCAATGAAATCGAATCGAAATAGACTCATGTACTATTGCTTACACTCTTAACAGGAATCCTACATTTGGGCCTAATTCTTTTTCAGAGGAGGTTCATGACCCTGAGTTTGATGCCTGTTCATTTGGTTCTGTAAGAAGAAGTGATGATGAAGATCGTGGTACTCCACTATTCGACAGCGAGGTGAAGCACTTGGCAGATGAACAGTGCTTCATAGTTTATGAAACTTGTTTAAATCAATTACTGAAGTTTTGTCCCCAATGTGGTGAGCGTCTATCTCCCGATGATTTGATCATTAGAAAAACCGGATCGGCTATTTCTATTGACATTTCTTGTACTATTGGTGACCACAAAATGGTGTGGCATTCTCAACCTCAAGTGGGACAATCTTTTCTTGGAGATGTTTCCTTGGCATCCGCTTCTGTCAGCACATTTTCCACACTTCAGGAAATTTCTGAGGGAATGAATTTGCAAATGATCAGCAGAACCCAATTTCATGAAATTCGAAAGAAATATGTTGAACCTGCGGCGTCAGAGACATTTCAAATCGAACCTGCTAAAATTCACGTGAAATCATCCGGTACATGTGTCTTAATTGGCGATGGAAGGTAACATCCACGGACGTATTGCTAGTGATTTATGTTTGCACACCTATTCTATGCAATGCTATTTTCAGATAAATATCCAAAACTTCTCTGTTTATCGGAAAAATGAAGTATGAGGTCGTTTTTTGGTGTTTGTCTTTGCAATGTATAATGATAGCAATAATGATTCTTCCTGCCTTCGGACTTTAATAACAACTTAATATTAATATAAAACAACTTTAATATTTATAGAGCGCCATTACTTGTTGAGCTCATGGTGCGGCAAAATTATCCAACATTATATTTAAACAAAAACATAAACACGTCAGCGATTACAAGAAATTAAGTATGTCTTCTAAGATCTTTTAAATGAGTGTAGGGATGCAGAGTTCCTCACGTCTCTTGGTAAGGAATTCTACAATACGGGTGCAGCATAGGAAAATGATCTTCCAAAGCGAGTCCGATAATTACGAGACTCCAGATTTCGGTCATCATCAGATGAACGCAACGATCGCCTAGGAACATATACGGATGCGGGATCTAACAAATGGGACGGACAAGAGCCCTGAAAAATCTTGTACACAGTGACACAAATTTTAAAACATATCCGTTGTCTGATACGAAGCCAGTGTAAATTAGAAGGATGACACGATATGAGATCCTATTTAGGAATACGCATGATAAATCTTGCCGCATTGTTTTGAATACGCTGAAGCTTATCCAGAAGATACGTTGGACAGATATAGAATTGAATTACAGTAATCAATTCGAGAAAGAATACTGCACACTACAGTTTTACACGCATGCGTTGATAAGGCGCAAACGGCGAAACTCACAATTTAAAACACGGAATAAAGTTGATAACGTGACACGATAAATAGAGGTTTCGATCGAATGATGTACAAAGATTCCTCACTTTCTGAGAAAAATCAAAATGCGGTAGCGGCTCAGTTGGAACATACTTTAACAGGCTCAAGTTTTAGCACACGTCACTGATTTCAGACTCGCATTATCTCCTGGGCTTCATTCAATTTTTCTTAGCAACTTCCGCTTTAAGGTATAATCGTATATGAAATTATGAGATATACGAACCATTATTTTCGCGAATTTTTCATATCTATGGAAGTATTCTTATTCTTCTATTATTTTGTCATCATGAATAAATCTTTTATGCACCATGTCGTTATTCAACAAAATAAATGCCAATGCGACTAAATCAAAAGTAGAGATTACATTTAATGAAATAACATGGTTTATCACGCTACCGAGTTTCAATTCAGTTTTATTTTTAATAACACTGTCGCCTTTGTGCTGACAACGGTTGACAGCATGAATATGAAGAGTTTCAGATATTCTGAGAATAAGGAAGAAGCCGATTTCCGATAACATTCGACCTCTTCTGATAAATGTAGTATGGTGATCGTGAAGTGACGTCAGGATACTTGGCAGCCCTTACGGAGCGGAGCCTCCGTGATAGAGGGTGTGCGACGATTGAAATTAGTGGAATGATGGTCAAGAATTTAACAGCCGAGAGTGGCTTTGATTCCACTCTATCTCATTAGATTTGGTGCAATTCATTTGATTTCTGGAAAGCCTGGAAATAGGCCTAATTAGGAGTTTTGCAGGGTCACTGTAGAGGGGAAGTTTCAGAACCTTGCTGCAAGACTGGATTTTTACGACAACCTTTCGAAGGATATTTTACGAAGTCCTTAATACTCGCTCCGCTGCTATTAAGGCCGTAAAAATCCCTGACCGCCATTAATAGCAAATGGTGCGCATATTAAATGTAGGTCAGATATTAGTATTCCTATTAATAACTTCATGTGCTTGCTATCCATGTGACTGTATAGTCAAAGAAACCAACAGAGGAACGATGTTCTTTCCTAGCTATCTGTTTTATTCTCGCATTATATTATCTCATATCTATGTATTTTTATCAATTTTTTGTGGGTTACTTCGAATGTGCAGTCACATGGATCAAGCACATGAAATTATTAATAGGAATACTAATATATGGACCCATTATTTCAATCAATTATGTGCCTGCAATTCGGAGATATATTATCATTAGGGCCCATTCCATTCTGCTTGACAACACGTATGATTCATATAAATTGAGTATTACACACTTTGGTTCATGAAATTGTGAAAAATTGTTGGTGATGTAGGCTCGGTAATGATGTGGGAATAGAAAATTGTGCTATATCCCGATCTGCGAAACAAATCACTTTATTTCATTAAAATGATAGTCCCATTTAAATTTGCAATTCCTATTGAAGCATTCACAAAATTTTTACATTTTTGGAAATCTTTTTAACATTGCAATTCAAATAGTAATTTCCCCTTCACGAAGTGCCACTTCGACATGCTCCCCTTCACGAACGTTGTATTTCCCCTTCATTCGCTTTGACTTGAGTCTTAATATTTTACAAACCATTGTCATGTTCCTATTCAATTAAGGTAATGTCCTCTCTGAGTCAGAGGAGAGACTCTGGAAGACAGCATTGAACCAATTGCCGACCCTTGAGGAATGCGTGATCTGATTTTAATGAGTATTTCGCACTGTCTCTAAAATTTTGCATTTGAACAGACCGATGGCTTTTTATCTAAGTACTAAAACCATTGTCAATGCCATTTTGAACAGGTTGGTTGAAGGGTGTCAGGTATGCACTTCCCGCTTCGGTCTGCACTTGCGGCATCGTTTTTACTTCTGTTATTGTTATTACCTTGTTGTTAAATTCACCAGCTTCTGAATCCATGCTTTAAATTTTTTAGTGACAAAAATCATTAGTATCACGTGTGCGTGAATTTCACGAATCGCGAGCCATTTTCTTGTGAATCGTGAAGTCGTAAAGGAGGCATACTTCACGAAATTTCGCAAAAGTGTATTTTACCTATTTCAAATCAACACCGATAAGAAATCCGATGATTTTTCTGAAATATTCCTTGTCTCGTGATCAATGCTTGAAATCGGAATAGCCCACCACAAAAAGGCATGCAGTTAAGAATAAAAAATCAGCAGATTTCCATGAAAAGTTCGATCAGGGAAAGAACTGAAGCTTGCGTTGGATACACCGACGAGATGGAACTCCTTATACGACATGAACCCTCAATGCATTCGAGTGCGTCCGGCAATCGAAAGTCTACATCCGGGGAAATTCAGTGAAGGGGAACGGTTGCATCTGGTAATGATTGAGCAGTGTCTCAAACCTGTGAAGCTGCTCGTCGAGAAGATTGTTTCTGAAAGTTGCTATTTATTGTTTGGATGTGCATCTGTCGACTTCATGATCGAAATACTCGATGCAAGGAAGTCTGCACTAGCAGGCAGACTCAGAAATACCCTCGATCTAAGGTTGGGTGAACGTCAATCCCTTTTTTTGGAGGTCTTGGCGACATGTACAAGACGTGCCCGGAATTCAAAGGGATTCAATGTCATGTTGAGATTAATGAATGACACGGACTAGGGCGAAAGCGATCAAACTATAGAGATCAGAATCACAAAAGTCAATGTCTCAAGAATTCGATGAATGCATGGCAAAAGCGTCATTCGCTGATGATAGTGTGAGTGGTACTGCAGTGAATGTTCTGAAACATGAGAAGTTCTTTCTCAGGTGAAATGTTGCGTAGTTTGTGTTTGTTAAAATATTTATTATAAGCACTGAACCACTTTTCGCGTGCGGTAGGAATACCCATGCAATATTCAGTTTAAGTTTATAAGAGTAAATCATTGTTGAAGTCATCATGTTTATTTTGGATGGAAAGTAGATGCTGATTCATTTGCTACGAATAAGAATCAGTCTTCTGATGTAAGTAAACTTTTTTCTATTTTCGTGAAAGTTTCGTGAATTTGAGAAAGTGTCAACCATATTAACTTCATAAAATTACAAATTTCATGAATAAGACTATCGTTTGACATGCAACTCTTGACATTTCATCTGAACTAGAGATCGTTTCGTTACAGATATGCACACGATGTGGACACCAAGGATGACGTAAAGGAAGAGAGTGAAGAAGAAGATACAAGAGAAGCTTATGATTCAGGTCGTTACAGTCCTCAGCTCCTTTCAGCAGACGCATTGGAAATTGGAGAAGTTCTCTATGAACCTGAAGACGACAAGAAGAAATTGGAATTCCATCGGATACAGGTATTGAGAGAGGGAAGATTGGCGGGAGATGCTGAAGACGAAATGGTGCAGAAAGCGAGAGAAGGCATGGATGATGAAGAGGCCCAGTTCTCCGTTCAGGTAAATTCTTCTGCTTCTTTGGGTGTTTTAGTGAGTGGTTTCCTCAACGCATAGCAGTTATGTCGAGTCCTTGCTCATTTTTCGTTTTATCTTGTGATGAGAATTTCATAGTATTTCGTTTTATCTTGTGATGAGAATTTTATGGTCACAGATTTGTGGTCTCCGTGGTACAGTGGCTAAGTGCTTGGTTTAGCGATCTTCCGGTCCAGGGGTCGATCCCCGAAGGTGTCATTGGAAGTCGTCAGGAAGGGCATCCGGAATAAAAAATCACAACGCTCTAGATTAGAGTCTATGTCAGCGCCGTCCAAGCCCACAGAATGGGAGAGTAGTGAAGTTAAATTCATTTTCATTCACATTCACTAGAGATAGAGGAATCTCCTTCCGGCATTTCGTTTCATCGGTTGAATCGCTACGCACAACTATGACTTCAGACTTAGTGCTCAGTCTTAGCATCTCTTGGTCGTGTAGACGAACTGAGAGAGCGTTATTCGTGCGTAAAATTCTTATGCATAAGAATCTTCGTGTTAAAAGCGGTCCATGCTTCTCCAAATTGTGTGTGTCCGCATGGTGACCATTGATATGTTTTATACATCAATGGTGGTGACGTGCACCTCCGGCGAACACGGAATCCACTGTAAATCTGCACGTCAGAGGAAGGGTTGCATTGAAAAGCAATTATTTCTATTTCTTCAGACTTGATGTTTTCTTCAAACATCTTTTTTTGAGAACAAAACTCATATTTTTGCTATATTAATCCAGAAACCTTTTTATTCTCTCATTTAATCGCATCTATGAGCGAAGTAGAAGATCTTAATACCTAAAAGGTTAATGCATTAGGTATGACGGCGAGCAACTTCAACTTGTTTCATTGTAAATATATTGTAATTTGTTCGACTTGTTTCATTTGTAAATAATTTCTTTCATTATGCTCACAAATCGTGACGTCATATATCTTCTCATAATAAAGGTGAATGAAGCAGCTTTCTGACCTGTATAAGGTGTCAATTGATCAACAGTTGGTTTTGTATCATCGTATTTTACTCAACAGAAAGGTGGGAGAATTTGGAGAGCTTTTGATTCAGCTAGTGAGGAGATTTTCGAATTTATATATTGCGAGCTCCTCAGACTTTATAGGCGTGGAGGAGTCAGTTTCGACCCCCCAACGTTCCACGGTATAGAAACGTTTTTGTCGCTAGTTTTTAGTGTCTCTACATGCCTGCATCTATTGTAACATATCAGGGCCTCCAACGGTGGTGCAGGGCTGCTTCTAGTTTGGTGCTGTGTGGATTTGACTAGATTGTTGCTACTGTGGGTCCCACTCCGCACCTTCAGATGCATCTTTTGCCGTATTAAAGATAAAATTTTAGTAGCTGCTAGATTATCCATCTCCTTTCGGTTTCATTAACTAAAGTCATATAGTGTAGGGACATATTTGTAGATATTTTTCGCCCCACTGAAAAATTTAAATTATATTTTGATATTGTGGCGGCCGTGCTATTTGCCACATCCATGTACATGTCATAGATAAGTCATAGACTTCTATGGATAAGCAGACTAGTGACGACTTAGCATCGCTTTAATGTTAAATAAAGTTAGCATGACCCATGGATTTGTAGATAGCATTGCGAGTATTGTAGATAGCTGGCGTAATTTTATGTATCTCAGATCTGATACTTTTCATGAACTGAATCTCGAGCTATTTTATTTATAATGGATCTGGGATGTATGAATTTGCACAGATCTCCAGTAGTAAAGTAAGCTTCATGTCAAGGAGTTACCACTACCTAGAAGTCTTTGCATAAATCAATTGCATTAGAGCAGCGATTTACATCAGAAGGAAGCAAATGAATACAAAATCATATTGTTTTTGAAACCAGGGGCCTATTTCAATTTAAGGTCCCTAACCTTACTACCTTAAGGTTAGGTACCTAATGTCATGTTCCCTTAAGGTGGATAAGCGTATTTCAATTTTAAGGGAGCACTTTCTTAAGGTACCTTAAGGGACCTAACAAGCTCCCTTAAGGTACCTAACATAGTAATCTACATGCGTATCTGTCAATAGGTTAGCAGTTTGTCAAGGTAATGTAGGACATCATTAAAATTTCAATGCAATAAATAAGAATGGAATGAGAATGTGCTACTTACAACCCAGCTGATAAAATTTCACCACAAATCAAAAAGAAATCTATCACTAACACATTTTAATTGCTCATCACGGCACTGACCAACTCACTAAAAGTTCGTATTGTCAGGCTCTACAATAGGTAACGACGTATGAGTTGCGGACAATGTTTCCAATTTCCGAGGCATTATCCAACTCAAAATTATCTTGTGGTTGTTGGAAAAAAGTGGCGGTTCATGTGCATCATTTGGGATCTCAAGCTTAAAGTGACGTGCCATGTTATGCATCACACATGCAGCCTTGCAAATTGATCCAAACTTATCAATTTTTGATCGAAAGGGACGTTGTAAAATTCGGCACCGATTTTTCAAGATACCAATTGTCTGTTCGACAATAACCCGCGAAGCACACAATTTGCGTTGATATCGTCCTTGATGTTGATCTGAAGTCAAAGTAGATGGATAAGGTGTGAGACACCAGGTACGACAAGCATATCCGGAATCACCAATAAGACTGAAATCTTTTAGATGCTGCATGAGCTTAGGAACTCGGACTGCGACATTACCTTAGCATCATGACTTGACCCAGGCCATGAACAGTCAAACTAACGGATTATGTAGTCCAAGTCACACCCAATCATCACATTAACACTTGGCCAACCTTTTCATTGATGGTTGTGAAGGCTCATGGGTTGATGGATGAAGCATCGGACAGTGAGTACCATCTACGGCCGCGATAATTCGACGCAACTTAAATTTTTTGTAAAAACGAGATTCCATGGCTTTTGCGCTGGCTGCAGAATACCAAGGGATCCAGCGTCGCACTATCTCACTTCGACATAAAGCTTCAATTCCGTCATAAACACTACGCCATGCAGTGGTTGCAGATATCTTGCTATTTTGATTGAGATTCCAAAAGCAATTACCGGTTCCCAAGTAGTGTAAAGTGTAAAGGACTTTAAGATAAGGAGGCACACTGTTCGAATAACAACTCTTTGAAGGCAGATATGGGATAAGTTCTTCAATAACTATGATTGCAGCTTCTTTGGTAAATCGGAAATTTTGGAAGAAAAACGTTTTGTCATAATCAAATGGATTATTGGGATCATGGAGAATACTTCGCCGCAGAGCTCGAGATTGGTTAAGTTCTTCAATAATTTCCATTAGGCGTATATCATTCATCGTGGTTTTTATTCAACTCTCACGCAACACGCTCTCAGATATCTTTGAAGTCAAGTGACTGTGGTGCATGTATTTACGGCGACACTCATTGTTTGAAGACTGCTGATTCGTCAGGTGACATAGATAGCGCATCGATTTAGCCTTGATTCAGCAGCCGAGGAATGGATTACTCATCAAACTTATCGAAGTTCTTAATAACGTCACTGCAGAACGCACCAGTTGGTTAATATAACACAGTATCGACGTTATCCTCACAGTTAGTTTACTTCATCGCAATTTGGCAGACCGGAACACTGTATTGTTCCGTCATCGTAAAATATGCCTTCTTCAGCATTTTCGAATGAAACAGTGTTGATTTTTCTTCAAATGTTGAAAGAGAAAGCTGACGCTTTGTTCAGCCGAGTGAATAACAAATTGACTGTGAACAACAAGTCAACTATGTGGAAGCAGCTGTGTGATGACCTCAAAGTTACCACAGGTCAAGAAGACATTCAAGTTGACAAATTGATAAAAAAATGGAATAACTTGAAATCTAAACTACGAAACTACACGATGAAAATACGCAGTAGTCGTTCTGCAACAGGGGGTGGTAGATCCATTCCGTTAGATCCCATCATGGAATTATGTTGGGATATCATGGGCAGAGATAACCCAGCATTGACTATGATACCGGGTGCTTCACATTCAGCAGTGAATACTGAAGACCCTAATCGTGTCGAGATTGAGACTGAGGTTAGTGACATCGCCCTACAGCCTCAAGAGACCCTAGATCAATCAATTTCTTCACAGATTGAGACACAAACGGTTGATGTAATAACAACCGATATGTGCACTGCAGCAACTGTTGCAAAACTCGCTTGCAAAAAATTAGAAGAAGAGATAATACAAAATCGTCTGGAACACAAGCTGAAGATGGAAGTGCTAACTGCCAAGAGGGAATATTATGTTAAAAAAACAGCAAAACGATGAAATACTCCTGAATAAAGTGCTTGACGATTTCATTACGTGTACCGCTTCATTTTGCTCAAGTAAGCGTCATATGTTATTTTTCGTTACTATCAATGAAATCATAAAAGCAGTAAGATTTGATAGTTGTTTTTGATTGTCGACTTGATGGAAATATTATACCGATAAACCTAAGATTGAAACAGGCTAAGATACTACCTTAAGGCGCCTTAAGATTTTTCGTCTTTGTCTTCATGCTGACTCACAACCTTAGGTACCTTAAGGGACCTTACGATATTCCAAGGTACCTAACCTAAGCTTTGAAATGTACTAACGTCGTTTCCAAGAATCTTAACGTTAGGTACCTTAAATTGAAATAGGCCCCTGGGGTCACAGTGAACATATCGGTATAATATTTCCATCAAGTCGACAATCAAAAACAACTATCAAATCTTACTGCTTTTATGATTTCATTGATAGTAACGAAAAATAACATATGACGCTTACTTGAGCAAAATGAAGCGGTACACGTAATGAAATCGTCAAGCACTTTATTCAGGGAGTATTCATCAGTTTCGCTGTTTTTTCAACATAATATTCCCTCTTGGCAGTTAGCACTTCCATCTTCAGCTTGTGTTCCAGACGATTTTGTATTATCTCTTCTTCTAATTTTTTGCAAGCGAGTTTTGCAACAGTTGCTGCAGTGCACATATCGGTTGTTATTACATCAACCGTTTGTGTCTCAATCTGTGAAGAAATTGATTGATCTAGGGTCTCTTGAGCTGTAGGGCGATTCACACTACTCATATCTCATATCTCTACACGATTAGGGTCTTCAGTATTCACTGCTGAATGTGAAGCACCCGGTATCATAGTCAATGCTGGGTTATCTCTGCCCATGATATCCCAACATAATTCCATGATGGGATCTAACGGAATGGATCTACCACCCCCTGTTGCAGAACGACTACTGCGTATTTTCATCGTGTAGTTTCGTAGTTTAGATTTCAAGTTATTCCATTTTTTTATCAATTTGTCAACTTGAATGTCTTCTTGACCTGTGGTAACTTTGAGGTCATCACACAGCTGCTTCCACATAGTTGACTTGTTGTTCACAGTCAATTTGTTATTCACTCGGCTGAACAGCGCGTCGCTTTCTCTTTCAACATTTGAAGAAAAATCAACACTGTTTCATTCGAAAATGCTGAAGAAGGCATATTTTACGATGACGGAACAATACAGTGTTCCGGTCTGCCAAATTGCGATGAAGTAAACTAACTGTGAGGATAACGTCGATACTGTGTTATATTAACCAACTGGTGCGTTCTGTAGTGACGTTATTAAGAACTTCGATAAGTTTGATGAGTAATCCATTCCTCGGCTGCTGAATCAAGGCTAAATCGATGCGCTATCTATGTCACCTGACGAATCAGCAGTCTTCAAACAATGAGTGTCGCCGTAAATACATGCACCATAGTCACTTGACTTCAAAGATATTTGAGAGCGTGTTGCGGTGAGAGTTAAAAAAAAACCACGATGAATGATATACGCCTAATGGAAATTATTGAAGAACTTAACCAATCTCGAGCTCTGCGGCGAAGTATTCTCCTGATCCCAATAATCCATTTGATTATGACAAACGTTTTTCTTCCAAAATTTCCGATTTACCAAAGAAGCTGCAATCATAGTTTATTGAAGAACTTATCCCATATCTGCCTTCCAAGAGTTGTTATTCGAACAGTGTGCCTCCTTATCTTAAAGTCCTTTACACTTTACACTACTTGGGAACCGGTAATTGCTTTTGGAATCTCAATCAAAATAGCAAGATATCTGCAACCACTGCATGGCGTAGTGTTTATGACGGAATGAAGCTTATGTCGAATGAGATAGTGGTGACGCCGCTGGATCCCTTGGTATTCTGCAGCCAGCGCAAAAGCCATGGAATCTCCGTTTTTACAAAAAATTTAAGTTGCGTCGAATTATCGCGGCCGTAGATAGTACTCACTGTCCGATGCTTCATCCTTCAACCCATGAGCCTTCATACATCAATCGAAAAGGTTGGCCAAGTGTTAATGTGATGATTGTGTGTGACTTGACGACATAATCCGTTATTTTGACTGTTCATGGCCTGGGTCAAGTCATGATGCTAAGTAAATGTCGGTCCGAAGTTCCTAAGCGACATGCATCCCCCGCTAAAAAATTTCAGTCTTATTGGTGATTCGGATATGTATCTCGTACCTGGTGTCTCACACCTTATTCCATCTACTTTGACTTCAGATCAACACAAGGAAAGGACGAGAATCATTTGTGTGTGTGGCGGGTATTGTTCGAGAACGACAGACAATTGGGTAAAAAAAAAAATCGGTGCCGAATTTTACAACGTCCCTTTCGAAAAAAATTGATAAGTTTGGATCAATTTGCAAGCTGCATGTGTGCATGCATAACATGGCACGTCACTTTAAGCTTGAGATCCCCAATGAAGCACATGAACCGCCTTTTTTCCAACACAACCACAAAGATTTTTTTGAGTTGGATAATGCCTCGGGAAAAATAAACATTGTCCGCAACTCATACGTCGTTACCTATAGTAGAGCCTGACCATACAACTTTTTAGTGATGGGTCATGCGTGTGATGAGCAATTAAAATGTTTAGTGATAGATTTCTTTTTTGTTAGTGGTGAATATTGTATCAGCTGGGTTGGTAAGTACAACATCTCATTCCAGTCATATTTTTCTGCAGTGAATTTTAATAATGGTCCTACATTACCTTGACAAAAACTGCTAACTTTGACAGATACGCATGTAATTACATGTTAGGTACCTACTTAGGAGCTTGTTAGGTCCCTTAAGGTACCTTAAGAAAGTGCTCCCTTAAAATTGAAATACGCTTATCCACCTTAAGGGAACATGACATTAGGTACCTAACCTTAAGGTAGTAAGGTTAGGGACCTTAAATTGAAATAGGCCCCTGGTATTGATCAGCATATGGGCCAATTCGCGGGAAGTGTCAACTAGATATGTATCTTTGAAAGTTTTATCTAGAGAATCGAGACTGTTGTTTGATAAAACAAAGGTACTTTACGAAATGTTAAATGCTGTGGGTGTGTTATATCAAGATGTTTTTGTAATGAACTTAGCTTTCCTTTTTACCTCGTGTCTGCTCTATAGTTTTTGAAACGTGATTGACCGATAAACGAAGGCGCCTGGAACGTGACTGACCGAACATTTCTTTGTCTAGCAGTATAAGTAATCGAAATTTTCCTTTATTATTAGAGGTGTAATAAGTGGTTGGTATGACGAACACGTAGAACATCTCATCTAAGCAAAAATAAATCACAATTCGTAGAGTTTGGCTCAGATGTTAATCAACTCCAAAAAACGTTTCTCTCTGAGGAACGTGACTGACCGCTTTTAAATATATCCCGACAAAAAAATTTGGCAGATAAATTATGACGACTACCCTTTTTGAGAACCTTAGTACCTGGCTCATGTGTGAAATATGAAAATTAGCTTGAATAATACTTAAAGAACGCTTGCTATAAGACTGCACGATTTTGGAACGTAACTGACCGCACGGATTGGCCCATATGCCATTCATTGGCGCAGACTGCATCTCAAGGTTAACACTTAACAGCAGCAGAATTCTTGCTACTATTAAATACTGCTGATGTGTCGTTTGTGTGTAAACAATGATCACCGGACCATGAAAAGACCTGAATTTTTGAAAGCAAGCAGCCACCAAGTACTTTTGAAGTTTTTACCGATCATCAGGTCATCAGCTGTATAATGCCAGCGTTCATAGCTTTTCTAAACATCTCATGTCATTACAATTCATCACCATTCATCAATGACTCAGCATTCGCATGATAATATTTTCACAATTTTGAAATGAAATTATAGCTACCATTGCGAATCGTTCAAAAGTTATCTTATCATATTATTTTGTGAACCGATATCGATGAAAAGCGACCACAGAGATAAAGCGACATAATAACAAATCTAAAGGTGAATACACAATCTAGAAATAATAATTCACTTCATTGTCTTATCAGAGCAATGCAAAGATGTAAAGTATTCATCAAATCAGTTGCCCAGACCAGAGAATAAAATTGTATCTGACCTGTCTGAGCAAAAAATGCTTAATTTCTGACAGATTTCAAAATTTCGGGTTTATGATAAGAGCGATAATCGGGCCTGACACGACTTCAAAATTGTCCTACCTGAACCCTTGCTTACAGGCTCGGTTCTGGTTTCGGATAGGATCCCTTATCTTTTGTAAGTAGTGAATTAAAACATTACTGAATAAAGGTTCATTTTCCATGATGAGCAATTCCTTTGTAACTCAAGTACGTTTGTATAATGATTGTCGCATAAATAAATGCAGAAAAATACAAAGACTGTCTGAAAGTCCGGTAAAGCTGTGTCGTGACGCTTCGGTTCTCTGCGGAATGGGTGTTCCTGTTATGTCACGCAGATATTATGTTTTTTGATAGCAGAATTGTAGCATCGTCTCAACTGTGCACGCTTGACAACAACATTTGGTTCCGAGTCCTTCAGGCCATCGAAAGAACTGTCGGGCACAGTAATGTCGGATTTCTCGTGAGTCGAAATCGAACCAGTCATGGCGAAGAATAGGAAAATTGAACTCCGTTTGAAATTTCACCCCATCTTGATGTTTATGACACAACCAGTTGAGAAATGTTATTAGGGCGTGACCACATGCGTTCACAGGGCGCAGCGTTATCGTCCGAGTTTGAGGCGCAGATTGAAGACATTGCATTGAAATCAAAATCAAAGTGACCGGCACAGGGCTTCGAAGCATCGTTGCAACTGAAGTCACATCTTCCGATGAATAATTTCTCTGAGATCCAATACTATGAGACTTCAGCTGTCAAATAGAGTTCATCTCTTACAGCACAAAGCAAAGGCCATCGACTGACAGATGTGTGAACCAATAATAGCATCCTCGTCATTACAGGCTAGACAAAGAAACTGACAATTTAGCATTTGCATGATGATTCCGTGGTGTTACCACATCGTTCATATATTGATATTTGCATTGTTTTTTTACTTGTTATCATTGCCGCATTGAGGGTGGCGGCCGAGTTCGGGAATCGCCCGGGACGTTTGCTTCCACCATCATTGAAATTGACAATTAGCCGTTAAATAAGCTAACTATCCCGGGAAGACAATTTCGTGTTATTTGTTTCTACCTTTGATGGACATTATTTTCTGATTTAAGTCACAAAAAGAACTTTTATCAATCTGACTATTTCTATTTATTTTCTGCTTCTTTCTTCCAATCTCAATTGAATAGATAATTAAAAATATTTCACAATATCTACAGTGTACATGTAGATGACATGTTTGTTTGACTTCAAGATGGTATGAGGGATCCCTGCCAAATATCATATTCATAGAAATAGTGTTATTCTGTTAACAAAGTTATATATTTAACGTAGAAAATATAGGAAAAATCATCAACAGCCTTAGTAGGGCTGTTAATCAAAGAAAGCATATCAATTTAACATTAGTACCCAGCAAAGTGATAAAAGTAATCAGAGAATTTAAGTCTTAGATCAGACCAATATTTAATAAAATTTTGATTTTTATATCACTGTTTGACAGTTTCAGGTTTTCACTTTCGTTTATATTGCCATCGACATTCGAGGCGTTTTTTTGTAACAGCAGTAGTATTATTTTGTAGGACATCAGAGATCAAACGAAAGGAATTAGCTGCCGACCAGTGTTCCCATTCTCTGCGGAAATTCAAAAAATCCTGCGGAAAATCAGAGGGAAATTTTTTTGCTGCGGAAATTTTTTTAACAGTGAATACAGTGATAAATGAAATGAAGAATTGTTTGAAAATTATTCCACAATTAATTCAACAAGCTAAATCAAACTAATTTAGTTTCTCTCTTATCCAATTTTCACTCTGTGAACCGACTGTTCCGCTCAATATCGTGCGGCGGCCCTATATCAATATATGGACTATATATATACTCAATATATACTCAATATATAGCCTGTCTTAGTTTGTTGAAGAATGTCAACGCCAATTCCTCCTGTTTGATGCTGATGGGAATGTGTAAGATTATATAATTGAGACACAAGAAAATGAATTATCAAGGAAAAAGAAAAAAAGAAATGAACAAGAGACTGCGAAAGCGATTTCAAATGCCATCAATAACTCTTGATAAATAACAAAAACATAATTTCATTGAAGTAACGTTCTGTTTTATAATCGAAGAATAATTGGTTCAAATAATTCTATTATTATTTAAGCTAAGTTAGAGCTATATGAAATGACCAAATTTTTGGCTGCTCAGCCTGCATCAGGTAGGCCCCTATGTAATAATTCGTTGGCATCCAAGTCGAATGTATTCCTTGACGATTCATCTCTACGATTTTATCATTTTGCTGCAAAAAATTCATCTCGTGGAAATGTATTTAATAGCTACTATATATGTAAGATAACCTTGGGGTATGAAATTTGTGGTACTAGTCTTGCTTTCATGCGATAAAATTGATTTTAACTCAAACAGAATTACATCAAAAACGTAATTCTACGATGAAATAACTGCTCCGTACGGTCACGAAATATGCCAAAAGTTACTGCCATTTTCTTTGAAATCATTGCCACATGGACATTTGAACTATTGGTGAGAAGCTGGGTTAGAAACAACACGTTGAAAATGAGTTTAGCCTTAATATCATGAAACTGACATTAATAATATCATGAGGTAGGTTGGCTAATCATGAACACATGGGAATTGTGGGCATGTGGCTAAGCGGTCCAACTCGTTTTGGGATTTGATGGATTTTTCGTCAAAATTAGACTACGGAATTTTTTTGCAGCTGCGGAGGAAATATCAAAAACTGGAATGGGAACACTGTTGCCAACTCGCCGTACTCAAACAATGCATTGCTCCTGTGACCAGTCGCTGCTTTTGCTGGCGATGTGTCTTTTGTATTAGACATTATTCGAGTAACCGCAGCTCTTCTGCAACTTTGATTAGTGTAATTACCATCTGCCATTTCTTTGATAGTTTTTGCCTATTAGACCATCTGCGAACCACTGAGTTTCTGTACACTTTCTGAGTGGGGATAAGAACATGGCATTTTATTTCCCATCCTTCGGCCGTATTGAGATGCATTTTTTGAACTGGTATATGGGACATCTCTCTGTGATGTCACTTCTGTGCAGCTTTCCCTCTCTTGGATAGAGTGATTTTTCTCTTAATCAACCTCGGAATGTTTTGGAATATTGTTCTTGATACAATATATGGTCATCTTCATCGTTAGAGATCAATTTCAAGGTACCATTTTATCCAATTGTCAAATTACGTAATTCAGAACCTCCTCGAAGTCCAAGTTGCACAGCAAATACAAAAATGATGGTAGTATTCAGTTGTCCCGGAGATTTTGATTCACAATTGTTCTTCGTCCCTTTGTCCACAATTCCTCTTCGTCATCCGTTGAAATGGACTGCGCTTTTCTTTTACGTATAGCCTATCTCTTGAGCAGCCTCCTTCATTACTGCATCAAGCGAATCTCTAGATTCTTTGAATTCAGTATCTGTAAATAGTCCAAAGGGCTTCTTCAAAACATTCCGAAAGTAACATTACAGACCTGCAAAAAGTTATTTTTAGAGTATCTCTTGGATATTTAGTCTCATCCACCTTTCGAACTTCATGAATAAAAAACTGGTGAAAAAAAATCAGATCATTTTTGCACATTTCGCTTGGCTGATGAAATACTTGAAGCACGCTTGGATTTGTGATATTTCTGCCTATACGTTTAGTTTTCCAATCATTGAATGTGTTCATTGCCCAATTCGCGTAATTTCGGTATTTGTTGGAGTTTGATGTTTTGTTTTGCTTGCAATAATAGGTTCAGAAAGTGGCTCCCATAGCGATTCGACATCATCACAAATTTATGCTACAAATTGATAAAATCTATGGAAGCAGTAAGTTGAAATACTAATACACAATGATGAAATGATTTTGAAATTTAAAGTTATGGAAAGTGTCTGTGTATTTCTATATCACTTTGCATAGAGATCATGTCGAGTCGCATGCAAAATTCCCTTTCTCCACAATTCTTAATTGCATGTATAAAGCGTCGCTTATAATGAAATCACAAGTTATGTGAATAAGTAGCGGTGCATTGTATTAAAAGCAAGTCGTGCACACCCTGTATAATGTTGTTGACTATAATTCGTACATGCTACTGTAAATCCAATAGGAGATGTACAGGGGTCGGCAACAAATTTTGAAGTAATGATGGAGAAAAGAAAATATACTGCTTTCTGTAATCAGTTGATTTTTTAGCATCAATGACGAGGCGGTTTGCAGATGAACAGGTGTTTGTCTTCGAATTTGTGAATTATGAATGTTTGCTTGACATGAAATCTATTAATGATTATAAGTACTTTTATAGACTTATCAGTCATCGCAATCAGAAGCTTTTTGTTTCAGTCGTAGTATATGTGCATATATATTCGCATGAATGACAAGACTGCGGTTAGGTAAAAAGACACAAAGTCAAGTCAAAAGCAAGCACAAGCAAGTCAGGTAGTTGCGACACAGAATAAGACAGGTCGTCTCTTCTTCTGTTTGACTACATAATTTCCATGTTTATTTCGGAGGTCAACCTATATATTCTTGAGTACAACACATACATTTCAGATTTTCAGTTTTTACTTCAGAACTCTGTATTTATAAATGAAAATTGGTCATTTCATCTTAATCTATCACATCAATGTCACTTTTATTTCAGAACTTATCAATTAAATTTCAGACTGTGCTACTCATATTGCATCGTTGTCACAATTTTTAAGAATGCGACACTTTATTTTTAGATTTTATCATTTGTATTTCCGAAAATTTGGTAGTCGATGTTTATACTTTGGAAATAGCTACTTAAATTTCCGAATATTCAGAAATCGATGTTTATATTTTGGAGCTGATCATTTACATTTCAACTAATTAAGAATTGACCGGTTATATTTCAGATAATAACTATTTATATATCAACATTTAACTTTATATTTGAGATTGAATCACCTATGTCATCGAATTAAGCAGAAATATTTGAGAATGTCTCATCATTTCAGAAACCATCACTTTTCTTTCAGAGTCTCTCACATTGATTTCGGAAATCGATAGTTATACTATTTCATTTTCCCAGTTTGATGTTCAGAAAACAAGAATTATGTTCCAGAAGTCTATTAACATTAAATGTGTGACCTCATTCCCCAACTCTTTAGTCCCTCAGGGCCAGAACGTCACCATTACAGTTTGTGGAATGTTGAGATGAACGTACACATATCTGGTCTGTCAATGATCCCAGTCCTTCTTGGACGACACTTTCCAGATATTAGAGTCCCTGCCCACCGACGCGTTGTCCAGCAACTTGTGAAATGCGACGGTTTCCTTGTACGTGCAATTTAAGAACTGACCAAAATATCTTGACAGGATTGAGAACAGGAGAATATGGCGCCAACCGTAACAAAGTTGCCCCTGTATCACCAAGAACCAACTTCATTCTGGAGTGACATGGAACATTGTCGCAGACTAAAACAAGGCTGCTTGCATTCTTTCCCTTGTTCTCCCGTGCTTCTATAACTTCACCAATCCATATGTTGCATGTATTTTCGCGAAAGGCACTTCTGTGCTTGGTTATCAACACTATGCCTTCACATGAGCTGGCTGTGATAGTGTGCAGCTGTCTACGAGCTGAAGGTCGATCTTGAATTGCACGGATTCCTTTTCGAAACCAACATTGAGTCCTTCTACAGAAAAGGTTGAAGTTGTTTTCATCGATCCATACAACTTCTTTACCTTCCTGAATAAAACCATTCAATGAATTGACATCATCTCTTCTCAAAGCTTTATTGATGTCATTGTTCATGGCTATCGGTCGATTGTGCATTTTTTGATGGTGTACAATTGTTCATAGAGATAATTGCCGATTGTTGATGCTGTCAAACCGATGTTGAATTGCCGCTGGATCATTTCACGGATTTATCTTAGAGTAATCTCTGGATCGTCTTCGAGCCGATTCAATACGAATGCGATTTGTTCTTCAGACAGATACTTCGACTTATATCCACCACGCTTCCTGCCACTGATCTCACCAGATCTAACCCATCCGTAGGCAGTCTTGTAGTTTACGTTCAGAGAGGTTACTAGCTGCTTCCAATCGCCTCCTCTTGGAGCACATTCAACTCTTCTTTGGCGATTTTGAGGAGCATGTACTTTATATTTATATTCAACTCTCTCAATGTCTTCAATTTCAGCACGACACAACGGACACAATTTTCATGCAGAAAATGGAAGCAAGGTAGCATTCGTGATAGAGTGCCGTGAAGCATAGATTGCAAGCATATCGCACAATTTTCTGACATATTCATGATGACGGAGAGTCTGCAGACAGAGGCAATTTCTCTCTATAAATCCGACTGCTGGTCATTGTATCTCTCAATCATAAATGACGCTTTCTGAACATCAAACTGGGAAAATGAAATAGTATAACTATTGATTTCCGAAATCAATGTGAGAGCTTCTGAAAGAAAAGTGATTCAATCTCAAATATAAAGTTAAATGTTGATATATAAATAGTCATTATCTGAAATATAACCGGTCAATTCTTAATTAGTTGAAATGTAAATGATCAGCTCCAAAATATAAACATCGATTTCTGAATATTCGGAAATTTAAGTAACTATTTCCAAAATAAAATATAATGTTGTGTCTCGAGTGTTCACTCGAGTGTGAGGCTGCAACATTCACTGAAGCAAAAGCTATTACACACTTGAGGCCAACAATCAATAGAAGACATGAATTACCTCGCTACAGTCTGCCTTCTCACCATTTGCAATCGACCTCAGCCATTCAAAACAAGCACACAATTCTTAATAGTCATTCCACTTCTTTATAAATCGGATCACACCGAGTTTGCAGACCGCCATTTGACCATCGACCGTTCTACAAAGAAGGCGCTGGGACGCGTTTTCTCGTGCTCCTGCTACTTTTTAAAAAAATAATGATCGAAGGCCCGTTCACGCTGTAACTTTTGGCGCAAATCCTTTTATTTTCGAACCAAATAAATCGTAGATCCGAGTAAAAAAAAAAAAATTATAAAAAAATCAATTAAAAAAAAAAAAATTGCATTCTTGCAGAATACACAACAATTCGCAAGCGACGAATTACTATTTTTGTTATCTCTGCTAGCTATTAAAAATTTCTTTTTGCCAACTTAGTGAGTTCCTGGTATGCCATCGCTCTAAATCCAGATACTACAAGTAGGATATTCTTGAACAATCTACTTGCTGTGAAATGCATCGCCTGACTTCATAAAGCAAACTGAGTCAACTATGCGTGTTTGGTAGTCCTCGCACTTCTGCCACTCCGTACACTAGGTCAGCGGTGGCGGAAGGTGGGGACTTTAGGGGCTTGAGCCCCTCACTTTTAAAGTGATGCGGCTGTTCCTTTAACTAGCCCCTGCAGTTATTCTATGCCGAGAAAAGTTAAAACTAAAACGGTCGTGAAAAAATTTATTTTTCTTTTTGAAGTTAAAACTGTCCAGTGTCCATGAAAAAGTCACTATCATGCAAACCGTTGTTGAAATCTTAAAACGGTACCTGGTGCCAGGCGGATATTTTCGGAAATCACGGAGGTGGTAACAATATATTTGAACATTCAATTATCACTTGCACGCCAGAAAGATTCTTCTTTTTTTGAGGCATATTAAAACACTCACGAAATCAAGTATGACTCAAAGCACGTTGAATAATTGCCTTCTTTTGAAACATTACCACGACATTGCAGATAATATCTCAACAGAAAAAATTGCGAAATTTCTAGCAAAAGCGAAGCTACCAAATTTGCTTACTTTGGTAAGCGTTAATGGAAAAATATTTTGAAATCGATATGATTTTTTCATAATCACTTGATCGTATGAATATCTTCATAAATCAAAGGGAATTTTACCATAGCTATTAGTGATATACCATTACTATTACTGTAGTCAACCCTTACATGAAAATGATAGCAATAATAATGGCTCATTGAAGATTCTACGAGTATAAATCTTTAATTTACTTGAATCGTCACTCCAAATAATCGGCTTCTTTATTCTTGGTATTGGGTTTATCAATTAATTCTGAGTCAATGCTATTCTAATTAGTTAATATGAATGTTGTACGTAAATAGCAACCTTACAAACTTAACATGAATAATAGCTCGAATACGTAAAACATTGCTTTACTTCCCTAAGTCAAAAATTATTTCCTCCACCAGAATCATACTTCATGTAATGATATGAATATTGATTTTGAATGTTGTTTGGGTATTTAGCCTATTGCAATGATATATTTAAAAGAGAGATGGAGAACGGATAGAAGGGGGAGCGACTAGAAATTGGATGAAGCTGACTTGGATAGAGCGCCTCCCCCCCCCCACTTTATTTTTTGTTCCACCACCGCTGCACTAGGCTTGAGCGGGATTGCAGGTTGCTGGCGATCTACTGCGCTGTGCCGCGTGGAGTGACCGCAAACGCAGTTGCGAATTGTTGTTTGCATCATTGTTTAGCTGCAAAGTCTTCTTCTCGTGGAGTCTTTGGATCAGGTCAAGGTTGTAATTCTGATTGCTACTGACGGCTTTTTCAACACTTGGTTAAATAATAAATCGAATGCTCTGTTTCGCATCGGTCGACGTTGTCATTATATTGGTCCAATGCATTGATAAGTATTTTCACAGTTGATTATCTTCTAATTCTTTGAAGATTGAATACAATCGCATTAAAAAATCACCATTTATTTCAGAATTCAGCGCATTTCTTAATATCACTCATTCTTTATTTAAAGCTTCACACAGTGATGTCTCGCTGTCTACTTAGTCTCTATCGACCGTTGAAGTGCCGTCAACTTCGGTATAGTTCAAACGCTAATTCAAATCGACCTTAATTAAAAGAAATGGGAGCTTGATTTTTGCTTATTGCTATCACAATACAAGTTAAAGCATTTATTAAATCTGAATATCACGGCTGCATGAAATTGTTTCATTTGAATATGGGAAAGAACCAATCAGAAAGTGCTCCTTGAAGGCCTAGGAAGACATGTCTTGAAGTTATCAGTGAAGACATGTTTGGGACATCAAGATTGCATACGTTCGAGACATGGTCCGTGAAAGTTAATGACCTTACTGTGTGTATCGTATTCCATTAAACTTCACGAGCTCAACGTGAACTGAGAGTCATGCTTCATCTACAAGACCTGGAATCAGTCCTGTGCCATAATTGCTGGCGCTGAATTTCCAACGTCTTTTCATGGCCTTTTCAACCACACGCAGGGTCGTTTGAATTGCGCATGTTATGGAATCTTTTCTGTTGAATGAATTCAGATACTTGTTATCTCAGAAGGAATCAGTTCACAAACTTAATTGACCGTACGTAATATCCTGTAATTTGTCAAATATGTACGAAGGTGGTGTGCGGTCGCTTGTGGTCAAGCATGCTATCTTCAATGCGCTTGTCTTTGACACTTGATGTGATATCATTAACTATATGCACCTATACACAGTTTCATAAGAAGTGTCTTTTTTTATTTTTGATATATTTATGAATAGTTGAGCGTGGAAGCGTGTTTTTCTGAAACATAATCGAAATAAATAAATAATCAAATCATTGTTATTTTGATTATTATTTGTTATGGGGATATTTGTGCTCCAACTCGTAAAAAACAGCTGACTAATTTCCCAATCCCTAAAAACTGGCATTGCCATTGGTAGCCATCTACACCCGAATTCTTCAGCTATTAATCGGAAGATTATTAGCATCACTTACTATGTTCATTCTTAGCATGGACATCTCATTTTTAGCTTCAACTCATGAGCGAGAAGTCTGATCGACTTGAGGTGCTTATAATTCTGAACAGATAAACATTCAAATACATGTTATGTATTTCATTATGTACAGCGATCTGAGGTAGCCAAGCATGCGGTGTCATCAGGTCATCCGATCAGAGTAAAGAACGCCACTGTGATTGATCGAGAAAGCAGCTGGAGCAAACGAATTGTTAAGGAGTCGCTATGGACTCATAAACTGCACTCTGACAACAAAGTCAAACATACGTTGAGTGATGTGTGGAAGTCTTGAGACTCTCGGTTTTTTCATAACATTTCCAAAATCGTTGATTTTCTTAGCTTCTACTTCTATTTGTTTTATAGTAGGATGTTTTTAAGTATTTTCTGTACTATGTATTTAAATGATAGTTCTATGATGTTCTTATGTTTCTTTCTTGCATGATTGTGAACTATTCTCATAAGTGTTAGCTGCATGATTCATTCGCCTGACGATGACTGCCGGCGGCAGCTGAAAGGCCTCGATAAAGGGTTTTTTTTACAAGAACAACATCGTTTTTCTGCGGGTTCCTCTGGTGTTAAAAAAAAGATAAACATTCAGTCTACCCAATCAAATCTCAAAAGTAAATAAATGAAGAAAATAGCAACCTCAAAATATGAAAAATTTGATAGGACAATTTGAAAATATGACAGGCTGATGTAAGACGACATCCTTCATTTAGGCCGTGAAGCATTGAATGTTCCAGCTTCTAGCATATCTTGAATTGCAGAAGCTGTACCCAGTGGTCGTGGCGGCGCAAAAACCTCGCGTATCACGCGAAAACGTGAATTTAAGAGAAAAATGATGACATCACGCAAAATTTATTATTTCATAATTTCGAAGGTTTAATTTTGCCATCTTGACCATTGCCGCATGTTTTCATTTACAGAGATGTTTATATTCACACTCCATCCGATGATGATGATATAATAGTGTAACCCTACAAACATATATTGTTGCACTTCATCAAAGTGAATTCGATTTTTTCTCCTTGGTTGAACACCCACGTTTCAGACTCCATGATATGGTTGAATCCCTATGGCATGATCATCGTCAAAAAGGCTCGGAGAATGTTCAATGGCATGTCATAATCAAAGCGAGCTTTCGGCCAGGAGTGTATCAAGGCATTTTTTGTAATAGTAGCAGAAAAGTTGAAAGACTATCTCCCTTTCGGTAACAATTTCTTAAAGTTTTGTGAATTTGTTAGCCGTCTATTGCAAGACCACGAAAATTTCGAAAAATGGGATTTACAAGTGGCGCGATCGATACCGTCCGTACTTTGTGACAGCAACGAATCTCATTGAAAGTTGAAATTCGACTTCATCAAAGCAGTCTGTCAGGATCCTCTTAAGATCGTGGCGATGCGTCTACATTTTGGAAGAAGGTCGAAGTTAGCGGAAAAGTCCAACTTCTCTTAAAGTTGCGGAGACAGTTTTGTTCTGCCGCAGAGGAATACAGGGTTGAAGAGGGTTTTTCAAATCTATCCGACATATTGACCAAAAAAGGCGCTCGCTCATACCTGAAACCGTGAGAGCCCTTGCGATTTCAGATGCAGAGACATGAGAATCCAATAACAAAAGTACAAAGATAAAAAAGCAAGAACGACCAAATTATGCATATACGATAGAAGATTGGAAACGTTTTGTTTTGGCTTTGAACTTTCTGTGAGAGTTGCCATTGCGGACAAAGAATCTCAGAGGAGCTGTTCAGGACACAGTGCTTTTCGATCTAGTCGAGCTGCCAGGAAATCACAGAATTTGAATAACTTTTCAAATGACTTGAAATGGAACTCTTACATAGATCAGATAGCGAGAACAATTCCGTTTTGAGAAGTGAGAAAATTGATAGCTCAAATGTAAGAATGATAAAGAGACCGAATTGAAGCACTATCATATCATTGGAGCATCTGAAGTTGTCTATGTTATCAATTTCTAAGCATTGAAGTGCGATGCACGGAGAACATTTGGTATGTCCTTTGTCTACAAACAAGTCGTTGTTTCCATCACTTTGTCCGTTGCTTGATGTTGAACAGCATGTGAATTTGATGGACTTCATGACTTCCATCATTTTGCCGTATGCAGTTCGAGCTCACGTGTCGCATGTTAACATTTGCCAATTTTGAATTCATTGCTGTTATCTCCCCTTCTAGGTTTTCAGATTTGTCTAAAATCTGCAAAAATGAATCATCGACACTCAACTTCAGGCAGACGTGCTTGTGCATATTTTCTATTCACATGCAAAATTTTATGCAGATCGGACAAGTACTTTTTTCATTAGAGACGATAACGTGAAGTGTACCGATGTCATCAGCTTGATCTAGCTTCGTCTGTTCGACACATTATTGCTACTCGTGTGTGCATTGTTCTTTCTCTCTCTTCGTCTCATCCACAACTATTTGAAATCTTCCCACGGCCACTACCTTGGCACACCATTTATAAGTTAAAAATGCTAGTGCAAGGGATGTGGTCTGGTCATCATCACTTTACGAGTTGGCCGGGAATGACTTTGGTGACCTCAAGTGCTTCCTGCTTAGACGATGAGGTCAGAAGAAGTCATTGAAAGCTGCAGATATCGCTGCACTTCAAGTTATCGTCTCTTGTTCAAAAAGTTCTTGTCCAAATTGCACAAATTTCAGCATGTGGGTAGAAAATATTGTCGCTTGCGTGTGCTTAAAGTTTTGTGACGATTGATTCATTTCTACAGAAATAAGACAAATTTGAAAACGTGGGGGGAGCAGATTTCACCCATAAGTACCCATTGCTGCTTTTATTTGCTTTGATAATGATGAACGCTCTGAGCATTATGGTATTAAATATGGCTCCCAATATCAGATTTCCAGATGCGATTTGTATCTCTGGAAATAAAAGAAACGGAGGCGTGATCCTTAACTTTAGTCTCATAGGATAAACTACAGAGAATATAGTACCAAGGGTATTGCATCAGGTATTTACTCTTTTTCATCAGATGTCAGATAATAGGATCTGAGAACAAGATTCCATGTCCTTCCTTGGATTGGCTGTTACGAAGGATTTGTCTTGGAAACCATACATCCAGTCCATTAGCAAGCAGGCAGCTCAACACACTGGCAGTCTCCATCGTGCCAGCAGCTATCTTCCACCACAGACTGTCTGCTAGCTTTACAAGTCCGCCGCTATTCGTCCTCTGATGCAGTATTGTTGTCATCTGTGGGCCGGCGCCCCACAAACGCATTTTAACCTCTTTGAACGGGTTTTGAAACGTGTCAAGAATCGTATGGGTGAAAAACTTGTTCACAAGTTGCAGCCGCTCTCCGTTAGACGGAATGCTGCTTCACTCAGTCTCTTCTGCAGATATTATTTCGGTAGAAGCAGCTCTGCAGCAAATGAGTGCGTACACATACCGAAGATCCTCTCCAGAAGCAGCACCACATGCTATCATGTGAGCTTAGTACGCGTACGTACTGATAGTCGCTTTGGAATCAGCTTCCCCAGTCTCTTTCCCTGACCATTACAATCTTGATACTTTGAAGAGGCGTGCGAACAGGTTTCTGATGGGGACAGTTTAATCAGATTACAGAAGATATTTTTTTTCTTTTGTCTATTTAAAGTATTACAATTTATTATTTCATTGATGAGCAACCCTTATCCTCGTTCATGACTCATTGCTGTAGAAAAAAATGATAGATTTCGTTCAGATAGAGTCACAAATTATGAAAATTATGTTTCGTAGCACAATCATGTTTTCTCCATTTGCGTGTGTCGTGTATACTATACAGACTGATAGGACTATGATATTCTGAGAATTCAGAAAGCGACAAGGTACTCATGCACTCAGAAACACCGGATCGGGTGCACTGTAAAACAAACGAGAAAACCAGGAAACTCAGGGAATCTTAGTTGATGGATAAAATTTGAAACGTTTCCAGGAATACTGAAGTCATATCAGTATACCTCAATGTATGTGTAACTGCAATTTAGGGGAAAGCGGTGAGAATCGACGAGTCAGAGCAAAGTGGATACCATTGATTATCCATACTCATGTGTCCACCATAGAGATAGTTATCTGATACATTCAACAATTTCCAATTACCTCATTCATGATACAGAAATGAACGATTAGAAATCGGATGCATTTAATCATTTTATATTTGAATCTCATCTTAATTTTTATCTCAGAAACTTCGGTTTTTTATAATTTCCCGTTAACCTCTATCGCATGGTGGTTTTGGTTTTCTAAAATTCACGTTAATTGCAGATTTGAATATCGGGCTGAATTTGGTTCGAGTGCCTAATATGTGTATTTAGCGTGTGTGAGAGATATCCGTGTATTCAGGTTATTATTGGAACATCAGACAATTAAGTAATATGGGCCATGATGGTAGTCCGTAGTATGCATAACTTCATAACAAGAGTAATGCTTTGTTACCCATATCAGCAATATGGATGCAGTCTATTAGGAATCTCAATTCTGCGCGATTTGAGGAAAATGTATCTGCAAAAACTATGCAAGCGAAGTTTACAGACTCAGAAACAGTTCCCTACAAATCCCTAAAATCCTTTTTAAAAAAAAATGATTCCCCTCTACTATAGTTAGTAAATAAATAAAGCCACCAAATTTATTTTGATAAACTCATTTATACAAGAAATTATAATCCTTTAGCCAAAAAGCCTTGACATACAAAGAAATGCAGATGAAAGAACGTAGCTGAAACTAAATAAGAGGACACACCTCATTTAAGGGAAGACTCGCGGATAAAGGCAGTATTGCCTCAGTTCTTCATGTTAATCAGACTTCGGTGAATAGCAGATATTCTATAGAGCCAGAAGGGCAAGAAGATGTAGAAATCCGAGGCTGCGAAACGGTCGAGGACTTCTACGATTTTCTTACTCGCTGGATTCATAGAATAACTTATCTTCTAAATCTATGATAAAAATCCAATAACTAATGTGGATATACGAATATTTCTATGAAAATATATCTTGCCCTCCTAGAAGGGCAGGATAAAAAATATTGCCATACGACATTTTTCACATCATGGCAGTTTGCCTTCACAGATTTAGAAGATAAGTACTTCATGCACAATGATTAAAGACCACTCGGTTGTCTATTGCTTATTGGAGATATTACTTATTATATATTGTAATATTATATTATGAAATTATATATATATTAATATGTTATGTTCCCTCCATACAAAGATAGCAAATATGGCTAAAAATCCTACCTAAATAGCTTGTAGCATGTAGGACATGATAAATGCACCAAAGCGTCTCAGCAATGAAATATCTCTCCTTTCACAGATAATCACATGAAATTCTCCTCTAATTATTGCATAGTGATTTGTTGATTTCTCATAGATATTCCACTGTCTTGCAGGCAGGCAGTAGTCGATTTTGCAAGCAAATACATTGCCCTATTTCAAACAAAGCGATAATAAGGATAACGATATTGCAGCAAATCAATGTGCTTAAAATACTTTGAGATATGCGACTTTCTTCAGTAGCAGAAATCTATTTTTGACAGATTTTATCACTCACATGATGGAGTAACAAATTTATTTATAGAATAGTGAGTAACTCCAGTTCAGAATTATTGTATGTACCATTTATTAATATTAATTTCTATATCATTTAAATATGTTGGTTGATGAAGCTACAAGCTGTGTGAATCACTTCCAATACTGTTCCCACTTAGACAAATCTTTACTGACCAAAGATGAACCGATTTAACCCATTTTAGGCCGCCCATATGAATATCAGCAAATTTTCTATAAAAACGGTGGCAAGTACACCTTGACGTAAATTTGTGGTAATGCATGAACATACTCGTATATGGGCAAGTTCCCATGTGAAACAGGTCTATAGAGTTCTAATAGGCCTAGTAAATGTAGCTCTTATCCGTTAATTCATCCATTTAAGGTCGCCTATATAAATATCGGCAAATTTTCTATAAAAACGGTGGCAAGTATTTCATAATGTTGTAATTAAGAACAATGTAAGATGACCAGTTCATTACAATAACCCTTTCTTAGAAATTAAAGCCGTGACGATTTCGTTACGATGGCGTCATATGATGTCAAAATATACAAAAGCATGTTTTTTTCAAATGTAGCTTATGAATTGCTACAAGCAATTCCTGCGGAAGTAATGTGTCATGGCTTCATCATAAAAGTTCTCCATCATATTTCAGAGGTATTTGGCGAAACTGTGAATTAGCAAATTTAATCAAAGGCCTGCCTTATGCTACTTGTCGTTGCTGTTTGCAGTGAAATCGCTATCGTTGAAATGAAAATAAGTTTTAATATTTTGAAATTCATGTCGAGAAATTGGTTCTCTTTCTGCGTCAACTCCAAAGTCATGGTAGAATGAGAAACGCCTCGGTAATTCGCAATGTCCACAGAAATAAGGAACACCAAGAAATGAATGCATTTGAGATTGTTCAGCATTATGTAGGCCTAAGCAATTATTTTGTCCCGGGTAGTCATTGGTTTCTGCTACTAAGAGATCGATAAGACCATCAGCATGCGTATCAAGCATCTCATAAAGATTCTTGCCTTGAAATACATCCAGAGAATGCCTGTCCTATCTGCGAAGATGAGAATCACCAGATTTTGCCACTTTGACTGCTTTTGACTGCTTTTTCTGTTTACTGAAATGATCATTCTAGTCATCTTTTGTTGGAATCTCACAATGCCTTACGATGTCACTAACCTCTGAGACATCGTTTAAGAGACATTCCTCTGAGACACATAAACTCATATAAACTCATCATCGTCTCATAGCTATGATGAAGCATTTACTTCTGGAGGTTTTGTGGCAACAGTCATATGCCGTCATCGTCGGCATTAGGCCTATAGCATATTTCAGTAACTTCTTCATCCATAGTTAGCAACAGCTTGGGTATTGTCTTCAGATAGCTACACAGGTTGATATAATCAAGTTTAGCCTTTATAGATATTTTAAACCAGTTTTGGCCATCTCAAGCCGCTGGTGTGCCTTTGTAGGGAGAGACGCAGCGTCTACAGCCAAGGAAGTTTTGTATTGAAATTACTCGAGTCGGAGGACATCTTTGTATTCTATGCCCAGGCCAACTGGCATCCTGCAATGTTTATGATTAAGCCATATGAGGAAATGCTTGAGATTTGATCTCTTTTTGACTTGCTTTGGTACATGAGCTAACAAGTCTAATGTTGAAGAAAATACTTCGGCAATGGACTTCGGTTGGTTTTGTGACGGGAAAGCCATAGACTATAAATAGTCTCAAGCATTACACACATATAGAATGCACTAAGAATACAATATTCCAATGAAATTGTTCGTCTTCAGCATTCAACTAACATTAGTTTTGAAGAAAATTGACCGTACTCACCACTATTTAATTCATTTATATTGTTGTCGTATCTAACGTTTGTGTGTCAGATTACGCCAGTGTAACTAAAACGTTACGGTTTAAAAAAATGACGTGCCATGAATGAATACCCGAGGAAATATTGATTGCTATTTTCGGTATTTGATGGATAATGAGATCACGCAAATCACATGTGCAATAAATTACATTTGGACGTTCATGCACTGAGTCTTCCAGTATATAAGCAGATATTACGCCCATTTTTTGTCTAATTTCGTGATAAAATATGAGCACTAAAAAGTTTTTTGAATTGGCGATAGTTTACCTAAAAATATAAGATGAATTATGCATGGTAGTCAAAATATTGTATCATATGTCGCAAGCTGGGGAAGACAGCAGATTCCGAAAAGTGCTGTAACGAAAACGTTGCACTGGCGCTAAATGGATTATTATTGTCGATTACTTTTTACAATCATTCATGGAGACATAAAATACTCTCACATTTCCACAATTCATGTATTTCTCTATAAAATCAATTTGTGATGAATTATGGAGCTTATTATATATTTTAATGATTATGTCTTGTTTGCATCAGTTTTCGATATTTGGAAAAAGCGAAATGACCAACCAGCCTGTTGTCAGCATGCATAAAGATCGGTTTGCCAATTTTAGCTCACAACTGAGTAGGAATAGAGCTTGCTTTTATCGCGCTAAGTCATTTTAGGTGAGTTCCTGCAGGACATGGTATTACGAGATCAGATGAACTGAAAGTCCCTAGATTTCACTCATGCTTGCTCCCAAACAACGGGGAACTTCTCAAGGAATTCTTATCTTAATTCATCAAAAACAATAATGCTAGTTCACTTAGTATTTATTTCAGATATTGAGAAGCTGGAGGCTTGTGTAGAAAATATTGATAGCTTGATTAATTTTGCAATCTAATATAATAACAGTGTTTCATTCCTCTACTTCTGAAAGACTAGTGCTCACCCAACCATCAGAAGCATTTAGTCGTTGTAGTGGAGGCTATCGTGGACAGTACATTAGCATAGTCTGGACATTGCAGTGTTGACAGCAACATAGAGTTCCAATACTGTCGGGCCAGTGGAAGACTTGATAAGCGCAGTAACGTCGCTTCATGTAGGATTCATGCGTAAACCAGCCTCTCCAACCACGAGTAACTTTTCCGCGTGATCGCAACTGTACACCTTTCTTCTGCATGGAGCACAACCAGCTGAGAAACTTAGTCAATACATTTCCGCATAAACTCAGTGGACGAATATAGTACACACTACTTAGTTTTTTTCTTTCGCGGAAGGAATCACACGCTATCAACTTTGATAATGCAAAGAAGCAGATGCAGAATAATGCCGACTTGAGGAAATTCATGATGCAATCAAGAATTCTGCCGAAGCAAAGGAAATGTCAATCGTTTGTCTGTCTTATATATTGCGTGGGTTCATAGAAGAGCACGATTTCTCATGAGGAAATCAAAAAGAATTAATTAATCAGCTATTTGCTGACAGAAAGAGATATTTAATAGAATTATCTACCAATGAGAATGAGATCAAACTCAAATTGTTAGCTGGCATTTCACATTAGTTTAGAGTAGTGGAGATTTCTTTTATATTGAAACTCTTCAGATGATATTCTAATGGATGAATAAGGATATTCTGACAGCTGAAATGCCCGATAATTTGAATCGAATAATTGCCATATATACCAGCTATTCTGGGTGGCGGCCGCACCAGAAAATCTTTGGAATTCGTGCTTGTAATGCATTTTAGCCAGTGAAGATCATTTATTATACCAGACCGGCCAACTGTCCCGATTTCGTCGGGACTATCCCAATTTTATTGCCATTTTCAGCAGTCCCGATTTTCTGACAAATGTCCGGATATTTTAATTTTTTATGTTGCAAGATTTTTACTAGTCATTTTTTAAATAAGTCCAGCAAAATAATTCAAAACTTTGCGCTGCGCACATTCCATATTCACATGTGTGCTATCGTGCTCATAAGATGCCACTCGCTTTTCACAGTCACATATTATGTCATGTATATTTTATGATTCCATTGCCTCAAATAGTCGTATTTTAATGTACCAGGGATGGTCCGCATGTGAGAAAACGTGAGAAATTTGGTTGGGTGTGAGAAATGTGAGAAGCAGGGCAAGATGTGAGAAAATATCAGAAATGCATCATTTTGAGAAAATTTGTCTTCAGTTCTATCCGATTAAACATTGCATCAAATCTACATCTCTGTAATTATCATAAAGTGTTTGATTGTAGGGTTGATGATTAACAAAATACACAATTGTTTTCCTCCTTTGATCACATGCGTTGAGTATCAGTTCTCCTTCTACATGCAGCCTACATTAAGTTGCAAAAGGCTGTAAATCCCCATGCTTCCTCTATTGGAGGGGCTATAATTAGGACACCCTGCTTTATTTGGACATATCACCTGAGAACAGACCTCAACCCACCAAAAATTCTTGCTATTTAGACACTAAACAACCCTATTTGGGGTATTTTTCTTGCTTTTTGCTATGGATTTAAGTTCGACCTTAGCGCTCTTTTCATCATCAGCGTGTTCTCACAGCTACTGTCCTCATCAAGAAGGCCTAAACTCGAGTAAAAAACAGAAGCGTTGTTCATCACTAAAACGTGCTTCCATACGATCAGTGGTGACGAGTTATCTATGATTCATTGAAGTGAATCCGTCCGTTTTCTCAGTGGAGACTTGAATGAAGAACTGCATTAGCTGGAAGAAATTACTCCATGCAGTGAAAATGTAGACTGTGTGGAATGAACATTGCGCACACTGTGTCGCGATGAACAAGATGACATAGACGATTCCATCGTGTAAGCGTAAATGATGAAGAGGAAGAGTACCTGCCGGGTTGATCCAGAACTGATGGTCGGGGAAAATAAAGTTAACCAATGCGTTAGCTGCACATGTAAGTTTGGGAACTGCAGAAAGGTATTGAAACGTGTGTACATGCGCAGTACTGAGACTTGCGTTAGTATTCTCTCGTGCTTTGCCTCAGTTTTATGAGTTTAATTTTTGAATCAAAAGGTTCACAAACATATGGAAATCAATTAAAGCAGTGGAAGCAAGCGTACAAGGATAGATAAGACCCCAAGCGATGCTTGCATTATTGACAAATTATGGCCGAAAGGGAACGATATTCAAAACATTGAGGTGTTGTAGAATTGCAGTGAATGTGGTTTACATTAGAGCTATTGAATTGTCTGAAGCAGATTGCTTGGGTCTCGAATCCAACAATTTTATTGTTCGCTGTTGGGTCTGAGGCCGGACCCATTCAGACCCAAGTTTCCTGTCTTATTAACGATTGCAAAACAAATATTTGTCATCCAAGCGTCAAGTGCGCGATCCAAGCGCTCAATTCAATACGGTCGTTGAGCAAGAAAGGACAAGGGGCAGAATCTCTCACCTTTATCTCGAAATCTTCAGTAATTATTGCAGATTAATATAGCTAACTAGATAACTATCAGAACAAATACTAAAATATAACTAGTTTTTCAGAAATTTACTTAAAAAGCCTATAGTTAGAAAAATACTACAATTGATGAAAAGCATGACTCTCATTTTGTTGCAAGTTGATTTGTGGATGTAAACTGAAGCTGCATCATGGTCTGTAGATATTCTGAAACGTTGGAATATACCATCAATGTATAGTCCAGCAGATATTACACAATTAATCAAGCTTAAATATATTGTGGTAATAAGTTTATATCATTAGATATCACTGGACAAATTCACAATGCCTGAGTTTGAAAATTAGTCATGAGGTTGCTCATGCAAATATCACAAAACTGCATTTCATAATAATCAAACAGTAGGCCTACTAGTACATAATGCTCGCATGCTATTGCAATTGCTATTGCAAAAGTTTTGGAAGCAATAATCACCTCTGGTTTCAAGACGAATGTTACGACAATCACAGACATGTCAGGAAACTTGTTCTGTTGTATGACTCATGAGTATTTCAAACCCAGTTTTGATTACTTTATCATTGTCATCGGTGTTGAGAGAAATTCGTCATCATTTGATGTGAGAAATTCAATATTATCTGATGAGAGAGGATGTGAGAAATTGATCATCGGAGTGGACCATCCGTGATGTATTTATGTTTAATAAAATATTTAGAATAATGTCGATTTTTTAAATATATATGGGTTAGTTTGCATGCCTGATGATGGTGACCATGTCCTGATTTTGCAAATGTGAATGTTGGCAGGTCTGTTATGCAATTTTCGCCTAATGAGATGTTTGAAAATATTCTGATCATTTCATGTGATGCACTCGTAGTATGTATGATTAGTTTGATTGCTGCGCATTGGTCTAAGTCAGTGATTGTCTACCGGAGTGCCGCGTCGCTGTAAAGCCTATAGCAATATAAAACTAATTAGCACATGAGAATTTGGAAACGTTCTGTATTTCCATAGCCTCGCTTGTTCTTCAATCAAATACAACAAGGAATGAATTCTACAACAGGGAAGTTCAGTTGACTTTGATCCTGTACTTGAATTACACAGCCACATCTGCTCATCTTTGCGAATCGCGAAGCACCTCTCACTTTTGCCGACGTGCATGCATTGCACCGGAAGCACAGGAAAATTTGTAAATAAATTTTGGTTTTCGAAAAAGTGTATTTTGGTCCTTCAGGTCTTTCTTTCCGGGAACTATAATTAGTGCAATTAGATTAAGTAGGCTGTGCATGTCCACCTAGAAAAAGCAAGTGATTTGCATTAATTATCTTCATGAATATTTTGTTAACATTTTGGCCATCAATTTACCAACAAGTTACATCTATATACGAAATTTTAGGTGAATTTTAGAATCATGCTGCGAAGTGCAGCTGCTTTCATTTTACATTTTTTCGTCACTATAGTGGTAAGGGTAGTTGACGTCATCTTCCCTGATGCATTTATCGCTGTTACTGTGTAAAATTGCAGTCATAAATCATGCAGTTATAGTACTCTTGTGGAAATATGCAGACATGTAGCAGCTCTTAGTACAGAATTTTCTCGAATATAACCCGCGGGCTATATGATTATTTTAGCAATTTGTGTGGATTTTGTTAGGAGTTTGTGATTTAGCGATTAAAGACAGACACAGTGCACATTGATGAGGTAGAAAGGAAAGGTATTTATAAGAGTGACAACGAATTCAATACGCAATATTTGCAATGCGCAGAACCAGAAGCTTATGCGAGTTTTGGAAGTCGCCCATATCTACTGTAGAACTTCAAGAGAACTTCTTTTCAAGAGAGTGAGCGAGTTGCTTTATCTAATCAGACATTGGGGACTTCCAGAACTCAGTGATTCTCATCTGCTTTTCAAACCAGAAGCTTATGTTGAATCACGATGCAGTATTGACCACTTTGTTCCTATCAATCGTTGCATCAATTTTTATAAGTGATGGTCGAGTGATTATCGATTATTTCATTTTGTTGTGTAGCTATTTATAAAGACACAAATTAATATACATGTAGATTTCTTAAACAAACTGTAATTTTCAATGATTTTTGAAAGAAGCATGGGTGGTAATTAAATAATAATGATGTAGGCCTATGTTTTGTTGATCACTTAGAAATCAAAATCCTGTAGTTAGGACAACTGTTGAACAATAATAACTATTGACAGCCTTTGTTAGACAATATATATATATATAAGTTTATCACTTATATATCACACTTCAATGTCGATGGCTTTGTAATATTGGTTTAACGTCGCTACTCCCCCATACTGGGGGCTTGGACGCTGCTGACACAGTCAGACTTTTATCAGGAGGGTTGTGATCTCTTAGCCCGGATGCCCTTTCTGATGACTTCCAATGACACTCTCGAGGCTCGATCGCTACGCCAAGTACTTGACCACTGTGACAAGTTTAGGTGTTGGTTCTATCACAGGGCGGGTTATATTCGAGAAAACATGGTGTGTAATTTACAGTAAGGCAACATATTTTGATCTAAATAGCAATAAAAGCAATTCTGCTTTATGTAGTTTTGATTTTTGTTTATGAGCATAATGTTGATCCATTAAGTGAAATGCCTTGCAACTTAAAGACAGTTCTTGGCAGTTGTGGCTGGTAATTTCTTTCCCGTGGAGATCAGCATTTCTTCGCTTGCTGTGACACTGTCTGGCTCCTCAAGCTGATCAGTTCATATCCGCCAAATTGCCCGATGAACTTCCCAACGTCTTAGAGTATTGTTTAGAGCTCGTGCCTTCTTCAGCCCTGAAGTCGCACTTTATAAGACTCAGGTTCGTCCAGTGATGGAGCTTTGTTCACACGCTCAGGCCCTCAGAGCAGCTTCGTGATTGTATTCAGCACAAGACAGTTCATGTGATAGATGATGATAGTCACTTCGAATATGGCATCAATCGGACGCAGTTTAGCAGTTTTCATTCTTTCTGTCTTCTATCGCTATTATCACTACATTTGGAATGATGAACTTTCTTCTATTAATCCAAGTCCTCGTTCTTTTGCTAGATTAACAAGAGGAAACGAATGCCCTAATCTACTTTCCATACCTTGTTACTAATCCTCGTTTTCGGACTTAGCCTTTCAAAATATCCTTCTTTCGTAGAGCAGAAAGGTTGTAGAATAAGCTTCCTCGAAAGGTATTCCCAACATTTGTAAGCATTGAAGCATTTAAAAGGGCTGACAAGAGGCTTCCATTCTGCTTCATGGAGAGCTATTAGTTTGTCTTTAGTTAGTATTTATTTGTTTTGCATCTTTATACCTGTCTATCACCTTTCTATTTATTTTCCTATCATTTTCTGATTTTCAGGATTTTTTCCAGGTCTGGCTGAGCAGTTATCAGTTATAAGTTATACAGCAATTAATTCTTACTTAGCTGTAACGCACATTGCAGCCCCATCTGTCTTCTCACTACCATCATATTTTCAGTGTTTCTGTTATTAGCCTTCTCAGTTGTACAGATCTGATTTGTACTCCTTTTACTATACTGTTTCACAATCACTTAAGTTATTTATTTACATTCCTTTATCATCCCCACTTTTCGCTCTCAGATTTCCCGCTGCTTTTCTTTTGATCTTCTGCTCAGTGACAAACGTGGTGTTTCGGCTCGTCTTCTTGCCTCATGCTGACTTCTAAAACACAAATTCCTCAGACCTCGTGTCTGTCTATTCTCGGAGTTTTATTCAATAGTCAGTGGACTTAGAGGGATCATCTTGTAAACATGTGTTCAAGAGCAAGCCGTCGATTCTATGCTATTCGTAAGATCAGGAACTATGTATCCATTTAAGATCTACATGTTATTTACGAGATGTCAATCAGAAGTTTTGAATATGCCTGCCCCGTGTTCGTAAAGCTGTCAAAAAATGATGAAAGCCGTCTGAAACGTATACAACGTCGCGCGCGCACAGGATAATTTCGTCCTCAAAGTCTCATTCTTGCCCCGCGAACAGATGTGATGACTTCTCTTTTCCAAATAGACGGCAAAATATTAGCTGCAAGCTTTTTCGTGTCGCTGAAAATTCACAATCACATATACTTCACCCACTTTTGCCAGAGAGGCTGCAGCATACTCGCCAAATCCATCTACCTGCATGTAGAACCAAAAAACGCCAAAACTTCATTCCGTATGTTTCATCGCTATATAACACAAACATGGTGTTTAGGTGACTTTATATACCGGGTGTCCGGGAAGTCGCGCACAACTTTAAGAGGCTGTCATTTCCTTCAACTTTATCATATAATCATGTGATTTGTTTTATTTTGAACCTCATGCTGGGGAATTTGATATGACCCATTTGCTTTCATTACATACTAAATCTAATTCTATATTTTTGCTTTGATTTGTCAACAACGTTTTTCACTAAGTAGACGTTATTAAAATAAGCAATAGTGTTTAAGATAACACTTTACTTGGTCAAAATAACACAGTATTGTGTAAACAAAGAACTTTGAAACAAATAAAGAATTTAATACAAATAATGTTCAATGGCGTCGCCTTGACACTCGATCACTGCTTCCAACCTGGACAGCAGATTCAGAATCGATCGCCTCAATTCATCGGAGTCGATGTTTTCAATTACCGTAATAATCTTTTCCCGCAACTCATTGATACTTGCTGGTTTGAAGCAATGGTACACTCGGTCCTTCACAACACCCCAGAAGTAATAATCTAGCGGTGTCAGATCCGGTGAATGCGCCGGCCAACGGTTTGGAAAACCTCTAGCGATAATCCTATCATTGGGGAAAACACTTGACAGGAATGATCGCGCAACTGTGGAAAAGTGTGGTGGTGCTCCATCTTGCTGGAAAACTGTTGAATCCATGCGATGATGTCTTCTGATCTGAGGGATAACATGGTCGCGAAGCATGTTGCGGTAATTTTCTCCAGTAACCGTACTCGGAAAGAAAAATGGAATAAGACGGTACTGTGCGGAATACCCGAACCATACGCATACTTTTGGAGCATGGATGTCCGTTTCAATGACTTCGCGTGGTTTCTCCGATCCCCAAACAATAGAGTTGTGGCGATTCACATGCCCCGAAATTGAAAAGTACGACTCATCAATCCACAGAATTGATTCCAAATCAACCACACCCGACAGCAGGAATCGTGCAAAAGAAACACGATTTTCTTTATCGTCTACAGTTAGTGTTTGGTTCGTCTGAAGTCTGTATGGGTAGAGGTGCAGTCTGTGTCGTAGGATCTGTTGGACACTGGTTAGGGACACCTGTTCTGCGAGCAATCGACGACAACTGGCAGCTCCTAGCTCTGGATTCGACTGTTGAGCTTCAAGTTCACCTGCAACTGTCACTTTCCTTTCTTCTTCGAGATTGGGCCTTCCGGATCGTGGCTTGTCTTTAACTGATCCAGTCTCTCTGAACCGCTGAATCAGGCATGAGATGGTGGAAGCACTGAAAGGGTCCCTATGATATCCATGAGAAACCTTGTATGCCCGCAGTGCTGCAGAAGCAGAGTTGCCATTTGCAAAGTACAGTTCAACCAGTTGAATGCGTGTTTCAAGATCCATGACTGCTAGAAGACTGACTTCAGCACACGAATTGCGGACACAATTCTTCATGTGATAAGAATTAATACCCAGACCATAGCATATCAACATAACAATGACTGATAAGTGAAATTCGATAATTTAACAAATGCAACATGCAGCTCGAGGTCTGATTTGTTGTTTGTACTCAAAGAGAAATACAGATTTGGTGTTAATTATGCTGGATAGTAGATAACATATAATGAAAAACGTTGTTGACAAATCAAAGCAAAAATATAGAATTAGATTTAGTATGTAATGAAAGCAAATGGGTCATATCAAATTCCCCAGCATGAGGTTCAAAATAAAACAAATCACATGATTATATGATAAAGTTGAAGGAAATGACAGCCTCTTAAAGTTGTGCGCGACTTCCCGGACACCCGGGAATTAATCCAATTTTTCCAATTATTTCCAATCCAAATTTTCCAATTATTGTTGTGATTTTTTTGTCTTCACTGTCTTGAACCTACTGTCTAAATTGCGGTTTGCATTTGACGATTTTTATTCTTAAAAATATACACTTACTTACTTAAGTACGCGTGTTATTTCTCAGAAATGCTTGAGCGATAGAGCAGTAACAGATTTTTTCCCGAGATCTTGCTGGACTTAGAAAGTCAGGTTTAATGTTTGACCAGAAAAAAACGATTAATGAAGTGATGATTATATATTTTTGTTGCATTATTCCTGTGCACTAAGACTACAACTTATGAATCAATTGGAGCATTTAAATTTCAAAAAGTGTTAGAATAACATCTGAGTTTTTTGCTTTATGTCTCAATCATGCAGATTCATCATACCGTAGAAATTATGCATTAGAAAATGCAAAATAATAATAATATGTTTATTCAATACTAGACAGCAGAAGCTGATCATTTTACAAAAAAGGTGAAAAGTAGAAGATATACATGTATACACACTAAAAATCAATTACGAGAAGTTCTGTACTGCAGATGGCAAGGAGTTTTTATACCTGTTGGTGTTACAAAAGATGATATTTCTGTTTTACGTCTCAATATTTCTGTTTTTTTTGTGGACGATGTGAAATTCTTTCACTCAAAGCTTTTGGCAAATTGTTAAAATAATTCCGACAGATGTTCATACGTCGTGAACTAAGTGTTTCCAGTGAATATTTTTGTAGAAGACGGTCATAATCATTAATCAAAAGCATAAATATTGTTGCAACTATCACAACTCCAGATAGCCCTCCACTTTCGAGTTTTATCAATTGATAATCGGGTTCTGTTAGCATAACCTCAGCAATTCGTTTTAGTTTACGTCATGCGATCCGGTAGAACTTCATCTATCCTGCATCAAACTGTTATTTTTATGATTCTAGCACATTGGGACACATGAAGAGATCTACAATAATTCTATTTCGGCTGCTTTCACGGATAGAGTTGAAACAAATTTTTCCGTGGTCAAATACGTTAATTTAATGATCTCAAAAATGCAGCACTATTTCATAATGTCAGAATGCAAGTGTACATGGAAAATGACAAGTATCTGTAAATCAAAAATCCAACCTTTATTTATAGTATTTTTGATGCAGAGAATTTTTGTCACTTTCTTGCAAAATTAAGTATTTCAAGTGACTAATAGACCATTGACAAAGTGCGAATACATTCATGTAATAATTGCATTAATAATAACACATGAAGTTGACTCGCAATAGATTTGTGAATATTACTTTCATTTTTATTTTACAAGCAGTAGATCCCAAGTAGAAAATGCACAGATTGTCATGCTTCACAATATTTTTGGTGTATTTGTTTATTCGGTTGACCAGTTGCTGTAATTCTTCTGCACGATGCACAGCAAGATTGTAGCCGATGCACGTAATTTACAAATATTTTCTAAAATCGCCATTTGAGTTGTATTCAACCTGGCTTAGCTATCCCAATGCAAACAATCATGTTCCCAGCATTGTTTTAAGACGTCATGATGTGATAGCTGATCGAAGCACATCGTTTTTTAGCTATCATAAAATTGCGATCAGATTCTCGAGCAATTCATTCTACTTTTTTCAAGATGAAATCCAAATTTTGAATTGCTGTTTATAGTAGCAGGATGACCGAATTGGTAAAAACTGATGCTACCATTGGAAAGAGCATATGCCAATTGTGAGATAGAGTGATTTTGAGGACGATTGAGGAATTCCAACATCAAAATCAAAGGGAGGAGGCTCCAAGAGGTTTTCCCCACGGGATTTCAAAACTCGAAATCGCTCGAACAAAATAAGATCAAAGCTGAATACGATGAAAGCGAAACTTGGGACAATCGGACAATGCACTGAAAATGAACGGTGAAGAAATAAAGCTGTTTTAGCACCTAGGATCCGTCAACACTGAGAGCGGAGCGTGTGCAACGGCGAGAGATCGAGAGAAGTGGTAGGAATGAGTAAGTGATGCTGTGGCGTACGCGAAGCGTCAGTAGTGATGACCAAGTATATTCAAAAGCCTATAAAAAACTTTTGTGGTTTAAATTATTCAACTCCGAGGACATATTTCTATCCATGCCAAGGCGAACTGGCTCTCTGCTATCTTTGTAATTATCAACCCCACGGAAAAGCCAGGATAAAAAAGCGCACCCACCGTTTGCCCTGACTTATTACTCCGTACCAACTGAACTTCGGGTGATTGTGTGAAGCTACTTATTTTTGTGAAATATGAATCATTTGCTCTCGTGTGTAGCCGTTGATTTTATTTACAAATTTGCTTATATGAAGCAGAATGAAACTCTGTTTAGCAGCATATTTGATTATAATGATGAAATGATAGCCAAAGCTGCAATATATTGTATGTTATAAATTGTTTTATTTTTTTTATTCACCCAATATTTCGGCTGTCACAGCCAGCTTCAGGGGAGCAAAGGCTTGCAAAATCTTGGTTCTTATAATTTTCAAAAATTCTAAGAAGTCTATTGCAAATTTGGTTATACCACGGACATCTATGATTAATATAAGATATGTAAAGGACGTTCAACTCCCAAAGCATGTACTGGACTGGAGGTCAGTGACTTTGGTAGATTTGATCAATGACAGCAGCATTTTGTACATAAAACCGTGAAACAAGTTGTAAACAATTATCCAATACTCTAATACGCGCATTTATACAGAGAATCTGTTGAAAGAAATTCTGGACCCAGTCAAGTAGAGACGAAAGAATTACAAAACTCCCACAGGAATAAGCAACTGTCAATAACTATGGAATAACAACTGCCAGTGATTGAAATTGTTCACTTACGGACGTAGCATCAATAACTTTTGGCGTGGATTCTGAACATTTTACATATATTTCTTTTTTTGTGCAATTAGCACACTTATTAGTGAACTAAGATTTTGTAAGACTTTGCTCCCCTGAAGCTGGGTCTCATTTCATCATTATTTGCACATTACAAATACATAGAAGTAGATAATAGTACAATAGAATGGAAGTTTGATATCTCGTCTATGTACAATGATGGCACATGGGAAAATCTATGGTTTGTAGATCATATTTGATCTAAAACATCGTATCATAGTCAAACTATTTGCCAAGTTTGGTTGTGGAAGTTGTTGAGTGCAAATCACAGGATCTTCATGAAGAGAATTTTACGTGAGCTAGCAGCATTGTTCCATGTGAAATAGCCTACTATTCCTTGGATTAATATACTATTTGTTGCAGTCATTGACAACTATTTTCCAATTTTTCAATACTGGAATGCGAATCAAAAATTGGTTCAGAGTCATAATCGAATGTGGTCGGTGTACTGGTTGTAAGACTCAAGAATTCAAAGATAAATATTCTAATTATTCGAAAATTTCTCCTAGCGGTTAAGAAACCTAGCGCCTTCTGGAATAATCACATTGAAAGCTTCTTTACCGACAGTCATTTCTCAGATAAATGAAATGTCGATGGATCCTTTCAATTAATCATTAAATGACTTATGTAATTAGAAGATCTGTTTTTTTTTTTAATTTTATTTATTTAAAATAATACAATTTGTTACTTTTCATTGAGTAACCCCTAGCTTCGTTCATGGCTCATAGCTGTGCTAGGGGTGAAAATTCAGTAAAAAAAAGTAATATAGTGTGAATGTGATGATATTTTGGAAGCTCATATTCGAAAGCATACAGAGGTTTTAAAAATTGTTCAAATATATTGAACAGGGGAACCCTTTTAAGTAAAATGAACACTCTGAGACTTCTTGGCCTCTGATTCCAAGCTGGAGTGATGTATGTTCTGTAAATCGACATTACAAGTTACACATGTGTCTGATTATACTATTGATAGATTATAGGATCGATATTCCAAAATGATGAGCGTACAGAACGTTTTAGAGGATTTCCTTCTTTGTCATCCTGTCGCCGCAGTATTTTGCAAATTCATTATCGCTTTTGTGTACATGATCTTTGTACAAGGGGCAGCAATCTAGAACAGAAATTGGCTTCATAAATATAGATGCCAATCAGAAAACATGAAAACCAGCTTGTACAATTAGCATATAGTACTATTTGCACAAATAGTTCAACCACAATGTCTGTTTATGTAATTCATTGAATAAATGTTCAATAATTAATATTAATTAATGGAAATATAATTGTTAATTTTCAGAAACGAAAATTAATGGAATCATTTTTCGAAAAAGTAGAAGGCCCTAAAATTTTGCGATCGAATTTAGTTTTTTTCACAATCTATTCAATGCATCACTTACATGTGTGTCTTTATCTTGATCTCTTCAGATATCATATAAGTACAGATATCATTTTATAAATTTGTTGCTAAGTGATTGCCGTTCAGTTACAACACATGGTGGTCATGGATATGTCCGTCCTGATTGAAGGCCTATGATTAGAATCATTGTCAAATGTTATTTCTGTACCGGAAGCACTTGAATTGACATACTATACTCTTAAATTTCTGATAATTTTCATTAGAGACAGATTGCATAAGTACCACTCAGTTTGTTGAACTTTCCTGGCATGTATCACTTTACATAACGTGCAATTCTGATAAAGTTTTAGTGATTGAATGGGGATAATTAAATCCTTATTGAAATTTAAAACTTCAAAACTGCAAATCTTGACTTTAACTTTTCCACATTCAATCATTAAAACAATGACATGCTGCATAGAATAATATAGCATTGACTACTTAAAGACGATGACAGTTTCTTATTCTTCCTCTGGTACTGCTATGAGGGATATGATGTTTGTCTTGGGATTTCCAAGAGTTAACTGGAGACTGGATAAAATGATTTCTGAAACGTGAACCACAACAGATTTCAGAGAGGTGAACACGAATTCAGAGACCATTGAGCAAAAGAAAGTCTTCTGTCTTCTTCTCTATGAAATTCATCACTGACAGCTAGCTGTACGAAGAGAATTTGTAAAATCATCAAGAATTGTGATTTGCCGATAAAAATGTGAAGCTAGTCTGCCTTGAGTCTCAAACAATGTCTTAGAGGCAAGGAAGAGAGGGAGCATGACAGTTGTTAAGTCTGTACTGTAATCGTTTGGGTGCAGTTTTTCTCTCATCAACACCTGGTGCATCGGTTTACTTGCAAGCTGTGTCGTGGCTTCTACATGTAGATCAGACGTCAAAACCTTTCAATTTCCGATGATATGAACACAACGCAGCATATCAAAAAGGAGCATGTATAGCGCATTGGCAGAGCACGCTAAACAACCCCATCATGGATATCTGGCGGTCACAGAATTCCTGTTAGAAATTGTTGATGCAGATCACCGATAGAGACAGCAATCCTTCTTGACGTCCAAAGGACTATCTTTGAGAACCAAGGGTTGTGCATATGGAGCCTTTGTGCGACAAGCCGCAATTTATGGTTGCGCTGCTTTCATCCCATGAGAAGATGCTTCAGCGTGTGGAGATGCTAATGGTAAAGTGGCTGTGCGGTGACTATCGGATAGGAAATGACAGCACCGGAAAAGTGCTGGACCTTGAGAACATCACAAACATAGCGAGAAGGCAAAGACTACGTTGGTTTGGCCACGTGGTAAGAAGGAAGGAGACAGAGTGGATCAGAAAAGTTGTATGGATGGTAAAAGAGGAGCAGGAAGACAAAAGAAGACCTGGAAACACGTACTGAAAGATGACCTCAAATATGTGGGAGCCCAGGGACCGGATGCCTGTGATCGACCGAAATGGTAGTCCATGCTCAAGCAGCAAGCGTCTAGCCCAGTATCATCTGGAAGCAAAAGACGCAAAAAGGGATGAGCGAGTGAGACGAGACGTACAGAGGCCAATCATATCAAAGAACAAAGAACAGCACTCAATCAAAGACATAAAATAACCAGACGCTGAAAGTGCCCTCACACCTGCCGATCCTTGAGAATGGCGGGCTCGCGAAAGCTCGGATGTGAATGCATGTATCTCTTCTAGCAATAAACTGCAAATATTTATAGCATCCAACTTCCATTGGGAGACGAGCCTCTGGAATAGAACTATAGCCACATTATATGCACCAGCAAGCTTCTAGCGACACCCACAAAACGATCCTCAAAGTTTCACAGGTGCCTTTTAGGTTTTCTTGATGTCTTTTAAGGTTCTGTAGACGCCTCAGTTTCGATGGGCTCCTTATATCTTCCATTCATGTCTTCAAAGGTTCTGTAGCCGCTCTCTTAGCTTCAATTCATGCCCTCTGGTACTGTAGCCGCATAGTTCCGAATAGGACTAACATCTTGATCCTTCACGAATTACGAATAACATAGGACCTTCCTAACATCTGCATTGTATTTTGAAGTCGGTACTGCATCGTACTTGTATATTTGAGATAGCAGTCTTTCTATTATACCGTATTTAATCTACTAAACGCCGCGGCGTTTATTTACAAGCGCATATTTTAAATGCGGCGTTCATTAAAATGTGCGATTTTCTACATGACATTTTTCCAAATTGAGTAACAATAATAATTACAGGTATATGGCCTACACCGAAAATTATTAATACGAAAGACTCATCTAGCATGTTTTTGCTGGATTACCGATTTATTTATTCATCGTCAACAAGGCGTGGTATCGACGCTGATTGAACAGAGCATGTGACAGATTTCTTAAAATTTTGTTTTTTATAAAATGTTGAGTGTGATGCTTTTATTATGTGACTTATTCTATCATTATATAGAGTACACCACCAGGCAATATCATTATGCATTCCAGTGTCATTTGACAACTAAGTCTATATTTTTTAGCTCAAAAGATGATATATGTACTTCACCTATGTCATTATTTTTTAGTTTTCTTGATGTTGAAGGATATCGTTTATTGAGAAGTTAACCTCTCAGCTGCTGTGCTTCTTTGAGGGCGTATGTTTGAGAAAACACGGTATTCAACAAACAGGACCCATTTCTGCACAATACCCATTAACACAATTATTTTCATTCTACGAAATTCAAGGGTTCGGCAGAATTATTCAACTGCTTGCTTAGTAGAGAATTATATTTACCGACGTGCTTAAGGTCGTAATTATGGTGATTATGGATGATATTTCTATACGCCTGTCATTATTATCATCATATTTACAGGTTTTATCGGCCAATAACGGCACTTGACAGAGTATTAGCAGCAATTCCAGTTCAACAACGCCACATGCAATTCATTAGCGGCAAAATCATGAAAATGGTGGATGTTATCAAGTCAACGGCAATTTCAATTTATTCGTAGATGAGATGCAAAGCTTCTTTTTAGGATCAGACTTCAGCTTGAATCCATTCAAATGAAATATTTCTTTGTATACTTCTTTGATTTCATTATTGATTTCTCTTGATAGGATTTGTTAGATTTGTATAAATATTTTCTTTTCCTTTTCACATTGCTTACATAACTTCGTGTAAGTGATCTCATGCATTTACAAAGTCAAACAGACTATTGATAAGATCGTTATGTGATGCTCTAACGCAATGCTCTAATTCTCAACTAAAATGAAAATTCTTGATTTTTATGGAGAATAATGATGATGATGGTTTAACGTCACTACTCCCCCTTACTAGGGGGCTTGGACGCTGCTGACATAGTCAGACTTACGTTGTAGTCTTTTAGTCCGGATGCCCTTCCTGACGACTTCCTGTGACATTTACGGGGCTCGACCTTTGGACCAAAGGATCGCTTACCCGAGCACTTAACCACTGTGTCACGGAGACCATTGATAAGAGTGTGATAATCTGATAATTCTAAAACTCAGTTATATCTAATCAAATAGAGTCAGATAACCTGCATTTTAGCAAAAAATCTATCTTTTGACAATAATCCATAATATTGAATAATCTACGAAGCGAGTTCAGAGGTTCCTATGTGCTTCGATGCATGGAATATCTCTTTAATAATTCCTTTCCAATCCAAAGCCCTTCATACTGTCGGGAAGATGAAGCGCGCCTGGCAAGTTTTGGGTGCTGTTGGTAAAGTTCTACGTCAAACAATAGGGGAGAGAGCATTTTTTCTTTTCTCCCAATCCCTGTGCGGACAGATTGTGAAATTGAGATGTCAATTAGCAGGATCAGGCGCTCAACATCATCATTTGTCATAGCAATTATGACAGCTGTGGCCGCCTGTGAGACCAGTAGCGCGGAATCGCAGTACAGCAAGCATTTGAAGCCTCTAGTAATTGATGACAATGATCTACTAGAATGGTTGCATGTCAAAGAACTACTGTAATCACTTTTCCTCGATGAAATCATTCTACAGCTTGGCAAAGTGATACCTTCATGCTAAAGATGTCTACATCTTGATCGAAGCTGCTTTAATCTGCACATTACATCGGATCTCAGACTCAATGACGTCTACATCAGGCACTGACAACCTTCCGTAATTGCGACATGCGTAATTGTGCATGCCAAATTCTTTAAATAATCTGTTAAGATATTATTAGTTTCCGATAAAATGTTCTCCGATAAGTGGAACACTGATCATCTGTTTTCAGAGAAGTCGCCTTACTCAAGATGTTGAATCGCTCGATTAGACTTCTGATAAGGAATAATGCCCATATAGAGAGGACTTTAATGACGATAATCTGACGGTAAACTAAGATTTCGCTATCAAAGCTCAATTCAGATGGGCAATTATCTGTATTATAACCCGAATGTCCCGAATTAATATCTGCTCCAACGAGTTTTAATGCCAGTTGTGTTTCAACAGCGTTGGCATAAAAATCGGTGCGACTACAGAGCTGATGAAGGTAGCATTAGGTCAGAAACATAAGTCACAGTAGAGACTGCGTTATCATGAAGTTTTAGATCACTTGCATCGTGTTCTTGGCAAGGTCGGTTGCTTCATATCTCCTGTTACAACTTTTGAAGAAAGAAAAATTCATAGATATCAAGCAATTAGGTAGTGTTTGAGTTCTTCGAAGAATGTACGAGTTGTAGAAAGTATAATTTTTGTATAATGCATGAGTTGTCAAAGCTCAGTTGGTAGAGCGTTGGCATAAAATGCCAGAGGTCGGTGGTTCAAATTCACCAAGACGCGCAGTTATTTTCCGTCTGTTGAATTGTATTAGCCGAATTTCACCGGACGTTTCGGCTCCAGACCTTTCATGAGCGCATAAATGGTCGTTGTAAAGCTGGGCCCGAAACGTCCACTGAAACATCCTTTGTCCTATATTCATTCATTTCAGGCATAAAAGAAAAGGACAATCGGAATAATACTGTGCTAAAATTCATCCTTGCCGAGCTTCCTTCTCTATTATTAGATATAGAACGTACTTAAAGTAAAGAAACATACCGGTACGTGTCCCCGGTTCTCATGTACTTGTCCACACGCAGTAGTATTCTCACAGTCTGATCTAATAATAATAAGGCGTATATTCTTCGAAATGAAAATCACATGGTACAGCAGAAAGATACAGTTCAAATAAATTCAATTGAAGTAATTACTGGTATAACCGATCTGCCGTAGATGGTTAATTTCCACTGATTTCCGGAGCACGCATCATGTACATATCGAAGAAATTAAGAAGCTGATAATTGCAGTAGCGTGATTGCTGGAAGCAGATGCTTCTCAGGAAATAATGCGAGGTTCGTGAAGACAAAAGAAAAATGCATCTGAAATTGTGGCTCAAATTATTTAGAAAAAAATTTGAGTCATTTATTTTTCGAATTTCATGAATCCACTATTAAATTGATTTGCAAACAAACAAGATTTTGTGCCTTGCCAGGCACATTTTCTCTTATCAATTTTGATTGGCCCGTTCTTCGGCTGTGCTGTTTTCTGTCACGATATCTCATTTGGTCAAACAATGGCCTGCATTTCAAAGGATCGGTTGTTCATGTCTAAGGACCAAATTGCTTTCCTGTCGATATAATTTCTGTTGTAGTACAGTATTATTTCATTGATGCCGTTCCGGAGCAAGCAGCAA
>CAJQUW010001701.1:0-429435 GCA_907163375.1 Prostheceraeus crozeri
TGTTGAAGGACAAGATAATGGTTATTGCATGGCTCCAGCTAGGATAACTTACTATATGATAAAAAATGTTACCAAATTTTGAATGTGAGATTAAGATGAAAGAAGTTGCTTGTTTCCAACGATGAACAGAAATTTTAGATCTCGAAAGACTAAATGTACATGTACAAAGTGGCCGGGCTAGAAAAAGCCATGTTAAAACTTCTATATAAAAGCCGCTTTGCAACAGTTGTTTCAAAACAAGTCCCTTCAATAATAATATTGCTAATTCAAAAACTGATATTTTAAAAAATCCTTATTCTTATTTGCAAAATTATAGCATGCCTGCCTATTGCATCGCGTACTTTGCTATGCAGGATATGTAACAATTAATTGACTCGGGGTCCAAACCCATCTCCAGGACCATGACTTGATATTTAACAGCTTTCAGCATATTGAATCCTATGGTCTCAGCCATGAGGGGCTACTGATGCTAAAAGGCCCTGGCGACTGTTGGTATCTTGTGAATTTTTGACGTAATATCTAACACCATTTCAACATTTATATCACACGAATACTTATATTAACTCAAGAAATTGCTAAAAGCCTTTCCTAAATCATAACGTTAACATTCAACATCAGCTTGCACAAGTATCTTCTATGCACTAGTTCATTATGGTAAAGAGATAAAGCATGTTTTTAACATTATCTTATGAGTGCTAGCCACGTTGGGCGTTCCCTTATCAATGTCATGGAAAAACCCTAATTGAAATCAGAAAGATATGATTTTGCTGTAATTCCATACATAATTGAATATCTACAATTTTTTGTACATCTTCTCTAAATTTGTGGAACAATCGAACAAAAGAAATACCGAGTTAACTGATTGATGAACAGCAATGGACATATCATCTTTCCTTAATACAACAAACAGTTTCTCTTCCTGATTAGAATTCTTAACAAACGTCTCTTTACAAAAAGAAGGATCCCATTTCCTCAGATCTTGGCAATATACTAACTGGCTATCACACACAAGACAGTCACAGCAACAATTCTGATATGAAGAGATCAGAGAAGGCTTTGTGGAGATGATAAACAATGACGCCGGCACGAACGAGCGGGACGGGTTGTTGGCATTAATTTTCTGGCAATGGGAAAAAAAAGAAGGTTCCCCACGCCCCAATTAACCGTCAATTGTGATGAAATCCTTGCATGTATATGCCCGGTGGTAATATAGCTTTCGGGTGCAGAAACGTTCAGAAAGCACATGGCTGGAGTTCTCTCACTCCTGGGGACGTGTCAGTCGTCTCAATCCTCTTCGGTAAAAAAGCAACCAGGGTACTCGGAATTAGCGAATGTGGTGGTCGTGCATGCTGCCTCGTCAAACAAAGTTGGAAGACATAAGCCTGCTCTAGGCCCTTTATTTCGTTAGTTCGGTGCAGACCAGTTCACGGAGGTGTATTACAGCAACTCAATGCCTATAATCTTGAATTATATTATAGCATCTTAGTGCTTCATGTTGCTGGTAGCAGCCATGAAACATGACCTCGTCAGCGCTGGGAATAGATTCTCATCGACGAAATGCCTACGCGGCACACAACAACCCCAAAGGCCTCTGTGAGACATTGCATTTATGACTGTGTCAGGATAAAGCATAGCTTTTTTTTTTTTTGTTTTCCCTTTTTTTCAGGGTTTTTTTTTTTTTGTTTTTTGCACACATATCACATGTAGTATCAGTTGTTTTTTTTTTTTTTTTATTTTTTCCATGTTTCTTTTGTTTAGATACACATGTTTATTGATGTTTTTTTTTACTTTTATCTGTTCTGTATATTTTTTTTCGTCTTTTGTTTTTCTATTTGTTTTTGTGTCATGTTTTGTTATAAAAATTATGTAATCTTTTTGTCTTTCCATTTGAGGTTATCTGTTTGGTTTAGTTGTGTGTTTTTATTATTGTTTGTTATTAATGTTATCGTTATGTCAAACCATGTTAGTTCGTGTTTATAAGTTCTTATTCGTTTTCACAGTTGTTGGTTTTAGTCGACATGTATTAGTCATCGTTTGGTGTTATTGATTTGTGTTTTTTTTTTAACTGTACTATATTTAGTATTGTTATTGTCTCCTCATTTGTTGTGTTTACCCCTTATTTGTTTCTAAGATCAGCTGCTTCCATGCTATACCCACTCGCTGTAACTATCAAAGCAAAACAGGAGCACATTGGCTTGTGGGATCATAGACTAATATAAAATTGAATTGTTGGCGACGTAATTCACTCATCTCCGCTAATTTTGCTGATTTCGGTAAATGGCACGTATATTTTCCACTATGCAATTTCAAATAAATGTAAGGAAATTGTCATTATTATGAAGGTCAGCTTGGAAACGGTAATCTCAACGAATTATGATTCTTAAGTTGGTCTGCATACTTGATGTATTACACGAGTACTACGGTGAATTTCATTAATTCATCCTGGGACACCATTTCAATGCCAGGATGCGAGGATTCTCATTTACTGCTCTTTTTCCTCTGCGTCTCTAGCGGACCTCGGGCTTCAAAAGTAAAAGTAATATTCGTAGTGTTCGCATTTGCCGTTCTTGATTTTGAAACGAGCACAGAAACCGCAAGTGCATTTACAACACACCCGCAACTCTTTCGCCGGGCGTCGCTGATGACAGGAACTGGAGAGAGAGATGTCCATGAATGTCAACAACCAGTTCACGACTTGGGAATTCGGATAATTTGGGAAGGTGGAAGAGTGGAGTCGATGTTCCGAGGAACGTAAAACTCTTCTCCATTAGTCGTCTGAGGATTATCTCCACTTCCTCCATTGTTTAAATCGTATCTGTCTGCGTTTCTGTTTTCTCTTTCTTCCTCCTCCAGTCGGAGAGAAATCGCTATCGGAGCTGTGGTCATATTGATAGACTGGTCATCGTGGCCCTTCGTCCTCACCCGTCCGTTCTGTTGACTGGCGATGGAGTTCGATCAGATAGAAACGGATTAGTCCCCCAGCACGTAACTTTGGGTTGCCTGAAAAACAATGAAAACATTCTTTATTAATGAAGAAATCATATTCAGGAAAAACATGCTCAATGTTATGAAAAGGTTTCAGTCCGTTTCCCTTAATCGTTGTACAAACCATCACTATACCGAACAACCAAATTCTGTATCATCTCTGAAATGTATCATCTGAAAGCTTAACACGTGCCTGATTCAGTGGTGAAATACTCTTAAGTTTTTACATTGCATAGTTTCATCTGTAGGTATCAGTAAATGTTTTGACCAAAAATTTTAAGTCTGATGACCACAACTGACCAAACACAGCCTAAGGTCTCTGCCAATATAGTGAACTAAACACATCCTTTTACATGGTACAAAACTATTGAAAATTGAGGATCTTTATCATGTGAAAAATCGTGTCAGATGTACTGTTGTACATTCAGTGAATCTTAAAAATCCACGCAACATGAAAAAGTTGATTGGTAGTTCAGACTATCTGTCAATTTTCGGCACTGCAAGGATTGCTGATCTCTAAAAATAAAGCACATTGAGCCTTCTCGAAAAGCTATTTCAACCAGAGAGCTGAAAATCATTGCATGCTCAAATATTGAACTAATTGGAAAACTCAAGTGATCTGAATGATATATCATACTGGCAAATATTCGTATATCCTCGTAAAGGCTTTGTTATAGTTTATATACATGGCAGTAGTAAGCAAAACTCCACTTCTGGACCGCGCAAGATGGCGGCCATCGCTGCGTCCCCCCCCCTCTGACACGGCAGAGTGTCGTGGTCGGCCGCCGTGGTGCTTCGTGTCTGAGTCCCCCCCCCCTCTGGAACGACAGAGGTTGTGGTCTGTCGTGGTGTGCCGGCCGGGTGGGTCCACGTTCACAACATGTTCGCTGACGTCCCCCCCCCCTCTGCAACGACAGAGTGTGAGACTCGGGTGCGTTGGTCCGACCGCCTGGTTGACGTGGGCGACCGTCTAGGTTGACGTGGGCGACCGCCAGGATTAGTCTTGAGGCTATAGTGTGTGATGTTTTTGGTGTGTAGCGCCCAAACGAAGCATCGGATGAGAAAACGGAGGCCAATAATCGGAATCTACGTGAAATTTTGGGTTAGGAAGGATGTTTCCAGCGAAATCGGAGAGAAAAAATTTTCGGCTGACGTCCCCCCCCCTGGACAGCTTGCTTCCAGTGGACGGATTTTGTCGTGCGATAGCTCGTTTGAAAGCTAAGAGTGAGACAAATTCAGTGAAAGAATCGGCTTGTTCGTATCTGCCTTCGTTTACATGTGAGACGCCATTTAAGATTTTGGGACATTGGTGAAAAACGACAGAGTTAGAATTTGGGACGTTTTGGGCTGTAGCTTCAAAACGAACTATCGGATTGGTAAACGGATGCCAGATTTGGAATCAACTTGATGTTATTGTCCAATGAGGATCATCATCCAATGAGAATCAAGCATTTCTTTATAAATAGCGAGCCTTCCACAGTGAGAATCATTCCATCGTTGAATCACACGAGTGACGGACGCACATTTTCTCTCTCTAGTTCCCTGTTCTATTATCCAACTAAAATGGTAAGTCGCTACTTCCCTCCCTCTCCTCCCTTGAACGTAAACTTAATACAATCTATTTTCATTTTCAGGCATCTACTCCATCTGCTGCACTAGTAGGACAAAATGGCGGTCAAACGTTACAAGGTTCGCTACGGTCAGATCATCTACAACTGAGGCCAGTGGAAGAAACATCCAAGGTACATAATCCTACACCGCTACAGCGTAAATTTAAACAAGCCTTGCGTTATGATGATCATATAGCGTAGTACTCCAAACGGGAATGCTCCCTTCCACGGATGTCAAGATAATGCACAATCAGTATGGGGACTACATACTGATCCCCGTGAGTCCGTACATTCGCCACCAACTTGATATTATTGAGGAGTACGTGACATTAAATATGGACATTCCTACTCCTCTTGCTCAAGAGTGGAAGGCGAGAGATGACAAGGATACTCCCTATAGAAAGATTTGGGATGGTAATCACATTTGCCTACCGGTATCACATTGGTGTACTTACTATAAGAAGATGGAGATCATTCAATACCCATCAGATGTGATGAGCTCGGAGAAGGTACTTGGGATATCCTTTTCAAAGTGAATGGGCTATATTATGGTCGACACAAGGATAATAAAATAGCCTCTCTCTCCATGCATATGGAATCCATCCTATATATTCCGAAACCACCCAACGTGGACGACATAATTGATCAAATCCTTAACAGCAGTGGTACGAAGCGCAAGTCGGAGAAGAATGCTACATCAAAACGCAAATCAAAGAAGGAGAATTGCTAGTCCTTTCCTAACTCTACCCTATGACAATTCGCTTATGTGCTTTGAGTGTCGTAGACGTGGTCTTATTAGATACATTTTACTTCTTCGTTGCCATCATATCATTTGTGTATTTTGTCGTGAAAAGCATCGATGTAATTCTTCATTTTGTAATATGTTATAGAACGTTTCCTTAGATGTGTAAATTTCCGTTTTAGGCTTCTATCATCATTTTTATGGATTGTGAGGGTGAACCTGTACAGGAGCTCAGTGCTATTGCTATGAACAATTGGACATATCAGATTGTTAGTGTCTATCATCAACATGCCAACTGCGATCCCAATGTTGATCAATGGGCGAGAAAACACATTCATGGACTTAATCTGAAATATTTGCAAGACTATGGCTTTTCTTGTGAGAGTGCTCTTCTTATTGACTTTAAACGATGGTTAGCTGCTTTCAATGTTATACGCATCTTTTGTAATAATCCTGGTAAGGAGAGGAAAGTATTTCCCAATCTAATCATTGATGATATTTTGCTCCCACCTTGGGATAGTAGAGGTGAATCAAAACCATTATCATGAAGTCACAAAACGTTTTAAGGATTTGTGTGTTCCTATTTTGTCTGTTCGTTGTAGTAGCTACGTTCATAACCAATGCTTCTTTCCTCCTTACCTCAACACTGCCAAAGTCCTGTATGGTTATCATTGCTCGCTGTATGATAGTTACCAGCTGTATCTATTTTATCTCTTTCAAACCATTGATTTATAATGCATGCTTGTTACCATTATTCAATAAATGTTACTATGAGAAGAGTTGTTGTTTTCATGCAATGGATGGGTTAGATAAAGGGCGATCATGTCTTTCTCAAACGACTGCGGAACATTACGTTTTCATAGGCAAAGTTTAAAAGGAGCTGTTCAAGATTATGTGATAAAATTTCATAAAGATGAGACCGACATCGAAGCAGTGGTCGATGATGCTAGCACTCTATTTCTAGAGTTAATGAATACATTCTCTGATAGCATTATCATGGCGCGATTAGTTGCGAAAATTAAGTTTAGTCATTTTGGAAAGGAAGAGGTGGAAAGTCGCTCTTTCCATTTTGCTTCTTATTCAATGGAAGTGGTAGATCACCCCCAAGAATTTTTTAAAAGACATATGATAAAAATTGCTGAACGTCTTAACGCATTTAACCATCATGGTAGCAGTCTAGTGATTGAAGCGATTTCAGATATTCACATTCAACTTTCCATAAAGAAAAATTGAAAATGCAGTGGTACTTGATTGTAGCACAACTGGTTTTCGAGCTATGTCTGCTCACTCTCGAAGTATATTCCTTCTGTACATGCGTCTATTATTTAGAAAAGGCTAGCAAATTCATATCTTCAAAAAGACTTGCTATAGACATCAGTAACGGTGAAACTATGTGTTGCGATGTATGTAAGCGAAAGGATGGAAATGAAAAGCGCATCTTCAAGAGATGTAAGCATGCTTTTTGTCAACGCTGTTTCATACGTAATTGCATTCAACTTTGCCAATGTAACCACTGTGACATTGCTCATTTCGAGTGTCACTTATGTCGCAATAGTTAGTACCTATGCAAATGTGGTAAAGATAGGTTTTAGCAAAGACTAACACGGAAAATGGCGAAACGTAAAATGACGAAACGTAAAAGTCAAAAGTTTTCTTCAGCCATTCAAGCTCTCCGACGAATGAAAGCAAATCAGCGATACAATGCTATACGACATGCTAACGATAAATTCATTTGTGAAATTATTTCTCATGTGAGGAAGTTGAGGACGAAGAAATTAGCGCCAAAACAACGAAAGTTACTTAAGCGATATGCTACGAAATTGCGTTTCATCTCCAATCCTAAAGTCGCCCTTCAAAGAAAGAGGAAAACTCTAACACAAAAGGGCGGTTTCCTTTCAGCAATACTTCCAATGATAGCTCCTGCCGTGGGCAACCTATTGGGAAATATCTTTGGCTCTAAGCGTTAATTATGCAAATGTTGAGTCTCAAAGTAATAAAATGGATTTCAGACTTCAATGTGATAAAGTTCTGACTGTATCAGGTCCATCTCATGCAGGTAAAACTGTTTTCACGCTGAATTTATTGGATAAAAGAAGGGAGTTGTTTAAGGAACCTATCAATCGAGTGATTTGGTGTTATGGTATTTATCAACCGTCGCTGTTTCAGGAATTGCAAAGTCGCAACTTTATTCGACATGAAGGAATTATTCCAGTGGATAAACTTCAGTCTAATGATGTTGTTGTATTGGATGATTTATTAAAAGAAAGTAAGAATTCAAAAGATGTTACAGATATGTTCACTCGCGCAGCACACCATAAAAGGTGTTTTATCATCTATATTACACAAAATTTGTTTCCTGATGGAAAAGAAGCTCGTACACGAAACCTGAATACACACTATTATGCTATTTTCAAGAATCCGCGAGATAAAAGTCAATTTGAAATTTTAGCGCGACAAGTTGCACCCAGAGGATCAAAAGCCTTAATTGAAATTTTTCAAGCAGCTACTGAAAAACCATACGGTTACTTATTCATTGACTTTACGCAAGAGTGTCCGGAAGAATTTAGATTTCGAAGTGATATTTTGAAAACTCCCATGATTATCTACAAACTATGAGTTCTTATTCTCGCATGATTGTTATTCCTCAGGATGAATATGTACAATTGACTGCCATGCAGCAAGTAAAGCAACCTCTTGCAAATCAAATGTATAGGAAAGAAATAGATTATCAGCAAAATGTTCACATCAAAGATCCACATCGTGCTGTATTATTACAATCGGAAACTGTTGAGCAATTGAAAAACTTGAAGAATAAGATGCGTGACTCTGTATCGACTGCTACACCTTTAGCATCTCGCGCACATGCCATATCTCTTTTCAACAGTATTGAACCCCATCTCAATGTAAATGATAGAGGAGAAATCATTACAGATGAAAATAAAGTGATTGATGCTTCACGTTATGAAGACTTGATTCAGTATGCGACACGTAGAAAGCGCCGTCAGGGCTATGTTCCACCTGGTTGGTCATACTTTCTTAAACTATTGAAAAAGCATAATGTGCCAAAATTTGCTTTAAATAATGAGACATTGAAAGAACTTGATTCAACAGTGGCTACTACTCCAATGCTTCAGGCGATGAAAATGCCAACAAATTGGTTTAAGACGTCACCTGCTACATCCCCTCCCACACTCACTAAGCAAACAAGGGGAAGAACTCGACGTAGATCTGTATCGCCACTAAAACTGGTAAAAGGAAAACGTAAAACAGCTCCTCCTAGGAAATACATGTTCTCAGACTATTAATATGAAGCAGATGTGTTGCTTGCCATGTAATGAGCCGCCAGAGGTGAATGTCGTTGTCACTTGCACTTGCTGCGCCAGCTCTCATAATGAAACCCCTAAGCAATGTGAACACGATCGCAAAACCGCTAAAGCTAAATGCTGCAGTTGTTGTAAATGTAGAAAGGCAAGAAAGAAAAAAGATGAGAAGGAGGAAAAAGAGTCAGCCGTCATCGACTGAACGTTTGAAGTCAATCTATTATGATGTAAAACATCCGCAGGATTTGCATCTATCAAGAAATTATCAAAAGCGAGTGGTCTTCCACAATCACAAGTGAAACGATGGTTAAAGGGTCAGGCTACCTATACACTCCACAAACAAGCGAAAAAGAAGTACCGCACCCGCCATTATATTGTTCATGACATCGATGAACAGTGGCAAGCAGATTTGTGCGATGTTGCCTCCATTTCAAAACATAACTCGGGCAATAATTTTATTTTAACCGTCATTGATATTTTCTCGCGTTATGCGTGGGCTCAACCTTTAAAAACTAAAGAAGGGAAAGGAGTAGCAAAAGCATTCCAAACAATTTTTCGAGAAGGTCGCATTCCAAAAAGAATTCAGAGTGATCAAGGAAAAGAGTTTGAAAATCAGCATGTGACAAGATTATTTGAGAGGCATGACATTGAGTTGTTTAGTGTAAAGAGCGCTTATAAAGCTGCACTCGTTGAACGTTTTAATCGCACATTAAAAAATCGTTTGTGGCGACATTTTACTGCCAACTTGACACAAAATTGGACAAAGGTTCTACAAGATACACTCCATGCCTACAATCACTCTATCCATCGTTCTATTGGACTCAGACCAGTAGATGTAAATGCTGACAATGTAGATAAAGTGCGCGAATCATTCCAACGTAAACGCACTCATGTGAAAAGTGATGTGAAAATTGGCGATAAAGTTCGTATCTCAAAAGTGAAAAGTGTTTTTGCTAAAGGGTACCTCCCGAATTGGACAGAGGAGGTATTTACAGTATCAAGGATTAATCAAAAGACTCTCCGACCACCTACAAGTTGAAAGATTACGATAATGAAGAAATTGAGGGTAGCTTTTACCGCGATGAGATTGAGGTAGTCACTGAAAGTGAAACATATTTGGTAGAGAAAATCATTCGATGTAAAAAACGGCAAGGTGAAGAATGGTGTCTTGTTAAATGGACTGGTTATCCTTCAAGTATGAACTCTTGGATGCGTCGTGCCGACATCTTTCATCTAAGTGATCGACAGTGATTCATGCAAAGTTGTAACTAACAATGTTTAGGGTTTGAGCTATGAATCCAACTGCCTCATTTTATTCACGACCCTCCTACGTAAGTGGTGGAGGACAAATTTACATCGGTGCTCGCCGCCAACGTGGAGGTAGCATACTTGGTGCACTGAAATCTGTTGTAGCACCTCTCATATCCAATGTCGGTAGATCTTTAAAACGAAATGTTTTAAGTAATGCCGTTGGCTTTGCTGGTGATGTTGCTAGTGATCTTTCCAGAGGTAGAAGTTTTAAGAGCAGTTTGTTGAATCGTGGGAAGGAACGCGGTTTAAAAACATTGAAGCAGACCATTGCTGGTGTTACTCAAGGAAAGAAATCACCTAAACGAATGAGAAAAGGAAGGAGGAAACATCGCGGAGCTGGTAAGGTGCGATCTTCAGTCAAAAGGCATTCACGCAAACGTCGCAGAGGCTCTAATCATTCATCAGGCGCTAAACGACGACGCTGCTATAACTTCTAATCATGGAGTGTAAAACTTCCGGTTTTTGTTTGTTCGATCAACAAGCCATACAGACAGATATTCTTAGTTCAAGTATTGTAGATTATCATCCTCGAACAGCTGAGAATGCTGGCCCCATTGAATTTGTTATTCCTGGTGGTAGTGATGACTACATAGATTTGAGTTATGCGATGCTTGATTTGAGGTTTAGAATTCAGCAAGCAGATGGAACTGCTATTGACGATGCACATAAAGTTGGACTGAACAATTTACCATTGACTACATTACTTCGCGATGTTTCTCTAACGATTGGAGAGCAGCAGGTGGAAGGTGGTCAAAGCGATTATCCCTATAAATCATATTTCAATCATGTATCACAGTTTCATCCAGCAGCACAAAAAAGTCATATGGAAGCCATGGGATGGTACAGAGATGAAGCAGGAAAATTTGATGTTGAAACAAACAGTGGCTTTGTAAAGCGATCTGCTATGATTAAAGATAGTAGAGTATGTCAGCTATATGGTCCGCTGAATTTAGACTTCTTTAGACAGTCAAAGTTTTTACTCTGTAATACCAGCATGCGACTCAAGCTGACATTGAATAAGCCTGAATTTGCGCTGAATGCATTTGCTAAAGTTGACAATTTTAGAATTCATGTGGAAGATATTGCACTTTACATTCGTCGAGTAGTACCGAATCCAAGTGTCATTAGAGGGCATGCTGAAGGTCTTAACCGCCAAAATGCCATTTACCCCGTTCAGCATACAAAGCTTCTCACCTTTACAATTCCGAAAGATCAAAAGAGTTTCATGAAAGATGGCCTCTTTCCATCGGAAGCACCGAAGCTCCTCATGGTGGCAATGGTTGAAAATGATGCATTTAATGGTAATATAAAGAAGAATCCTTTCAATTTTAAACACAATCAGTTAAGTGAAATTGCTTTACGTGTTAATGGTGTGAGTCATCCTGGTCCACCCTACAAACCAGATTTTGCTTCGGATCAATTTATGCGCAGTTATGTTGATTTTATGGATGTCTTTGGCTTTTACAATACGGATGATACCAACGGACTGACTATGAAAGAATTTAAGAGTGGATATACTATTTATGCATTTGATTTGACTGCTGACAGCGATATTAGTGCACCCTATCGTCAAGCGAACGTGCCTCATAATATTCGTTTGGATTTGACGTTCAAAAGAACACTACCTGAGACGATCAATGTATTAATTTATGCAGTCTTCGATTCAAATATTGAAATTACAAAGTATCGTGACGTGATTCTTCAGTATAATCGTTAATGAGTTGGTTGACTGCTGACGATATTAAGACTAAAGTGCAGCGTAATGCAGACGAAGCGACGTTGAAAGCTTTCGATAATGTCTATTCACTCGATACCTTACCACCTGCAGTAAATCACTATCCCATCTTTATTGTGCTAAACACTCATTCACAGAATTTAGGCGGTGAGCATTGGAAAGCGATCTTTATTGGAGAAGACCGACGTGGTGAACTATTTGACTCTCTTGCTCAACCTCCAAATATACCAACACAGCAGTGGTTGAGAAAACATACGCGTCAATATCAGCGAAATGAACGCATACTACAACATCCACTTTCATCAACGTGTGGTGCTTTTGTACTGTACTTCATCTTAAAACGTTTACATGTATCTCGATTTGCATCTGTTATTCAAAACTTTCATGTAATCCATCCTCTAATGAAAAAATGATTTGTAAGTTCTATCATGATTTGAAATAAAAACATCATGTTGGAAAAATTGTTTTTTATTTTACAATCCGCTGGGTACGTACATACTCAATGAGATAGTCTAGGATCATATTTGCTTGTTCATGAGATTTTAGTCCAGTAATGATCACTTTACTATTATGAAAGATTGCCACATGCACAGGCAACCAACAACTAATGAGAGCTGCAGGAAAAAGTTCGGGTTCATAACACAAACTGTAACTGCTGGTACGAATCTTCAAAATGATAGACTGTCACTCAATTGAGTAGAGATCACCATATTGTCCACAGTCAGATTCGACATCACACACCTCTCCCTCTTCCATATCCGACGTAGTAGTCTCTGTAGCTCTAAGCGCATTGACTGCGCCGATGAATGAGAAAGGGCGCCGAGAATCTGTACAGTCCCATTTGGGAAGAGTTGAAGATTCCGTGAATTGTTCATCTTCACCACTAACATTTGAGGACGGCCCGGGTAATACTTGCTGTTTGGAAGCTGTTGGCGTAATGTTGTGAGATCGATTTTGGTGTAGAGTCTGAAGCGACGGAGAATGTTGACGATGGTGTAGCGATGGCGCTTCATGATGAAAGAATGAGTAAATTGAGCGATGTACCTTCCTTTTATACTTTTCCCAACTACCTTGATGAAATGTGAAGTTAGTATGAAGTTGGGAATGATAGAGTTGAATTCGCCGATTGTTGACGCGCAGCCAGATGCGATTTCCAATACGTGAATGTCTTTTCATATAGAAGTATTTCAAGTCCTTCATGATATGATGTAGAGATTGAAAATGACGATAAGATAAAACAAACTCTCTTCTCACATTTCCAGTTGAATCTTTGAAATAGACGTTTCGATCATGATCCGTTTCAATACGTTGTAGGGAATCTAATTTCCAACTCATGGTGCGTGGTAATCATATCTGATTAAGATTTGCATAGTAGGGCGATGAACTCACGACGAATAAATGTCATGATGGAGCGATGTATGTATCTTCTATACTTCTCCCAATTGTATTTGCGAAATGAGAAACAGTTTGCGGAATGAGAATGGTAGATTTGAATTTCATTTCTGTAATGTTGAAGCCAAACTTGATCACCCAAGGAGATGAATCTTAATGTTTCAAAATATTCCAAATCCCTCATGATATCATTGAGGTTGACAAATTGTCGCCATGTTAATGTAATTCCTCTTGATGTATGACCATGAGAATTTTTGAAATGTACGTTTCCATCACGATCAACTCTGATATATTGTAGAGAGTCCAAAATCCAAGTCTTCATGATGTTATGCAAAGTTGCAGATTAGCAATATAAAAATGTCGTTTTATCATATTTTGCTTAGCAATGCGGCTACAAAGAGATTTACTAGCAATCGAGCCGCACTCTTTTCTACTCCCATTGATCATGCACAACAGCTAAATGGGAATTGGGAAGTGGGTGTCACTCAACTTGTTTATAGCAACTGTGTCTATACTTTTGATCATGAGGTGATGACTATTAATATGAGGCGTACAGCTGCTTATCAATGTGAAAAGGGGTGCCGAGTATACATTCCACAGTGGCCAAAGAAAGATCTCTTATCATGTAAAAAGTTTATATATGATTTCTTGAATAAAGCGTGTAAACATATTGTCCAATTTACTCCGCACAATGATGATTATAATTATGTACATCATGTAGTTGAGAAAGATTGGATTGTTGGTTTAAGTCCAAGTTTAAGAAATGATTTAGGCTACCTCGCTAGCGCCTTAACAAGCTATGATAATTTTAACGTTAATTACCACATAAGTGGTCATAAACAGTTAATATATCGAGAGGAAGCTTATTATGTAGATCTTATTCCAAGAAATGAGAAGACGTTGGTGAAGAAGATTGTGATTAAGCCAAGAAAGACAAACATGACTCCTGAAACATTATTGAAGAAATTTAATTATCTCCTTCGAGTTGATGACAAACAAGTGGCAACATTGACTTATATTAAATCATCTAATCATATTGCAATAAGCAAATTAAATGATGATGATCTAGTATTAGTTTGTTCAAAAGATTTTCATCAGTTCTTACGACATCGTTCTGCAGCTGTTCATGGAAAATCTGATATGCAACATTTACCATGTGAAAGGTCAAATCAATTTGATACAGAATGGGCCGTATCTTTATACAGAAAGTGTGTAGAGCCTTTTGGTGGTTTCTTACATGAAACAAGAGTGTTGATGCCTCGCATTATTACTTCGGTTAAATTGGTTGTAGATTATTTAAATGAAGTGATTAATGAGCAACATATTTCATTTTCTGAAAAAGAAGGTACTTTGTCTCTCACTATAAATGGAAAAGGTATTGAACTAATTATGGATAAAACTCTAATGGACATTTTGGGTTTTGATCAAAATATCTTTAAAAGTGGTACTGTAACCAAAGCTAGCGCAGACATGTCGCTATCGCGTCGTATTAACTATTTTCAGATATATTCCAATATTGGTGAAGATGTACGTGTGGGAGATGTTGAAGCTCCATTGCTAGCAATGATACCATACCAGCCAAAAAGCTGCAGTATTTTATCTGAGCATACTTTCAAGAAAGTGCATTATACAAAGCTGAAATCAAACTACATCCCACAAATTGATATTGCCATTTATGATGATGCTGGTGCGTTGATTCCTTTTCATAAAGATGCTGTGACAAGTATTACACTCCATTTCCGAATGAAGAGTTAATGCAAAAGTATGCTAATATATTTTTCCAATGTGAATAATATGGAAAGTGAAAATAAGGACTCGTTTCTAATCTACTTGCCCAGTAATGCTTCTATGAATAAATTTCCCAAAAATAAACCATCAGACTATCGAGTAGAATTAAATCGGCCACTGCATTTAGAAGGTGAATGGGAAGTTGGCGTTTCTAGTATTTGCTATGATAGCAATATTCAGAATGTGAATGATTTGGAAGAAATGATATTGACTCCTCGCACCCATGATGGAATAACGATGAATAATGCATTTCAGTTCCCATACAATTTAACATCAGATGGAAAGTGGAACTATGAATGGATTCAGATAAAATCAGATTCTTATGAGCCATTTGGGAATGAGAAAATTATTAAGGCATTCAACAGTGGTAATACTTCCATCATGAAGAATAAAAATCAGAAAGCTTATGAGTTTACTATCTATCATTGGAGTGGGAGACAGTTCCTCCGCTTTCATTCTTTTACTAAAGGTCTTACGCTGAGGTTGGATAGTGAATTCTATCCACATCTTGGTTTTGGTCATGGACTACATCTAACGTCAATTGCTACTGCAAATGTTAAAAAAGTTTATTCAACTCGAATCAACAAATTTCATTATAGATTTAAAATATTTGATGAAGATGTTGTAGAATGCGAAGAACGCATCATTTTGAAAAAGCGTGGTGTTCAACCTTTATCACTTATTGAGTTAGTAAAACGATGGAATGAGACTGTGGGTAAGAAGTATGGAGAGAAAATTATGGCGGACAAAAATAAGTTGGTTATTCAGAAATATAATGACAAACTTACAGTTTATTTCTCTCCAACCTTGCGTCATTTTGTAAGACATTATACGCCTATTATTGGAAGCGGTGTGGTGTATGGTTCTCATGAATATCACACTAAAGCTGATTCAGTTAATGATGAATGGTGGGTGGACATCTATGGCGATCGCATCAAGAAAATTTACCAGTCTTATGAAGAATCTAAAGTTGCTATCAATATAATGCCGCGTCTATATCATACAGTTGAAAGCTTCATTCATGTAGTAAATCCTTATATACAACAGAAGTTGAAGCATGTGATGAAAAGTAAATATGATGTAAAGACACACCACATTTCGTTTTCAATTGAAAAACAACGCGTTGTTCTGAAACTGGGTGATGACATTCAATGTCAATTGAGTAAAAATTTGAAAAAACTCTTTGGCTTTTCAATGCTACAAACTGTGTTTGCTGCTGCGCATACGATTGGTATAGAAACACCAATGACACTTGATAAACATGAACAACACCTTTACATTCAAAGTGATTTGATTTTACCTATTTCTGTTGGCGAGAAAAAAGAATACATTTTACGTGATTTCATTCATGATAAAGACGCTTCATATGGAATAGTCGAGAAGATGTTTGAATCTATTTTCTATCATCCCGTCGTCAAACAAACTATACCCTCTATTGCTATCAAAATTACCAATGGTTTACAAGAGTGTATCCATGTGAAAGATACTAAATCCCTCGTAACTTTAGTGTTTCGGAAAACAAAGTGAAGTCATTGTGATATGTTTATTGAAATAAAAATATGTATATGAAAAAGTCTTTTCACAGATATAGGGGGAATGGGCTGACTGTAGGCATATATTCACAAGGAAGAAACGATCTCATGCGATACATAAAACAACCATGTATATCTACAAAAAGCAACATCAAAATACTGAGTTAAAGTTGATTATGTCAATACATCTCCTGAATGTGGTAGCGTGAGTTTTATTCTTTTGGGTGGAGGTATGTTTGTGTCAGGATGTCCATGTGGAAGAGATGTGTTATGTCCTATCCAACACCTCTTATCCTCCCATGCTGAAAGTGCTCGTTTCTTGAACGTGTACGTTTTCACAGTATGAACTTGAGATTTTAAGATTGTCATATTGACAAACGTTATAGTTTTATTTTTATAGGCCTTCTTATAGGACCGATGTTTCATTTTATGAACAATGGATTTTGATATACCTTTAGCACGCTTAATACTATCTGCACATTCTTTTAGTTTTCATGGAATACATTTTAGGACGGAGGAGAATCATTTCATCTATTTCCTTTCCTGCTGTTTCATCCTTAAAACAACCAAGTTTGGCTTTATTCTGTATGGAATAGAGTGGATGAGTGGGATTGTAGTTAGATGTATCGAAATATTTTTCTAATGACTTACCTACTTCATTAAAATTTAAATCTTTTTGAGTGGTAATTCCTAAAAAGAAACTATCTGTATCACCACCCAGCAAGCGAACCTCTTTTACGAGAGGGCATGGTTTTAATATTTTGTAGAAGAGTTGATACATTTCAAGCTTGGAATAATCTAAAACGGCTTGCCCAATATAGATGGGTTTGCACAACTCAACTTCTGATTTAATCATTTTAACACCTACAAGATCCTCATCGATGATGTCTCTATCAATGAAAAGAGGTGATGAGGTCAATTTGTGATATTTTTGTTCATCAACGACTAGTTTGTAATTCATACGTTTTCTAACATCCTCCATGGTCTTTCCGAATAGACTATTATTCTTATATTTATAAAAATCCTTTTCAAAATTATTTTGGGCGAGTGCACGTTTTTGACTGTTACTATCTATGTAGGGTTTGAGGAAGGCTTTCTGTCTAAATTTGATAATGCGGTGAACTGACTTTAGAAGCATGCCCATTTCTAAATAGAATTTTAATATGCAGAAGTGTACGAGATAATTTTTCTTATCATATTGGGTGAGTAAAAGTTTGCGGCATGGTTTGTACCTTGGCTGTCCACACTCTGTTAAGTTATTATGAAATTGTGACATGAATGGTGAAAACATATCTTCAGTCACTTCGCCAGATTCAGGTGCGAGTGGGAAATCAGCAGTTTTATTTTTAATACTATTTGGATAAATCAAATCCACTTCAAAATAATATCCCCAATCACCTTCATCTGGAATATTCAGTATGTTTGAAGGGTTGGAGTAATACTCAAGCTCATTTTGATTTAACCAACTAAACTCGGAATGAGGTAGTGGTTTAGACAGTGAACTGCCATATAAATTATTTTGGTCATAGTACTTTAGGTGGATATGATCATCACCTACTGTTTCAGATTTTATATGATGTTTATTTACAAATGTGAGACCACCGCGTATTCCGCGCTCAAATATATTATACATCTCCGGGTCTTGTAAGAGATGAATGGTCTCACCAGTCATTTTAAAGGACATGGCTGGTAGACTGACAAAGTGGATAGGATCTAATTTGTCTTCTTCTAATGCCACTCGTCGAAACTCCTGAAAGACATCAGCCAGCAAAATGACATCTAATTCTAAGTAAGCGATCATATAATCGCCAAACGTTTTACAATTAAATTTTAACCATGCCTCTTGAGCATGTTCATAGTCCTCTACTGGACAATCTTCACCCGTCAAATCGTTTTTGAATTTGTCAATGGAAGGAAGGGTTGTTTCATTTAGTTTAGACATTGAGCTAAAATACGCATAAGGAAAGACTCCTTTGCGAGTGATTATTTCATCCGTTAAGTTTGGATAGTGTTTCTTCAAAGTTTGACTATGGGGAAGAAACTTGAGATTACGAACGAGAGAAGCTAGTGACGCTGACATGAATTGAAATGAATCTAAAAATTTTATTTCGAAGAAGACTGTCTTATTTTCTTTAGTTTTATCTACTGGTACTTTTGCTGTCATTGCCATGAATTTTTCTCTCGTTTGTGCTATTACATTAAACTGCCACGATTTCATCTGGCTCAACCCTCCTTTTATGAGCATTATGACTGTCATAGCCCTTAAAGTTATGAAAAATGACGGGTAGTACACGACGTCTCAACCTAAGTGAAAAGTTACATTTGGAGCAGAGTGCGTTTCTAAATTTACCAGTGATGTGATCATGATCACGCACTTTCTTAATTTTATCGTCATCAAACGTTTTATGACATTTAGGACAGGATGTGCAACTTTCAAATTTTTGTTTGTCTTCATCTGACATATGTAGTGACTTACGCTGCAATTGGGAATCATATGATTGTTGAAATTTTGCAGCTTTATCGAGAAATTCTAGAAATTTTGAAATGCAATCTTCACCTTGCCAAGTATGCATTTTGTTTTGTCTATTCCTAAAGTGGTCATGCCATACTTCATAGCAGGATATGGCTGCTGGCTTGTGGATGATTATCATCAATGTAGCATTCTATGTCTGCGTAAATGACACGCAGGGGACTTAATTCGTCACCATTATCCCTATGTGAAAATATTTTATCTTTGGGCATGCTTCCATTTGTAATTTACCTCGCTTGCACCATTCATAGTGAGTTTCAAATTTATCTTTACTCCAAAATGAGCGGATGCAGCGGTCGCATACAAAATGTTCACCTCTTTTAGAGTGCCCCAAGTGAGTGTACAAGCGAGAGATTTTGGAATACCACAGTAGTGCCATTCCTCGCTATCATCTTGTTTTACTAATAAGAGGTTGACTACACGTTCATAACAAGTTGAACGTGAATTATAGCGGGCACCCTTCAACCCCTTCTCCCACACGTGAACGACAATTTTAATCTTATTATGTTTTTCGAACGTTTCTACATCTTTGATTTTCATGTTGTTACTATCACAACCTTCAAAGTCTAGTTCATCCTCCCACTGTCTATAGCTATAGGTGCGATCTCGATGCGCGTTGATATCATTATAGTGAAGGATGGATAGGACTGCATATTTGAAACACTGTGATTTACAATCAACATTGATGACAGCTTTCTTATTATACAACGTTTTTGGAAGTTTAAATGTGCCTCGAGCTGCATGACTTTCTGATAGGGAAATTTTGAATATGGCTGAGTCCACACCATCAAAAATGAGAGCGCTGTCGTGTTGATTGAATTTATCTACATTTGATTTTAAACATTGAATGTGAAAATTTAGCCAAGACTAGCAGTCTACAACTTCGGTTGCGGAAGAGGAAGGAACATGAAACTGTATTCTCTCCGTCACTTGACCCGTTTGAAAATCTATTTAATATATTTTAGTTTAATAGGTAGATGAGCGCCCCTTCATTCTAAATTGTTCTCTAAAATTATTGTAGTGCGCTTAGATAATGTTATATTTTTGAAGGAGCCACTCAGGAAAATCTACAATTTGAGTATTTGACTCCATGCAGTAGTCGCGTACTAAATTATTATGTGAAACATTAATGAGGGAGATGGTAGAGGTACCGTTGGTGTAGTGATCATTTGCATGCGTGTGTTGAAGTCTGTGCGAAGATCGCTGAAAGTGACTATCAAAAGAAAGAGGGCACAAATCGCAAGGAAAGGAGATGTCATCGTCAGAATCAACTTCACCTCCGGAGATTGACGCCGCGTTGCGTTGACACACACGTTGTTTGATGTGTCGAAGGAGACTGTGCTTCCTTGTAAACATATGTCCGCAGTCGGCACATTCCCACTCGTTGCCTTGCCGCGAGAGTCCTGAGCTGGAACTCACATCACCTGAAAGAGAAATCATTCTTTCATCTCATGTTCAAGCCTCAGTGTAGTGTTTACAACCTACCATTGACTCAATAACTCTAAACTTTCTCGAGAAGATGAGGGCGTATTAGGTGATTGAAGTTGGATGTCTGAAATATGAGGAAGATGCGTTGAGGCAACACGGTGTGGGAGTTGTAGTGGTAAGGGGCAACGGAACGGTAAACGTATTATGTCATGGTGGTAGGGGGTTACGTCGACTAGTGTGTGTAAAAGGGCGGAGGATGAACGGGAAGGAACAGGCTAAAGAGTGAGGAGTAAAGGGAAAGAGGCGTAGAAGGCGGGGACGCGTGCGGGAGGGATTACAGCGTGGGATTAGGACTCACGGGCGGACAGGAGTTCAAAGGAAGGAAGCGGGACAGCGGATCCAAAGGCAGGATGCGACAGGGATTGCCGTCAGACGTGCGACGGGTCCGACGACGAAGGAGTCTAGAAGAGAGCGCAGCAGAAGGTAGTTGTGGAAGGGCAGGAGGTTTCAGAGACGGAAGTGAGTGGCGAAGGAAGGACGAGGAGCATGCACGACGGGCTCCAAGATTACGGGAGCGCAGAGGACAGGCAGTGAGGCAGGGCTACAAGAGGTAGAGGGGGGACCAAGGGTGGGGGGACAGGGGCGGATAGGGTAAAAACCGGAAGACGATGCGGGCGGTGAGCGGGGCGGTGAGGGAATTGGAGCGTAAGACGGAAGCAGGATTCACAGGTCAAGCGAGTCAGGCAGGAGGTAGAACAGGATCGAGCGAAAAATTATCAAAGGGAGAGACAGGGAGGAGGCGCGGACAGCAAGGGCGACGGGTTAGAATCCGGCCAGGATTCGGACTGGGATCCGGAAGGGAGAGCCGGCCGGCAAGAAGGAGCGGGCGGAGGTAGGCTAGGGTGAGCAACAGGGAGGCAAGGCGGAGGGGTTAAGGGGTACTAAAGGATTAGGATCGTGCGGCGAGAAGGGCTCTAGGAGGAGCGTCGACGGTAAGCGTGACGGCTGGCATAGAAGAAAAAACGGAGAGCGGCAAGTGGAGCGGAGGACATGAGGAGGCAAGGTATCAAGAGGGGTAGGACAGGCGGGTGAGGGAAGGGGTGGGAATGATGACGGCAAGTAGAGGACGTGGACAAGGATAGTGTGGCCAGCTGAGGGAAGGAAGGCAGGATATTAATTAGTAGGAGGACGGATGTACAAAAAGGGCTCCGGAGGATCCCTAACCGGACCTAGGAAGGATATTCAGTGAAGGAAACAAGTAGTAGAGGCGAAGGAGGTGTAGCTAGCTAGGGAATGAGGATAGAAACACCGGCGGCGGGGGGGAAGGCAGCGCCAGAGGCAGGCGATTAGGGTAAAGAGGAGAGGGGGGGCAGGTCCTTGAGGATAAGCATGAAGGGAAGGGGAGTGGGAAAGCAGGATACCGGCTCTGCTTAGAGAGGAAGAGGTTGGGAAGGGAGGGGAAAGGAAAGGCGAGGCGAGTACCTAGGCAGAGCGGACGCGGAGGAGTAGGTTAGAGCAGAGGAAGGCGCGAGGAGGACGAGGAAAGACGGACAAGAGGACAAAAAAGCGCTGGATAAAACGGCCACGGATGATTAAAGTTAAGTAGAATGCGCACGGTTAGTATTAAGCAGGGCGGTGCGGAGTAGGAGGATACAAAGCGATAAAGCGAGGATCGAGAAGAGAGGAGTATAGGACCATAAGGCGGGAAGGGCGGGAAAGGGCAAAGGTAGGAGGAGGAAGAGTTGAGCTCCTGAGGATCCGGCGGATAAGCCAAGGCGGGACGTTAGTAACAAGGAGGGATGAGGGAATGGCAAGGCTGACCAGGCATTGGAAGGAGAGAAGGTTAATTGGCAGAGACAAGGATTGAATAGGAGATGGAAGGACATAGAATATCAGAGGAGCGACAGTAGAGGAACCATTGCGGTCAAAGGTGAGGGATCGAAGGGGAAGGAGAGGACGTTATAAAGTACGACGGGGACGGGGATAAAAAGCCACTAACGGGCACGGGAGGAGTGTCCAGTACAGGATACAGAGGGTTCGACTGGAGGACGGTAGGATTGAAAAGGGAGGAGGGAGGACAGGACACGGCAGCGGAAGACCCGGATCTACAGTCGCCGGGGAAACAACCGAGGAGTCGGAGGAGGATCCAGCGATGAGGTAGGAGGTCGAAAGGGGAGGGGGTATAGATAAACGGGAGGACACCACCAGAGGAAAAACTAAGGGAGGAGGCGGATCCAGAACGTAGGACTAGCCGGAAAGGGCTGAGAGGGCATCAGGAGGATACATGGCATAGGGGCGGGGGAAGGGGAAGGGGAGGACGGTCGAGAACGAAGGAAGGGAGAAGCGCGAGCAAGCAAGCCGGCTAGCTAGAGACAGGCAGGGAGGGTAGCCATGGGGGAAGTAGATCATGTAGTCAGGGATAGGCGGCGGTAGGCAAAGGGAAGGCAATAAGGTTACAGGAAAAATGAGGCAGGCGGGAAGGTGGGCAGAACAGGAAAGGGAGATCCAGGATGACGGTGACATGATAGGACAGGAAAAGGACAGGTGAAGTAGGCGAGGGCGGTGCCAAGAGTACGGAGGACGCGAAGGATCAGCTGTAGGGAGTGGCTGGATAACGGGAGAAGCGGGAGGAGAGGAGAGGAGGAGGGAGGAAAGAGAAGGGGAGGGCGGAGGTGTCGGGACTAGAGGCTCGGGCCAGAGGGGCGCAAGCCGACGACGGTCGCCGAGTAAAGAGCAGGGGGGACGGAGGCAGCCTCAGACGTGGACAAGAAGGCGGCAGTGTGGCGGGAAGCGGGCCGCGGTAGAGGGGTAAGGCGGCGGCAGAGGATAGCGGCAAAGAGACGACACAATGGCGACAGCAGGAGGTGACATTTAGGATCAAGCAGGTTAGCCGGACATATAGGAACACGTGGCAGAAACAGGCTTCAACAAGGAGGGCGGGAAGCAGAATACGAGTATGGAGGAGGGCAGGGAGGTAGGGCCGCTTAAGAGGAGGATGGAGGGTCAGGGTGACTGAGGGAGGGGGCCCAGAGACTGCCAGGAAGCAGAGGATTCAGGTAGACGGCATGCATGGAAGGGTGCCCAGAGTTGGGTAGCGGGAACGCTATCCCGGCTGCCAAAAGAGTAAGGAGGCAGGTGGATGAAGAGAGGGTACTAGAACGGAAACCCGAGGCGCCGGAACAAGATGGCTACGGTAACTCTAATGAGGGATAAAGGGGCTACGGAGCTGAAGGAAACCGTATGAGGTGAGGCTAAGTAACGAAATGAAGGGAAGTAAGTAGGGACAGACGGAAAAAAGGAGGAAGAGAGTGAAAAAGGAGTAAAAGGCCAGAGGGAGGCGGAGACGAGGGGAGAAGCGGGATAGCGGTAGGGAGGAGGATTAGATGTAGAGGACAAGGATCAAGGAGAGGGCGGGTAAAGGGATGTTGAGGATCGGAGGACACGGTAAGGCAAGGCAGAAGATGTCGGACAGGAAGCACAATTAGAGGGAAGGTAGCAAAGCGCCGATGCGGATGAGGCATAGTCAAAAATAGATACAGGATTGAAACCGGCGGCAGTAAGAAGGGAGGATCGGTGTAAAGCGGGGATACTAGGGAGGTGAGGTGAAAAGGCGGGAGGGGAGCAGGCATAAGGATAGCAAGGGAGCAGGGGCACAAGAGCCGGAGAGGATCGCATTGCGCTTAGGCGACCGAGACGGGGCGCGCCGGCGCCGGGCCAACTGGACCGGCGGTAGTCAAACCGGTAGAGTGAGGAACGGAGGTTAGAGGGCAGAGTCAGTGGAGTAGGGTAGGAGGAGAGGATCGAGAAGGGAGGGGGACTAGGGAGGCATCATTCAATTAGGCGGGAGGTTTATGCAGCAAAAGGATTAACGCAAAGAGAAGGCAAAACGCATACGCCCCGAGTGGACTAAATTTAGGCGTAAAGGAGACGCAGGTACAGGGGTACCAGGCTATGTACAGGATACGGAGGAAAAGAATTCAGGATACGGAGAGGACAGGCTGGACAAAGGGATGATAGGGTGCAGGATGACAGAAGGAGCGGATAGTTGGCAGGAAGTATTCGGTTGTAGGGAGAGTACGGGGAGAGGGTAGAAGGGAGGGAGGAAAGGGCTCTCTCTAAAGGTAGGGGTAGTATAACGGATCAGGTCGGGGCGCCGGCGACGAAGGCAGAGGAACCCCGAAAAGGGCTGCAGAACGCGTAGGGAGGGGATAACGGACCGCGCGTGACAACTTCCTCCAGTGTGGCGAGGTTCCCAGGCTTCAACTTCTCGCGCCGTCGTTCTGGCGTCGAACCTCTTCGCCCTTCTCCCCCCTTTCAGCTCTCCCTTTCGTCCCTGTCTTCTACCGCCTTCCAATACCTTCCCCTTTCACCCCCTTGTCCCTCCTCCTGTTCCTGTCATCATAATAATAGTCAAAGAGAGAGATCGTGCGTTCGTCACTTGTATGATTCACAGATTAAATGAAATGACCTGAATGTCACTTTGCTTATATACTTTCATCCTCTTCATTCATTGGATGTTCATTCTGATTGGCTGCTTGTGTAACTTAAGAATTAGAAAAATGTTAAAGTTATCATTATTCAAAGTCAGCATTTCAAAGACAACATGACAAGTCCTCCAACAACACCAAATACCGCATTGGAGTTTCCTCTCCATATACATCAGCAAAGGTGCTCGTTACACCAAATGCACCAAGAATGGCGAAGGTGGAGAAGACATACAATCTCGACAATATACGAAAGTTATCATTATCGGAGGAGGATGAAGAGGAGTTGCCCGACCTAACAGGCATACGGTGGAAATATTTACAATATGATGCCGAAGGGGTGATGGAGATGACCAGCAAGTCGCACTTGCATCAAATATGGGAGTGGTACACCCCTAACTCCAAACCGCGAACCGTGGCGGAGTGGGCGTACATTGAGAAAGTGAGGGACGCTGCAGAAGAACGTTTAAAGCAGCTCAACTGTTTTTGTAATCTATGTGAAGCCAGACTCTGGGACGATATTGACGATGAAGACCTTTTGAAATACATGCCATAATAAATGTTTATTTCGTATTATCTTTGCTTTCATACTGACTTACTTGAATGGGGTTTTAGTGAATAATTTAACCATGTATACTTTTTCATTTGGAAATAGTAGCACGCTTAGTTTAACTTGTAAATCTTATAACATTTCATATGGACGATGATGGTAGATGAAATAGTGTCAAATAAATTAAGATAGCAATCGACTGCGATCCATGTGTAAAGAGCTTGTTAGACTACGGATGGGCTTAAGTGGATGATTTAACCATGTATACTTTTTCATTTGGAAATAGTAGCACGCTTAGTCTAACTTGTAAATCTAAAAACATTTCATATGGACGATGATGGTAGATAAAATAGTGTCAAATAAATAAGATAGCTTACACTTCTGATACAGGGATAGCAATCGACTGCGATCCATGTGTAAAGAGCTTGTTAGACTACGGATGGGCTTAAGTGGATGATTTAACCATGTATACTTTTTCATTTGGAAATAGTAGCACGCTTAGTCTAACTTGTAAATCTAAAAACATTTCATATGGACGATGATGGTAGATAAAATAGTGTCAAATAAATTAAGATAGCTTACACTTCTGATACAGGGATAGCAATCGACTGCGATCCATGTGTAAAGAGCTTGTTAGACTACGGAAGAGAGAAGTGTGTTATGTTGCGTGTGGCGCGTGAGTGTCCTCCCATTTCATTCCATTCATCAATTCGTCTCATTGATAGAGACAGGTAGAACTCATGGTTCTCATAACGTATGCAATGGAAAGTTTTAGGCAACCTTCGACAGTTGGCTAAATGTCGCCCTGACGCGAATGCATGCTACGTTGAGACAGAGGCAATCACTTGCAAACATGACGCAGAGAGGTTTAACAAGATTGACCATTGCCGAATGTCCCTTGCGGTATACATAGCTACGGGTTTCACCGCCGCCCTTTACAGGAACGCCCGTCGAAAGGAAGTATTACACCGAACTTCATTTGCAACGTTCAAGTTGACTGATAGCAGATTCAACTTAATGATAGTATTCGCCAGTCCGAAGACTGCCCAGGGCAAACCGCGAGGAGGTTCTATCATGTCTTGCCCCATGGTGGCCCTTAAGAGAGCCGATGGTTCGTTCTCGGGGACGTGAATTTGACTATTGACTGGAATAGTCAATGGGTATGACGCTTAGGTTCTCGTATACCCTATACCGCCTAAGCCGTGGTGGTGCATCTGGCACCTTTCGGATGCGAGTGGTATTTGGAGTCCACACCTCATCCGTCCAAACGATCCTCTTGATCTTCCCCTTCTTCTCATCCTCATCCCACTCGTCGAGGATGACGAACTCGGGAATACCGTTGTCTTCATCAGTGAAGACGGGAATATTGTCGGCAGATGTCGCTTCCATCGTGACTTCAAATTGAATGAGAAGCGCTACAATCTTCTGGCTTATATAGGGTTTTCAACAATGAATTGCTCAACAGCGAATCAGAATGCTTCAGGGATAGCAATCGACTGCATAATGTTCAAGTTGACTGATAGCAGATTCAACTTAATGATAGTATTCGCCAGTCCGAAGACTGCCCAGGGCAAACCGCGAGGAGGTTCTATCATGTCTTGCCCCATGGTGGCCCTTAAGAGAGCCGATGGTTCGTTCTCGGGAGTCGTCATCCTACAGCCTACCAATTCTGCTGAGAGAGTCAAAGACTCTCTCTTTGGTAGCACTGTCGACTTCCACACTAACTGGCATGTGAGTATAGAGTGGAATGTAGCGCCATTCCGTTGGATTGACAGCAGTTGCTGTCATCGGATTGCCAATCCGAGCAAGATTATTAAAAACTCTGTCTTGCTCCTCTATTCTAGCAAATTCATTAAATAAATTTCGCGGCCTTAACTGCGGTCCGCGAGGAGAGCTGACTTGACTGTTCGGCGTCTGCATGATTGAAATGAAATGAAATGAGAGGCAGTGGTTTATATACCCCTCTAACGCGACGCAACGTTCAAGTTGACTGATAGCAGATTCAACTTAATGATAGTATTCGCCAGTCCGAAGACTGCCCAGGGCAAACCGCGTGGAGGTTCTATCATGTCTTGCCCCTAGGTGGCCCTTAAGAGAGCCGATGGTTCGTTCTCGGGAGTGACGTGATGGGGTGGTGAAGGCGGGCAAAGATCTGCAATGAAAATGATATGTGTTAGAATAGGATATACTATCTTATTTGCTTTTCACTTACCAAGTTAGTCATCCTTAGGTAGTCTCGCGCGTTTCCGAATCGAAAATTTGTGTAGATGGCCGCGCATTCTCAGGCTGGCATGGAGACACTTTTTCGTGGGATGACCATTGTAACATAGGATGGACTCGTCGAGACTTTGATTGACGAGTACTTCGCCGGCCAAATGATTGTCCCGAATAGGGATGTGAAATTCAAACAAACGATCCTCATTCACACGTTCCCACTCATCCCTCATGCGCTCCAACTTCTCACACGCCTGCCTCTCATCACCCCGCCGAGCCACAGTCCTCTCCAACTCAACATTCCTCGCTCTCAACACACTCATCTCCTTCATCATCTCCTCAAACTTCGCCTCTGCATCTCTCATTCTTCTCTCCGCAGCACTCGCCCTCTTCTCACACGCATCATTCTTCTCTTCCAACTCTCGCGTCTTATTCTTCAAATCAGTCACACAACGCCTCATTCTAATGTTTTCATCCGCCACCTCCTTCGACTTCAAATCCTTCTTTTTCAACTCATCCAACTCCTTCACAACTTCATCCTTCACTTTCTTCAAACTCTCAAACTTATTCACTAACAACTCATGCGCCATCTGCTGCGAAACATGTCTCTTCTCTTCATCCTTCAACCACCTCGCCGACTGCACACGAATCCCACCACTCTTCACTTTTGGGGAAGATGAGCTCTTCGGGGGGTCGGTGATGACGATGTTGGACACCTCCGATGACGAAGAGCTCAACTTCCTCACACGCTTCCTCACACGCTCCCTATCTAAATCCACATCATCCTCATCATCACTCTCAAGCACTCTCTTCCGCTGCTCAATCTCACCCTCCAAAGACGCAACCGCTCTCGCCAACTCATCATTCTCAACAACATTCTCAACAACATTCTCAACAACATTCGCAACATTCGCCAACATTCGCTCCCTCTCTTCCACAATCAACTGTGTAAATCTCAAATCAGTCACTAAACCACCACTACAGTCAGCATGCACTCTGTAGAAACGCGCCTCATCCTCATCACCCTTCAGCACTCTACACTTCACGCACGCAACCCTATTCAAGACAATCATGTGGCCGGTGCCCGCCTTCTTGACGTGAGCCTTGGCGTCCGCACTGCGATTTATACGACCGCACACACACATTTTGATATGATACTTTCTGTTTCTATCGTTTGCCATGCCTGATTTATCGTTAGCTGTAAGATAATGAAATTTGTATAAGTTTGGAATCATGTAGTACAGTCATATTCCTAAAGAGTGTAGTGAGTGGCACTCGATCCCGTCGACAGCCCGAAGGCCTTGTACCGATCACTAGGGAAGTGAGAGATCTTCCCCGATACCCGCTCTTTACAGCTGAAGACATCATTGTCACTGCCCCGAAGTGGTAACAGGAACGCCGAGTCAAAGGTAGTGATCAGTAGCTGGGATCTAACCCCTCAAAGCTGCCTTAGACTTAGTTAAATTTCAAATCTGATAGCAGATTTGAACTCAGGATACTTGAAAACCTTAGTCTATATGTTAAAACTTTGAAAAAAGTGAAAATTAAGAATTTTTAAAAAATTCCGCATTTTACTACTCATACTACTTTTAAAAAATTTTATCAGTAGTAAAGACACTATCAAACTCTATCATACAAACTTTGAAGTAGCAAGATAGCTTGCCTACTTCAAAAGATAGAGTCCTTTGCACCCGATATCGGGAGCTCAGAGCGACGACCGTCGCTTACCTCGTCTTTCGATGAAGTGATCAGACTTACGTTGTCGGGGGTTTATATATGCTCGGAAGAAAACTTAAAAATGGCTCTATCTCCGAAAGTATTCATCGTAGCGACATCCGGTTTGTTGCAAACGATTTGTCTCATCATTCTTTACAATATGACACCTGAACCATTCTCATATGACCACGGGAAGTTGGTCCGCCAGCACATGTCCATGTAACATGCCACAAGTGAAAAAATTCCTAAGTGTGAGAGCTCCAGTGTGGTGAAAATTTTGAAAAATTTAAAACTTCCGAATTTCAACCTGGGACCTTAACCAAAACATTTTTCATCAAATTTCACTGACCTCCCCCCCCCTCGTTCAGAGAAATTTGATGAAAAATGTTTTGGTGACGGTCCCAGGTCGAAATTCCACACTTTGGAAAATTTTCAAAATTTTACCCATACAAAGTCACTCTGACACTTAGGATTTTTTCAGGTGAGCGAGCTCCGACCTAAAATCTTGTAACCGCTCTAACTTTTGAACGAAGACAGATAGGAACAAGCCGATTCTTTCACTGAATTTGTCTCACTCTTAGCTTTCAAACGAGCTATTGCACGAGAAAATCCGTCCACTAGAAGCCAAGATAGAAGCTAGCTGTCCAGGGGGGGGGAGGTCAGTGAAATTTGATGAAAAATGTTTTGGTGACGGTCCCAGGTCGAAATTCCACACTTTGGAAAATTTTCAAAATTTTACCCATACAAAGTCACTCTGACACTTAGGATTTTTTCAGGTGAGCGAGCTCCGACCTAAAATCTTGTAACCGCTCTAACTTTTGAACGAAGACAGATAGGAACAAGCCGATTCTTTCACTGAATTTGTCTCACTCTTAGCTTTCAAACGAGCTATTGCACGAGAAAATCCGTCCACTAGAAGCCAAGATAGAAGCTAGCTGTCCAGGGGGGGGGGAGGTCAGTGAAATTTGATGAAAAATGTTTTGGTGACGGTCCCAGGTCGAAATTCCACACTTTGGAAAATTTTCAAAATTTTACCCATACAAAGTCACTCTGACACTTAGGATTTTTTCAGGTGAGCGAGCTCCGACCTAAAATCTTGTAACCGCTCTAACTTTTGAACGAAGACAGATAGGAACAAGCCGATTCTTTCACTGAATTTGTCTCACTCTTAGCTTTCAAACGAGCTATTGCACGAGAAAATCCGTCCACTAGAAGCCAAGATAGAAGCTAGCTGTCCAGGGGGGGGGAGGTCAGTGAAATTTGATGAAAAATGTTTTGGTGACGGTCCCAGGTCGAAATTCCACACTTTGGAAAATTTTCAAAATTTTACCCATACAAAGTCACTCTGACACTTAGGATTTTTCAGGTGAGCGAGCTCCGACCTAAAATCTTGTAACCGCTCTAACTTGTGAACGGCTGGTCCGATTGACTCGCAACAAAAAATGTTGTCGAGCAGTTTTTTCTCCTCTTTCAAACGAGTAGCTGTAAGACAAAATCCGTCCACTAGAACCAAAGTTAGAAGATTGTTGTCGGGGGGGGGGGGTCAGTGAAATTTGATGAAAAATGTTTTGGTGACGGTCCCAGGTCGAAATTCCACACTTTGGAAAATTTTCAAAATTTTATCCATACAAAGTCACTCTGACACTTAGGATTTTTCAGGTGAGCGAGCTCCGACCTAAAATCTTGTAACCGCTCTAACTTGTGAACGGCTGGTCCGATTGACTCGCAACAAAAAATGTTGTCGAGCAGTTTTTTCTCCTCTTTCAAACGAGTAGCTGTAAGACAAAATCCGTCCACTAGAACCAAAGTTAGAAGATTGTTGTCGGGGGGGGGGGGAGGTCAGTGAAATTTGATGAAAAATGTTTTGGTGACGGTCCCAGGTCGAAATTCCACACTTTGGAAAATTTTCAAAATTTTACCCATACAAAGTCACTCTGACACTTAGGATTTTTTCAGGTGAGCGAGCTCCGACCTAAAATCTTGTAACCGCTCTAACTTTTGAACGAAGACAGATAGGAACAAGCCGATTCTTTCACTGAATTTGTCTCACTCTTAGCTTTCAAACGAGCTATCGCACGACAAAATCCGTCCACTGGAAGCAAGCTGTCCAGGGGGGGGGACGTCAGCCGAAAATTTTTTCTCTCCGATTTCGCTGGAAACATCCTTCCTAACCCAAAATTTCACGTAGATTCCGAATCTGGCCTCCGTTTTCTCATCCGATGCTTCGTTTGGGCGCTACACACCAAAAACATCACACACTATAGCCTCAAGACTAATCCTGGCGGTCGCCCACGTCAACCTAGACGGTCGCCCACGTCAACCAGGCGGTCGGACCAACGCACCCGAGTCTCACACTCTGTCGTTGCAGAGGGGGGGGGGACGTCAGCGAACATGTTGTGAACGTGGACCCACCCGGCCGGCACACCACGACAGACCACAACCTCTGTCGTTCCAGAGGGGGGGGGGACTCAGACACGAAGCACCACGGCCGCCGACCACGACACTCTGCCGTGTCAGAGGGGGGGGGGACGCAGCGATGGCCGCCATCTTGCGCGGTCCAGAAGTGGAGTTTTGCTTACTACTCATGGCAAGGTTCCACACACAATGGGACGCCTGACCCATCTGGTTAGGACACCTGTTGAATTCCAGTCGGAATATTACTATTAAATAGAACTTTGTCAGCTTTCTGGTATGGAAACTATCATCAAACAATTATTTTGTGACTAAAGGTACATAATGATTCCTAATTTTTCAGACTTTAGTAAGATATTGTATTAATTTAAACTGATTTTAAGATAATTTAAGAATGCTCAGATAAATAAATATTTTGTCCTCAAAAATATGTCAAATAGCAGTGAAAATGGTATGCAAAAAAACTCTCGCTTTCAATGCATACAACTAATTTATTGATTCAAAGTTTAATTTGCTATGATTATATCATATAATTGTTATATTTAATAATGGCGGCGCTTTGTACAGCAAGTGCTCCAAGCATCTTCAAAAAAATGATTAGATCAATTATTTATTACTTCATTTACTTATTTTATTATTTATGAAATCGCATTTGATACTAAATGTCTTCGTCAACAAATGACTTTTTCATGACTACGTCCATACTCTCGCACTGGGAGTCTTAGACGGTGCTGACGACATGCATTTTTGTTGATAAAGTTTGGCGAAGTCCAAAGAAATCCGTACGCAAATCTCGCGCACTTGCCGCCCACCACAATGCAGGAGACACTCAATAAAAGGCTTTTAATCCATATGATTGTCAGATTCTGACAGGAGCAAAGCACTGCTGTCCGAGAAGCAATCGAACTGCTGACAGAAATTTGTCGCTGGCTTGGCACAAGCTGACAACATAAGGGCTCGCTCTCCGTATTGGATAGCAACTACATCGAAGAATAATTTCTTTTATACATAATAATATTCGGGTCACTGTTGACTGAGAACGCTAACATTCAAGCAATCGCAGTAGAATAGACAGTGCTTGGTCTCTGTGACACAGTGGTTAAGTGCGTGGTCTTGTCAACTTTTGGCATAGAGGTCGAGCCCCGAAGGTATCATCGGAAGTCGGTAGGAAATACACCGGGTTAAAAGTATTACAACGCTCTATCCAGAGTCAACATCTTCCAAAACTCCAAGCGGGAGGGTCTGTAAGTACGTACATGCAGTCATGATAAAGTCATTCGTTGATGAAGTTAGATAGCTATTAGCAAATGCGGTTTAACAAAATATTACTTGATAAAATAAAATAAGTAAGTGAAATAATAATTAATAAATAATTGGTGTGCTCATTTTTATAAAGGCGCTTGGCTCGCTTGCCGTACAAAGCGCACTAATTGAACATTTAAAAATTGAAAATAGCCGGATTTCGTTGCATGCGTTTTACGAGTAGTGCCATTTCATGCCCAATGCCTAATTATTAAAACAAGTATGTAATTAGAACTAAAAAAATGTACCAAACGCCGTATTTTCTTGACTTCTGTACAGAGTGCCCTGTTTGTATCTCACGTTAAATACGTGTAATATGAAAATTTCAGCAAGTAGTTCATCTATTACACACTTGCTGAACTGAGAAGACAGACCAGATTTTGATGATGAAACTCAATTTGTATTTAAAAAATCCATTTTAGCATTGTTGGCAAATAATTGTGCTTTGTCAAGTAAAGTACAACGGGGAAATAGTCACACAGGAAAAGCCTTGTTAAAAACTTTTGCATGAATATCACAAGGATGCATGTACAGTTTAGGGAAATCAATCATGATGGGATTCAGACCTATAATGTTCGCATTGACATCCCTTACATAGAGTACCTAGACAAAGTTAAAACAAAAGCATTAGGGATTGAAATTGACAAAGCTTCCCTTCGCTATTGTTCAATTGAAATTAAATCTTATTCATGGAAACTGCTTTTCCTCATCGTAGATTAACTGTCTCGATATCTCTGCTCAAACGTTGTCCTGAGATTACATCTGCCGCCGTTGGAGACTGACATAATGAGCATTTGAAATGATGAAATCAGGCAGTCGAGATCACTTGACGACGGACGGTCAGACGTCGGTTGATAGGTCCCGTAGGCTGCAAACGGTCTTGGAGGACGGATGCATGTGGATAGAAATTTTGCTTGAGGAACCTCATCTACGTATGTCTGAATTCTTGTGGTAAATGTTTCATTCTGACTAGTTTCAGACAAGCTTGAAACATGGGAAGATAATCTTTAAGTGCCTATCTCTTTCCTGAACGTCGTTACCCCGTATTGGAACCTTGATCGGTGCTGAAGTAGTCAGACCTTTGGTGCGTTGTGGCACTTTTAGTCCGGATGTACTTCCTGCCGACTTCCAATGACACTTTCAGGGTTCGACCTGTAGACCAAAAGATCGCTGGCCAAGCACAGCCAGTGTCAAGGAGACCACAAATAAATAAACCTTGTTTTGACTCGGAAATAAATTAGGCGCTTGTCTTCCATGTGGCCGAGTTGCTATCTATCCCATTCTCACACTCTCTTTTCTGAGTTTTAAGCAAAAATGCAGAGTGTACCTGCTTTAAAAGTCATAGATTTGACCCAGGGTCCCGCGAACGAAGTGCGAACACTCTACCACAAGGCCACAGCGCTAGCACTAGTGTGCTGAGATGTAATAAAGTGCCGATCGGCAAGCCTAATCGCGTCCGAAATGCAACAGAACTTAAAGGAGACGAATCTGGCTACTAGGGAACGCACACATCAGTCCTTTTAAAGACTTGACCTTTACTGGGACAACATATAACAAAGAAAAATATTAAGTATTATATAGGAAACAAATTCTTTCAAGTATAGTTAAAAACTTACTGTTTACTATAAAATGTTGCTGTTTTAACTAATTTCTAACTATTTATGAAACGGACTGTCAAATCAAGCTGGATGTTGAACTCTCCGCTCTAACCTCCGATTTCTAGTCATAGTCATATGTGGGAGAGATAAGCGGACATTTGAATTTATCGCTCTCCATAATTTTCTCTCCATGATTGTATATTCGTTAAAGATTTTGTCTCTCACTCCCTCTGGTGATTTATCGGAAACAAAACTAATTTCACGCAATTTCGAGCTAATTCGAAGCCGCGAGGGGAGAGAATGCTAAAATCTGGAGATAGATTGCTGTTCTCGCTTACTGCATAGTTGAGGATGGAGAATCGGATGAAGAACCGCCTCCTTGAACGGTGAAGATATCGGGGTTGAACGTTGTCGTTTGGAATGAGTCCGTCTCCAACGCTTTGTCAGTAGCTTGCTCAAGGGTTATTGTATCGATTTGCTGCGTTCGGATGTGATACGGGAAGTTGTGATTTGAATCGACTGGTCTTGTAACCCACTGAAAACAAACAAGATCAACACTCAATCATTGTGAATTATTGTGAAGCAACAATTTAGACGGAAAAGTGTCTCCCAAGGTCAGCTTCCACTAGTGCCCGTGGAAATATCGTGTCTTTCCTAGTTTCCCCGCCAGTACCGTAACGTCCTGCTTCATGGTGATCGCAAGAAATCGAATGAGATCATAGCACTACGAATATGAGCATCATAGATATTAGGAAGCTCATGCCGACTGCGATGATGACTCATATGTGACGTCATCACAGATTCCACACTCGTGGACTAACTTCCAAGAGAGACTTGATGCTGTCGTCGCAATGAGGCACTTTGTCAACCATAGCTTCGACAGACCATCTCCTGTTCGATATCAGCAGAATAAAGGTATAATGCAGTACATTCAAATCGGGATTGCAGTGGCCTAATGGCCGGTTGATGGTCCTGAAGCTCTCACAACGAGAGAACTGCCTAGGGTGCCAGCAGTAGAACAAGAGCCCAATATGGACCACCACTCTGCCTATATGGCTATTGATAAAATTGACAGCTAAATTGAAGAATCTAGAATTCGATTATCAAAGTCCATGACCTAGTTTTCCATCGATTTCGCGGAAGTAATCAACTAATAATTACTTAAGAAAGAAAATTTAGAATAGCATTATCTTTGAGAAATCGCATTTTATAGGATTTTTAGGATAATAGATAAGTCAATGCTTGACTCTGATAGGATCTGCTCGTGCAAAGTGACGTTTCAAAGATACCAATTGATATAAAAATTATAATACACAACATGACTATGATCACATTATAAAATCATGTAGGCCTACTTGAATGGTAAAACTACATATTGATTTTTGATATGAATGAATTGTAATGACATGAACTCCAAGTTCATCATTTTTGCACTTTATCATCAACATCCAACTTCCTTCAATGGATTGCCTGTCGGGAAAACTCCCTACAGACTTCCATAGACACGTGCATTCAGCGCAGTAAATTTTATGACCAAAACTCACAGCCACGAATCAAGAGGCTATTACTTTTCAAATGGAAGTTTTGACTATGGCGATGCACGCGATAATCAGCATAGACGAAATGAAGAAAATATATCACATGCGCTGCCTACAGTACCGGTAGATCTATAAAAGTAACAGATGAATGATGATTGGCACACTATCAAGGAGGTATCTGTACTGTATGTGATGAATGCGCATGTTGACACAAATTTGGGCTAAATCAATGTTCATGTTCATGCAAACATCTTACAAAACAGGTACACATAAAAAATTGAGAAAAATGAAATTTGCAATTGGTATATAGCATGTTATCATCCCAAAACTCAGAACGCAGCATTCCATCTAGTTAGGCGAATTTGTGATTTAATGATTGGTTGGGCTGCAATTAATTTTCCAATTAATTATTATTATTTAATAATCAATCAATTATTTCAGACCAATGATTTAAACAACATTTTGAAGTAAATAGTGCACACAGTCGTAGGTGATGAATCTCATCGAGAAGGGAGGCAAACACTTATTTTTGTAGTGTTTACGTCGTGTTGTCCGTAAGGCTGACAAAAAATTCGTTGGCTTGATAAAGAGACCATCCAACCTACCGGAGCCTAAAAGACGGACGTGAAAGGGATGAATGACGGAATATTTCTATCACTTGCTTTTTTAATGCTCTAGAATCACAACCATATGTCCATTTGACACCATCTTTAAAACACAAGCGATCAGATCATGAGAACCACTTATCGATGTACACAATCAAAGATACTCTGAACGAATTTGATACTACTAAAACATATTTTGCATTGAAAACTGGTGCATGCTAGCTAACTTCGTGTCCTTGATTCGCTGATTTCAGATGTCTGGCTGCGATTAATAAACAAATTGTGTGAACTCAAGAGTGAAGTACTCCATCGAGGCGATGAAAGTCCTACCGACCGAAAAAGTGGTGTAATCGCAAAGAGAGGTGCATACTTTAGATTTGATCAATGGCATGAGCATGCGCACATGACAGAGTTGCTTTTCAATGCATAATTCTGATTATCTGAGATCTCTAGCTGTACTGTAGATACAAGCGTTATAGTGATCATATTGTTCCCGCATAACTTCAATACTCTGAATTTTAGAAAACTGGGATAGAATTTTGGATATTTCTGTGATATTCTGATACAGGAATGTTCTTAAGTCACGATGAAAGACAATCCAACATGTCCCATCAAACTGTAATCACTATGACTTGCTATTCCGATCATAAAGTCATTCCTGGACCTGATTTTCTCAAATGATTAATGGGGAACACTATACATTACAAAAAGCGTGGTGCAGTGTCTTATCTATACGGTTTTATAGTCACATCCTATTTGTTGACTACATTGCCTTCTCTGTTAAAAGAATATTTTGTGGAGTAGCTGCAATCCATTATTCACATGCATTCAGTTACGAAGGTTATCTCGAAACACGTAATAACGGTGAACTTTTAAGGAATTGAATAAAAAGAGAATATTCTTCATTGTCGCATCAATCTGATCACGAAAAGTTCTTTACAATAGTGCCTTTTGTGCAACATTCTAAAGAATGTTATTGATTTTGATATAAATTTCTTTCTAAGGAGGAAATTGCGATAATCACGCCATTTTCCCACTCGACAATTACGCTGACTTCGCGTTAATTAACATACCTTTGTGCACGAAGGTAGCGAGCAGAGCGAAGATTGCAGATTTGCAGCGTTAATAAAGTAATGTGTAACATTGTATAATAAACGACATCTATCGGAATTAGGATAATGAGAGACACGGGAAAATCAAGTTTTAGGGTTTTCGTTCTATCAAGTTGTATCAATTCTCCTCCTAGAAATCATTTGAATGTGATTGTATTGTTTGTCAGTCCAAGGACTGCGTCCGAGGCGAATAGTTTGTAGCTTATGAAGTATCAAATAAATTGAAAGATGCCACTGAATAATTTACATCCAAGAAATGTTTTGTATTTTGCATAAAAATGGAAGCGCACACCTTGCCGAATTCATATCATGATTGCTCTGGAAAACTTCTCAACAGAACATGTCCTGTAGAAAGAATGCAAATGTGTGTGCAACTACAGTTGAAAAATTGAGATGGCTTCAACACGGTTAGATGAACACCAGTTGGCAGCACATGCTGCTTGCACAGATTCGGTTGGAAGCATCGAATATGCAGAGCTTCAGAAATGCGCAATAACCTGTCGTTTCTAGCGCGAAAGACAACGAAGAACTCATCACGCAGATATCTACGATCACATTTACAATCCCTGACATGAGGAGCCACTATGACAGAGGAACCGCGGGACTGACTCCTTTGATATGCCAATTAGTGCTCTTAAAATCGAACGAGGAGACCTCTGCTTGTCCTGCTGCAGTCGCGTAAAAATCGTTAGACGATGGAAGACGAGCAGGAATCAGGCAGCTGATCTCTATGGGATAACGCACCGGCATGCGTCTGCTTTGGTATAGAAAAGGTGACATGGCAATGAAGACCAAATGAACGCTAAACGCAATGTAAATAGAATAATCAAATATTGAGTTGCATCCTCAGTTGAAAAATGGAAACAGACTTGAATAGCTGCTATTTCATCCAATATCAGGAATCATCAGCAAACCTAGTTTACAACTCTCAAAATCGACAAAACCCCCTACTTAAAGTTGCAATTGAATTTGAGTAAATTTGAGGCAAATTTGAGATTTGCAATTAGCAAGTTAGTGAAATTGGACGGACATTCATTAAATATCACTTTGAAAACACTACTGGCAAACACCTAAGTTAGTGCGCCTGAAAACTCAGAAAATTTCAGGCGCACTAACAAAGGTGATTTGCCTGTACTATGTCTAAAGTCATGTTTAATGAATGGCCGTCGAAATTTCACTAGCTTGCTAACTGCAAATCTAAACGCTAAACGCAATACAGCCCGCTGAAGAGCAGAGGTTTGAAAATCACCATGTAACGATAGTTTGATATAGACTTTTTCTTTTCAGCGATTTGAACAACAGACGAAGGAGAAAGAAGCTCAGTTAATTTTGTTCCTCCTAAGACTGCCTCCGTGGTTGTCTATTTAATATATAGATTGGTCAATGACTGGAATTGTAATTTTTCGAATGCAACGAAGGGATTGTATATAACAGAGACATATTTCAAATGGGTCAGCTTAATCGTTCAGAGAGGATTAAAATATTCACGACATCTAGGTATGCAAAATTTCCATACTAAAATCCTCAGTAACATATTTATCTCTTTGAAGAAAATGGACAGTGGCATTTGATATCTAATCCTCCGCTGAATAATGATTAGAAAGCGACTTTGTATTTCGCCAATTCAGAGAACTAATACAACATTGCACAGTACCACACGAATATCTATAGCACTAATGCCGTACAAAAACTTCCCATACATTCATAGTCAAAAGTTGACTTTTATATACAGTAGTGGTTGCCGTTTCATACAGAACTTTGTTCTATTCCCTGCCATGCGCATGCTATTTTGGTTTGCACGGAAAGCTGAATTTTGAAGATGAATGACAATTTCTATTTGTTGGTAACTCACCAGGTAGAAAAGATGGCCGAGAAATATGATTGTATTCTCCACACCGTTGACAATTTTCATCCTCATCCACAACGCCATGTGCCATATCGATATAAATACTAGTGTTGGCACAGCCCAGAACCAAATAGTATAGAAAATAAGAAAAGGAGTATAAAACAATCGTTTCTTTGGATGAGTAACTGCAGTAAAAAGACCACTGATAAAAAAGGCAAACCAACAAATGATGATTAAACCCATTATGCCTAAACCAGGCTTTGATTCGTAGCGGTAAAGCACATATCCGGGATCGAAGACCTGAAAAGTATGAACAAAAACATGTCAAACATCATCAAAAACATGTTACAAATAATTCACATAAAGAAGTCGGGATTCTAGTGATAGGTGCGATTATTCAAGGACATCGGGTGGGTAGGGGATTAAGTTTCACACCCCTAGACCGAATAGCATTGACGACTTGATGACCTATAAGGTTTAGTGACCACAATATGCATGCAAGCCATCAAAAGATTGTAATGCACCAGTGTATACATGTAACTTATATGACCCGAAGAACAGTTAAATTGCATTTGAATTTTAGGCGGTGAATGCAAGCATTAAGTGCACAATACATTCATCTGAGATGTAGCGAGTAGCAAATGTATCCTAAATCTTGTATTTACATAAATGTATAATTGTATGTACAGGGTGGCGCACGTAAACCGCCGGATTTTAAACTTTTATTACTCCTCAAATATTCATCCGATTGTCATGAAATTTCGATTCATACTAGTTTGGAGTATAGGATTTATGATGATTATACCTGTTGTACTGAGAATTGTCAGAAAATTCTGACTCTATTGACCGAATGACATGTAGTAAAATTGACATACCAACAATGTATCTTAAAATTTAAAATTTAATGATAAACTTCTCCCTTTGTTTCCCCCACGTCTTTATCAATAATGACCAAAACGAATTAAGGTAAATCTCATAGAAAACATTTATTAAATGAAAAACATAAGAAAAAAGTGTTAGTAGTCATCGAACTTCAACGTGTCCTCCCTCGAGGACGGATTCGAGTCGCTTTTGGTAGGTCGCTTCTCGAGTCGCTTTCTCGACACACCTCAGTTGTCACTTCTTGAAATGCTTGTATGATGCGGTCCTTCAGGTCTTGCATGGATGTTGGCCGTGTATGGTAAACCTTGGACTTGACAAAACCCCACAAGAAGAAATCGCAAGGCGTCAGGTCAGGTGAACGCGGTGGCCAGGGCATGTTAGGAGATCCACGTCCCATCCATCTGTTAGGCATCTTCTTGTTCAACCACTCACGCACAGGAAGTCCCCAGTGTGGAGGTGCACCATCCTGCATGGATATGATGCTCCTGCCTCTTCTGTCCGACTGCACCGCTGGCCAAAATTCCTCCTGTAGCATCTTGAGATACCGATCCTTGTTGACGGAGGTGTCGAAGAAGAACGGTCCGTAGATACCTGATTGGCTGATTGCCGCCCAGACGGTGGTGCGTGGCGAGTGCATAGACTCTTGCTTGATCCAGTGAGGGTTCTGGTTGGCCCAATAACGACAATTGTGGCGATTCACACCACCATCCAGATGGAAGTGAGCTTCATCGGACCAGGTTAGTTCCACTAAATGGCTCGGGTTGGCTTGGATGCGCTGTAGCTCCTGTTCTGCGAACTCCATTCGGTTTTCCAGATCTTCTTCGTGTAATCGCTGCACCATCCGGATCTTGTACGGATGCCATCCATAGTCATGGAGGATGCGATGGACAGTGCGGCGACTCACTTGAAGTGCATTAGATGCACGACGGGTAGATGTGTTTGGGTCCTCCTCGAAGTGCTGCACAACTTGTTCCACATTCTGCTCCGTTCGTTCAGAAGATGACCGGTCCCGCTTGACAGTCACCACACTACCACTGGTCAACAGGTTTGTGTGCCACCGCTTTATGATACGGGCATCCGGTGCTCTCGCGTTCTTGCCATACTCTTGAGCCATTCGTAAAAAGCCGCACATTTTGCTCGTTCTGCAACCGAATAATCATCCATTCCTCTATGTTCGATTCTTTTCAGATAGTGATTTAATCGTCGAATGGTATTTTATATGACATGGAAGTAACTGAACAATATTCACTTCAAGACTGCGCACAATTCGTTGTGCAGAATACGATTCATGTTAAGTTAATTAACTTGATCTAGATTTTCGATGTCAACAAAATTAGTACATGTCATTCGGTCAATAGAGTCAGAATTTTCTGACAATTCTCAGTACAACAGGTATAATCATCATAAATCCTATGCTCCAAACTAGTATGAGTCGAAATTTCATGACGATCGGATGAATATTTGAGGAGTAATAAAAGTTTAAAATCCGGCGGTTTACGTGCGCCACCCTGTATATTATAAAATGTTCAATGAGTGAATATGCCTTGGGTGCACAGAATTTTAAATTAATTAATTACAGAAATATGTGTAAAATGTGCATAAAATGATGCAGAACCTGATGATGGTCTTGGATAGAAGGTTGCAATGTAGCTAATAATAGCCTATATTTGCATTTACGATCACCGTTCTCGGCTTTCCCAAAACATTGATTTAAAATACAAAATTTACATTGAAAATGCTGAAATAAAGAAGGTAGTGAAGCAGTGGCACCGGTGATGTGGCATTGTGGTAGAGTGTTCGCTTTGCGTCCGGGAGACCTTGGGTTCAAGCCTTGTTCGAGTCAACCTTGAGACTTTTAACATATGTACACTCTGTATTCTTGCGGAACACTTAGTACAAGAGAAATGAGAGTGGGATAAATGAAATCAACAACTCAGCCACATGGAAGATGTTTCCGCGCTTAATGCGCATCCGAGCATAAACAAGGTCTATTTATTCATTTTATTTACAGCAACAGAGAAGCCATTGGTAACATTTCTAACTCAATATTGAAAATTGCCTTACACTTAATCTGATTTATAACTTACATCACAATATCACACTAGAAAGTGTTGATAATAGTTTACAACATATTCGCTTAATGAATTAAAAAATTCCACATTGCATCAGATATTGGAGGAGACATTATGAAGATAAAACCACGACGTTTCGAGTGGTGTTACAACCATTTTAAGAGAGCAAGTTCTTCGAATCCAGTTATAAGTCTTGTCAAGCTCAATCCGGTTTATCATGCTGGCCAGTGCTTTCACTGCTTTTCTTCTCCATTCCTCTGTGGTTGTAGCAAACTCGTTGGTAACATTTCTCCTCCTCGTATCCTCTTCGATCACGACCGAATCATGACACGTCCGTACCACCTCAACCTCTTCTGTCTCAGATGTTCATCCAAGTCATTCACATTCAGTCTACTTGCTATATCCTGGCTGCATACTCTATCCTTCAGGGTCACACCGCATGCCAATCTCAACATCCGTCTTTCTGTGCTTTGTTATCTCTGGGGAGAGTCGGTCTTCAATGTCCACGTCTCTGCTCCTTAGACTATACGAATACACGCCTTGTACACCAGACCTTTCAATCTCATGGAAATATGTCTGGTGCACAACACACCACTCACGCTTCTGAACTTCAACCAAGCTGCTCCTATTCGGACGACTACGGCCCTTTCGGCATCAACAAGATCGCTCAAATATTGACTCAAGTACGGAAACTCGCTTACACTTTCCAGCTCGGCATCCACCTAACGAAACCTTTCTAATTTTCACCTTCCTCCATCTCCACATGTCTGCAATTGAAGTCCTGTATTGCTCTGTCAACACATCTCTTTCCCTGAACAACGCCTATGTACCCAGAAATGAATACATTGGATCGAGTTCGTAAGTCTCACGAAATATAATAAATCTAGAAAGTGAATCTCCGTGCCTTCACAGCTACACGAAGTAAGTAAGGCCATTATCAATTGAACATTAATCGGACAATATGCAAAGCTACATATGATTGGAAAATGCACAATCTACTGCGCTGTGATTTTTACTGTTCAACTTTTAGTATTGCGAACTTGAAATTATATTCTCTGAGAATTCGAACTCGAAATCATGCGGTTCTCAATCTGTTCGCAAAGCTAGCATCTATGTAGGCACCTGCGTACGGAATCGTTGCATCCTTAATTGCGTCATGACAGCTCAAGTTCTCAATAATAGCATCGTTTGCAAGGTAGATAAAAAATTCTTCCTTTCTATTGAGAATCAGCGACAGAAACGAAAATAAATTGAAAGGTAAATCTGTTTCCACACTCAGCGCATCTCATGCGAATTCTTACAATAATTTCATCATCACTCTTTGGCTTGTAAGACATTGAATGGCAGTTTGCTAAGCAACAGAGGAAATACCTTGCGTTTAAGTCGATGCCGTGAAATCGATACTTCAAAAAATTGTCTGTTGACTTCTTTAATGGTTTCATATCAAAAGTTGCTGACTTAAAACAATGCAAGTACTGGCGTTAGATTATCATTCAACATGTGCTTATAATAATGTCAGTACATTATCAGCTTGCACTTTCCTCTACGGCTATACTTGTACAGGATGCATGCAATATTTTTATCAATTTCAAAGGAGAGAAGTTGCTCTCTCTGTCTACGGTCATGGCAATATTCCATCACATCATTACTTCTTACAATGTAGTTGACTTAAAATAGGCGATACGATATCATCAGAAAGCTTGTGATCACATTTGTGGACATTTGAACGTGTCGGGATAGGACAAGAGTTCAATCTGGGTTACTAATTGTCTATAAATATAGAGGTGAAAATTTCGGATGCATTCAAGAATGATGAGTGCATTGTTTGTAAGAAATGTATAGATGCAACACTTAAAAGTTTTCAAGCATTGTCAACCAGAAGAAGATTATAATCACAGCAGATTATTGCTCTGTATTTTTCAATAATTTCAGCATTTTCGAGCCATCATCATCATCAGACAAAAAGGAATTGACAAAAATCAATGGATTGATTGCACGCTGACACTGCAAAAGCCAAATAAACTAAGAGTTTAAATTCGAGCAATAGCAATGTTTTGAATGGCATATTTCAAATATTTTTCATTTTGCTTCATTTCGAATCTGTGCTCAATTACATGCACATTGCATTCAAACAAGAAATCTCAGGTTTGCTAGCGCAAATAATGAGTAATTATCAATGAAAGTAGAAGCTTACATTGGCTTAAAGTAAAATAACTTGAAATAATGTGTGGTTTGAATATAATAGCATTATACGTGTACATGTAGGTACTTATGTAGCTTTACTTCAACCTTAATTTTCATTTATCTGCCAAATTTGCACATGTAATTCACAAAATTTCATCAAAATCAGAGAAAATTTAGGTGGTCCACTTTTTATGATAATTGCTATACATGTACATGTACATTGCGAAGAGTAACTATTGAATCATAAATTGATGTTCAATGATCATCATATTTTCGCACCGGTATAATATGATTATGTAGTCTGTGTTATCTTACTAGCATAAAGCTCATACCTCGCGTGGCCTTCGTTTTATCAACGCTATTTTCTGTTGAGCATCAATTATCATATAATTCATGAAAACTGATGTTAGAAAGTGGTTAATAGATACTTAACATTTTCATGGATTGCCGATTCAGACGATTGGTGTGCATCTGTGCATATATTTCAGTGATTTTTAAAATCAAACGTCACTTGCGTGTCTCGAGGATTTTCAATTTCAAATTGAATTTTACAAGTTGGATGACGAGTTTGTAGGCAACTTTAAGTAACTCCTTTTTTGTAAATGTACTCACAAATAGACAAACGGCTTGAATAATTTCTCCAAAAAAGTTGAAAATCTGAACTAAAGATCTCTGCCAATCTCATGAGATGAATATGTTCAAGACATTCAATCACAATCTGCGTTTCTACTTCTCATGATGTATGACCATAATTGACCCTTAAGGAAATCCCAAAACTTTTTTGATGTATTTGTAGTGTGCGCAGGAATTGTGGTCTCCGTGGTACAGTGGGTAAATACCCGGCTCTGTGATAATTTGACCGTGGGGTCGAATCCCGAGAGTGTCAATGGAAGTCAGCAAGTGTGTGGGAGCACTGACGTCAATGCTTCACATCATCAATAATATTAACAGGTAGACATTCAGAGAGAATACTGATATTGCAGAAAGAAGGATGTTGTTTTGTATTGAAATTTGAATATTGGAAATTATACTGTAACCATGACGCAGAGATGAATACTTATTGTGACAAGAAATGAATTAGCAACTCATTATCATCTTTAGGCAGCAAATATGCAATTAAATATGAAAGATATAAAATATATGAGCTAGGCTGTCGAAAGTAATAAAATTTCTAATGGAGCAATAGGCCATGACATCGTGTCAATTGTCGTGCAAGTAATTGCAATTATCGTCTATAAAATTATAATTCATATTCATTCATTGTTTCCATTACAAGATGAATTAATAGATTGAATTTAGCTGGTACAATTGGAGGCTAAAATTGTATAGAACTATACATGATACATGTAGATACAACATTAATTATCAATTGGTGACTTTAGGCATTAATTAATATATCAGGACAATCCTAACATATATGACTACTTACACCCGAAGGCGTGTGCTAATTGATAGTCCATGAGATTTACAAGAAAGGGATGAACATCAAATTTCACTTTTCTCAGATTCAATAAAATAATTGAGCAATCAATAATTTGCAATTCCTGCAAGTCCTAGTGGACGGCTAGAGAAAGGATGCAACGTGCTTCCGTGAACATATTGCACTATCGGGGATGCGAGAGGAATCAATTAGGATTGTTATCAACTCACTATGGATTCGTAGATGAAGAGCACTATATATGTGATTGCAATTCCAACCATAAAAACGAATAGCGTGATGACAATCCAGGTAGGAAGTCGTCCACACACGATCGTATATCCAAGAGACATCAGCATCAACATGAGGATGAAGAGCAGCAATGATATGACTGCGATGATATCCGCTGCAATCGAAATATCGAGATATGAATGTCATCACTTCACTTAGAAAATGGGAAACTCGATAATAAAGATTGAATCCGGAGAGGTAGGCTTGCGTCGTCTTCACCCCTCTGTCTATATCTCTGCTCAAAGCTAGCTTCGATCTCATCACACGCTTACATAACACCTCAAATATCAGAGATGTAAAGTGGTGGAATCTTATGCGTTCCACTCCGCTCCTAAATCAACAAGCACCATGCGAACTCATCATGTGCCTAATATGAGCCTACAGAAGTTGCTGGAATGACTGTAATAAAATGCTCAAATGTTCATCACCACAATAGCAGTAGGCAAATCACTACATTTGGAAATTCAGAAACAACAAACCATTAATTAGACACGAATATGGCTGCTTCAGCTGTGATTGTATCTCATATTCCACACGCCTGTACTGTTTACGTCATTTGCGGAGTATATGTCATCATCTTTGATCACTCATTTAAATTTCGAAGTCCTTCATTGTCAAAAAATTAATAAAAAAGATGATTTCTATTTACATGTCTCAATGACGCTTGAACCATAGTTAACAAAAGCATTAGTTACAAGAGCATTAAGGTTGAAGACTTTCATTAAGCATACGCGTATCAGATGACAGGATATTTTGAGATCATGACCAATGAAATCGGGAAACAAGGGCCCTCTTATGGACTTTCAAATGTAGTATAAGCTGTTGCATAAAGGTTCATGGACCACTCTATGTACTTATATTTGTTCTGACTACTTCAAAGTCGCTCCGCTCTAATTCCCGTTGTCCAATTCGCTCGAAGTCCGCCCCGCTCCGCTTCAGATCCCTGATAGATGACAGATTGTTGCTATTTACATTGTGTGGCAATTAGTACTGGTCAAAATTATTGGAAGAGCGAATTTCGACTTCTTATCGGGAGTACAGATAGAAGACTCTCTCAATCGCGACTATCTGAATTGTGACCTGAGCTCAGACTATCTGTTCACGAATGATGAAGTACCTCCGATCAGGGGGGGGGGGTAACCGGTAAGTTGAAAGTGGGAGCGGTAACTCTAGGTCTCTCCAATAATTTTTGTCACGCATCTCACACCATGCAACGGCTGTCAAATTGAATGGATGCACCTGGCGATCTAAAGTCCTCGTCAATTGCAGGGAAGTATTCCTCTCCTACTCTATTCGGTAAAACTATCAGCCACTGAATTACCTCTGATATCAATAAATATGATATCTGTTATGTTCTAGAGACGAGGACTTTTAGAACGCTCGGCATTATAACTACTGACGTTGATAGTCATCTCTTCTACGTACAAGTATAGGGATGAGCTCCTGAGTTCAGCTTTCTATCAAATAAATGAAATTATACGGTAATTCATATATAAGCAAAAAATTCATGCAATTAATCTATTCTACTTGACTATTTCAGTCCTTTGCATGTTGATCATCATTCATTAAAATTTTTTCACCTGTTTGAAATAAAAGTGCATGGCACCTTCTGAATGTTTATCAATTTGTCAAATTTATGAGCTCGCTTCAAAACCCAGAATGTAATGATGTTTGACTGCATGCAAAAATTTGAATGTTAAGAAATAATTGCTGTTAATAATAACTAAAGCATGCATGCTATCGATAGCACTATTGAAAATTGGTGACATCAGTGTATCCGCAAAGGTCTATCAAAGAAACATTCCGCGTCAATTCCGAACAAAATCAATGTAAATTAACGAGTCCACACGCATGCTTAATAAACCAAGTGCTGAAGTAGGCGGCAGGACAGATCAGCTGGTTAAGGGACGAACATGAGCATGATGATGCAAGTTCGAGACTACCAACTAAGGAATCCTCACATTGACTACAGGTTGCAATTAAAGAATTAGTGAGAGTTGCCACTGCTAGGTTGACCTTGTTGACAGTATGGCTTTGTGCCTACGCTAGGGCAGTGAAAGAAAACGAAAAAATCTGGAAAATGTGCTAAAAAGTAAATAGAAAAAGTATGTCAAAATTAGCCATTCCGACAAGCCTTAAGTTGACAAGCAATATAATTGTTATTCATTTTGTTGTTAACAACAGCAGCAATGCTAAGCATCTTTTGATGTCTTGTACCGCTCTCTTTCACCAACAGTCTGCACTCTGCAGTGTCTGTAGTTGATTGACTTAAATCATGCGTGGAAATCAATTTTTGCGATGTCATGTGTTTCAGCGCTTGCATGAACATCAAAAAGAAATTAATAAGACATGTCTACGCTCTCAGAAACATTGATGTGGATCAGTAAACGTAGACAACGGTTTATCGGTCAATAACATTGAAAAAAAGCCATTTTGTAGCAGCCTCGTAGGGATGATATTCAATTTTAGCTTGGTGTGGTTATTGTTAAAATGCACAATTTCACCAGAACTTACAAAAGCTAACAATACAGAGGACAGGCCTCTACTGAGTGTGAAGGATTATTCATAAGACGCAACAGAAAGATAGATCGGATAAGTCTAATGCAGCCTCAGATGTGACCAATCTATCGTCAACAACATCTGACTATATCTATCGTGTAGGCATAACTTATGCTCACAGAAATTGCAAATGAATGCTTTGGAATCTCAAGATGATTATTGTTCAAGGATATACAAGATCACTGAACATAAGAGACCAGCTTTGTGACAGTGTTTCAGTAAACATTTAATAAATCAAAGTCTTTGAACGATAGGCAACCATTTATGGTTATTTCTTCAGGCATCAATGGAAGTTATTAACCCATTTACTCTTTAATTTTCGAATAGTGAAGTAGGGTTGCTATGAAGTCAACTAGTCGAACAGAAAACAGAAAATATTTTTGGTTTTACTGGTTTTTAAAGAAAACTATTTTTTATTGTCTCTGCATGCGATTCGTCAGGCAACCTCATCCCCCTATTTGCACTTTCCCACACTCATTATTTTTGAGATCAGCAGCTTCTAACCTAAAACAGAAACAGAGTCGCTCATGTACAGCTTCATCCCATTAGACAGAATCATTAAAACTGAAGCTTTTGAAGCAAATTTGTGATTATGAGAATGCTCGAGACCGAAGTAATGTTCAGAAGAAATCAAGCACGTATCAGATACCGCACACGGCCGGCAAGTCATGCGGAATTGGATTTCATATCTGCTGTGTATTTAAAGAAGTTCATTTGAAATATCTAAAATCATCAAGTTTAATCAAACTGTAAATTATCTAATGGATCTTACGATCTCCTACTTTCAGAGCAAGCACAAGTGACCTGAAAGATCTGCATTGTATATGAAGAGCAGTAGATATGAACACCAGCATAGAAACAGAGCAAAAACGCCGAAGAAGTCTGCATTGAATGATTAGGCGAAAATGTGAATGATAATAATAATAACAATCGTTTATTTGAAATAGAACCCCAATACTGAAAATCGTGGGGCATTACAAAGTACTCAAAAAGTCATTTGAAGTAAGCAAACTTAACAAACCACAATGAAGCGAATAAAGTGATATCGAACATAAATAGTCAATTTAAATAGTGAAGCCATTGTTGAAAAGCTTACACATAGATATCACAAAAGTTTTTGTTATATTATATATTATAAAAGAATTCAGATATTTCGTTTCAAGACCATCACTAAAGAGAGGAAAAGGGTAGGGTAGACTTTCAGCATCTCGCGAAATATTTGACATAAAGAGTCAGTCCGTTTGACATTATAACAGTTTGTACGAGTAGATTGACATTTTAGTATTATCAAGCTGTGAGCTGGTGATGTGTTAATTTATTGATTGGTGTCATTAAATAATTGCAAATAATCGGTAAGGTAAGGTTGTAATCGGTAAGGTATTTCAATTGACTGCTTTACTTGTAATGCCGTCAGTACTTTGCATCGTAGGACAAAAATTGCACTTTCAGTAATTTACTAGATACTAAGCTTGCTAAGCTTTCAGGATTCAGATCAGAAGCTATTTGGTTCATAGCCTATTTAGCATCTACATATTGTATAGTGTACTACAATAGTTTTACATGTATGATTAATGATAGGTATTTTTAAAGCTTTACTTTGTGTTCACTTATTTAGGCATGGTGAATTACTCATTCACTTGCTTCAATAATTGACTATCACTATATCTATGATCTTCCGCATGTAAAAATAATCATCAATATTCACATGCAGCTTAATACGTTAAAATGGAATATCAAACTAAAATGTTCAAAATCAGGAATTAATAAGTACAAGTGGTGGTGATATCTACATGAAAATTGTAATTAATTGAGAGATGACACCAATTAACTGTAATTAATTGTCGATTGATGTTATCACATAATTGCAACAAATTGATTGGCACACACTTTCAGTAATTTACTAGATACTAAGCTTGCTAAGCTTTCAGGATTCAGATCAGAAGCTATTTGGTTCATAGCCTATTTAGCATCTACATATTGTATAGTGTACTACAATAGTTTTACATGTATGATTAATGATAGGTATTTTTAAAGCTTTACTTTGTGTTCACTTATTTAGGCATGGTGAATTACTCATTCACTTGCTTCAATAATTGACTATCACTATATCTATGATCTTCCGCATGTAAAAATAATCATCAATATTCACATGCAGCTTAATACGTTAAAATGGAATATCAAACTAAAATGTTCAAAATCAGGAATTAATAAGTACAAGTGGTGGTGATATCTACATGAAAATTGTAATTAATTGAGAGATGACACCAATTAACTGTAATTAATTGTCGATTGATGTTATCACATAATTGCAACAAATTGATTGGCACACACATGCTGGATAAACCGAAAATTAAACATATTGGACATATTTCACATCCAGATTTTCACGCGATTGCTCATAATCATTCCATCAAACTGGTACAATCCCAAACGGACTTAACTCACATTGACATGCCCCATGTCCATCATTACAATGAAGAAATATCGGTTCGGATTATGATCCACCTGACTTTTATAAACCTCATCGGCTGCAGTTCTCCAAATTTTATAGATCGGCGTATTGTCGCAGCCTTGACTATCCATTACGGAGTTAATACCTCTGCTAATTCTCTCATAGTCTTTAAGAACAGCAACATAGAGGAGGTGATTGCGTCATCTTACGACGGTATAAGTGATCGCTTGATCAGGCAAAACACCTTCAGCGGCTGCCCCGTCGATCAAGTTTGCATCTGCACACTTACTCAGCTGCTCTGAGAGATCAGCAATCGGGAGAATTATTATGGAAGTTGGTCGTGACCTCCTCAGCGGCCATTCAGTTCAGCGGTTCAGGTGTGTTGCGAAACGTGATCATCAAAGTGTAACAAAGCACGGAAAGGGGGAAACAACACAAGAGAGAAGGAATAACTGAGAATTATCAAGACAATATGATTGATAGAATGTTACTTGTCTCATAACTTTCTGTCACTGTTACCGTTACTGATCTCAGGGCTCGACCGCAACCGAAAGATCGTCTGTATTTACTATCGTCAACAATCGACGAAGATCTAATCAAATTAACCGCCAGGCCGGCATGTCTTCAAATCTTGTGGCCAGGGCGGAGCCGGCTCTAGCCATGCCGTATAAAGTCACAGTCTTGCATGGACACTATGAGATTATTTACTTCTACTTACCAGCATGAGTGATCCCAGAATCGTGCTTTCCAGTATTGGCATATATTCCCCATTTAATGCAGGAGAAGAAGAGATAAATGCAGCGAGCGAGCACGGAGAGAAAGAACATCCGATAAGTTGAATGGAACATGTTTTTATTGAATAGTTTGACTGCAAATAAGAGAATTGAGTGAGTCATTCCTCAATCGATATTCCGCACTAATGAACTCACTTGCGAAAATGATACAGGTAACTAAGACGGCCACTTCCAATAGCAAGAATGAAATATCTGTCTGCAGTATATCTGCAAAGGTCAAAGCATTGAATTACAAGGAGACATCAAAGACAAGCGAAATTCTGAAACGGTTACTGAAAGATTTAGGCCTCAACCACACTGCGAGCTTTTCCAAGCGTTTCCGGGCAAAGCGTTCTGCAGTAAATATAAAGTCATCATTCCAGCAGTTGTAGGCCGTGACACTGCGAGCAAAGCAAACCAGAACGATTAATAGCTGCGGACATACGCTTGCTCGGAACGCTCGTGTTTGCTGTAATTTGCTTTCAGTGTGACTGAGGCCTTATTCACAAAGATCAAAATATTTTTCTACAAGCAACTTCCTTCGCATGATATTCACTTTATTGGAAAGAAGCTCCTTTCATCGCGAAGTCTTGAAGTCATTCCAATAACGCGAGCATTGAGCTGTTTTCAAATCTAAGTAGATGTGAGGTATGGACTTCTAAAGGTTCTATATAGTCGCACCTGTACAGACACTGAATTGCCGAATCATCGCAATTGGTGTCCAAGAGAAGTCATAGCAGGCAATTTTTCATAAAAACGACTGCATTATCGCCTTAATTACTAAACCAAGCATAAGATTGAACTAAAATTTCGACTTCGGACACTTCACTGCATTATCTACAACTTCTGTCGGCTATCATTCGCGTCTATACATCCAAATTATTGATTATTCAAGCAAAGTAATATTATTGACTATCAAGTACTTAATGACGTCACACTCCACGCTGAACTGGATAATGCTGGAACGTTCCGATTCTGTTGGAGCGGTGTGGTACGCTTCTTGCAGATTTCCGATGACCTTCTCAGGGCTTGACCGCGCGACCGAAAGCTCGTATGGTCAAGTACTTAACCACAGCAGTACAGAGGATTATCGAATTTCTGTCTAAGTATTGATTGGATCCTCAAACCTCTGAGTTCCTGTCTAATTGGTTCACGAACTTTACAAAATCTAAATATTTCTTATAATTCCAAAATTATTACAGCAGTAAATACACATTGCATTTTTTATCATGTAATTGTCTGCTTGATTGATGTGATTCCTCATTATGTCTATTAATTAATAGAGCGCTCATTGTGGATAAGTAATCATCCCCTATCTTAAATCCAGGCCGCAATTGATGCTCATTAACGTTCATCTATCTTTCATCTAAGGCTGATACGGCGCCAGAAAAGGACGCTTTTGAGAACTCACCTGTCTCATCACAAGGAAATTCATTTTTACAATTCCACGTGATCAACGACCAACTGCTCAACCTTGTAGTAGGCAGGTATCTTTGCTTATTTTCATATGCATTCATCATCAATTCTATTAGCATCAACATGCAAGACTTACAACTTATAACAATTGCTACTTTCATACTGAAGGACAAAGTTGAGTTTCCTTCATTTATTGAATGTCAACATTTATTTCAGAGCTGGAACCGCGTCGCTCTTTTCGGCCTGGATCCGGTCATGGTCCGCATTGACTCCGAAATAACAGGTCCGGGCCCGGTGCGTCCCGGATGAAATTTTTTATATGGGGCCGGTGACATAATATATTTTATCTGAGAGCATGTGATGTGTGCTTTTATTTACCAACCTTGGAACTGCACGGTTATAATCAAACAGAATCATGTCATTTTAGAGATACATGTATTGCACAAATTCAAATTTGATTCTCAAAAGTGTGAATTTTAAAACTGAAGAAATTGCGTGAAAACTTTCTGGAAACCTCGTTTGCTTGCTAATTTACTTTATTCCATTATCTGATGAATTCAATGCAATATCTCAATCCAAGATTGAATTAGAAATGTGTCATCATTCAGGCTAGTACATCGTCTTTGTAAGAAGTAGGTATTGAGCAATAGCTATGTGTTTAGCCTTGTTGTCGAGCCCAGAGGATGTTGTTGGGAGAATATCCGACTTAAAAATACGTCATGACGCTGAACCAGAGCCATTTCATCACCGTTCATTCCCCAGGAAAGAGTGTAGCTAATACTCTTTTCTCAATTCGCCTCACTTCCCTGCAACACATTGCTAGTAGTCCTTTGCATTTTTGTCGTCCCCTTACGATAGATTTCAGAAAGGCTTTCGATTCTCTGAGCCACTTTATCTTGCTCCAAACTCTATCCTCTATTTTTCACTCCAATTTTCCTGTTGTTAATCTTATTAAAAGTTTTTAACGAATCGTTTTCAACGTGTTAGCGTCAATGGCTTCTGTGCACCTTGGAGAGAGGTCACCAGCGGTGTGCCTCAGGGCTCTGTGTTGGGGCCCTTACTGTCCGTTTTAGTTCTTGCTAAGACGAACAGTGTAGAGTTTACTCAGTTCTTACTGTTCTGATCAACGACATACCACAATTTATGAATACCAAGGCTATTTCGTACGCAAATGATGTAACCCTTATCCATTTGTACGATGTCAGCATAGCAGTGCAGATTTTCAGAAAGATGTTGACGCTTCATGTAATTGGGTATCTCAAAAGAATATGACCACCAATGCAAATAAGACCAAATGTATGACCATCTCTAAGCGAGTTGACCCTAACAGACGTACTCAAGTTGTAATAAATAGTGAGGTGATTGAAGAGGTTGCCAATATAAAAATCCTTGGCATTTTCTTTACCGCTGATTATCAGGTTTCTTTTCTGCATAAAAAATGTTGCAGGATCATGTCCCAAGTTAAGCGCTTGAAAGCTAATTGCAATAAAAATCATCTTGTGTGGCAGGCACATATGGGTCTGATATATTCAAGTTTATAAATTTGAAAATTTGGATCGTGTTGCTAGACGATTGAATTGTGCCTATGATGTACCATCACTGAAACAAATGTTGGACAATATTTGTATTAAATTTATTCACAGTGTCTGATCATTGAGACAGTCATCGTCTATCGTCTTTTTTATCATCCGTCAACATATCACCAGTGTTAGACATCAAAGGAAACTATCTGTGACTCTTCGAAAACCTTATATGAACTCATTTGTTAGATATTGTTGCTACATGTGACCATGGCAATCTTAACCATGCACCGCTCTCTGTATGTTGGCTTCAATAAAGCATTATTATTATTAGATACAACAGACGCCCAGGGGGTTTAACTAAGTTATTGATCTCATTGCAGACCGGTAGAGCTTGTGTGGTTGAGAAAAGAATAGAACTTCATTTTCTATAAAGATGCGCATGGAACTCGAATCATTTATTTCAATCTCGTGATAGATATGCAATTTACTATCAAATTTGAAGGTTCAGTATGTAATCAAATATTCATAAAATGTTGAAATAACCGCTAACAACTGGAAGGAAACTTACAGAATTCGTCAGCAGAGAAATGTTCATAAAAAGTATCGCCCGGCGCTCCATTCCTCATCCAAATCTTGTATTTCATGTTCATGCCCTAAATAAGAAATGAAACATTGAAAAATCGAATTTTGAACTCAATGATTGATGAAATCTACTACTAATGTATATCACAATCAGCAGAAAGACATTAACATTCATCAGCAAACATACCGAACCATACGAGACAACAGCTCATCCCATAAATCTTCACTTTAATAAGCCATACCTATCATAACGCATTAATTAGGATACCAGTAAAAATATCTGAAAGCATTACAGTACATAATGCATTAATGAAACTTTGATGAGCATGTTGAGTGGATTATTTCATGTAGGCTCATTGCTCATTTCTCCTGGATATCTACAGTGATAATTCCAACGATTAAAATTCATTATTCATAGATAAACTAAATGAACGAACGGCAAAACTACACAAATATTTATGACATGAATCTTTTCTTACATGATAGGTTCAGCATTCCTTAATTCATTATGCACGTATCACAGACTTGTCAATACCGTATTCCCAGGAACAGTGAAATTGACCAATATCTTGTACAAAAACCGATAACAGACGAAAATCGAAGCTGATGATTATGGAAAATGGAAACTACCACGCTACAAAAATCAGTTATTTTACAGTCGCTCCAAGCATAGAAATCCGACGCTCAATGATATAAAAGGACAAGAACGGACATGAACATTGAAAACGATGTCACGTCGCGGACATGCGTTGTCATCACAATAGCCTATAAAGAATGGCGGCTTTCTTTGGCTGACAATGGTTGAGTAACGGCACCCTATTAGTGTAAAAGTCTTTGTTGAGATTCACTTCTTTTTGAATACAAAGTCATATTGATTTGCAAACTACAACTGTTGTATGCTTCAGTAATTTCATCCTTCTTAAGATCTAGCAACATTGATAAGGATCGGCGCCTAAGCTAATTACTGAAATGAACATCCAACTCGCATAACCAAAGTTGAAAAGTCAGATTTCAATGGTTTCAAAAAATGATGAGCACTCTTATGCACAATGTTTGAATAAATCCTGTGTCATGATTATGATTCAAGTCGTGAAGCTCGGATAAACCTGATGTTCGGTTATGAAAACCACAAGTCTTCATTGCAGCGGTAAGCATGGTCATGTTCTGAATTCACAAAATCATTTCACAATATAATAAATAAACGAAAGTTAGATCGGGAGCAGGTTCACCATAAACGCCTCATTAAAGAATTCTTGTGGTCACAGAAGCTCACAGGTATAAACAAGTATGAATGCAATGCTGGAACTGCTCTCGGTTTCTTGTTTCTCGTTTTGTTTTAAACTTTCTTCATTTTACTTTTTACTTTTAAATAGCAGTAAATCTGCTTCCTGTCATTTTCAGAGAATTCGAATGCTTATTGATTACAGCTAATCTATTGATCATGTCTGAACTAAATTTCGTCCATTTATTTGACTTGCGAAGTGATTTTGTGAATTCAGAACGTGACCATGCTTACCGGTGGTAAGCGAATGGATTGTTATTTGTAATGAAGACTTGTGTTTTCCATAACCAAACATCTGGTTTACCCCGGCTCCACAACTTGAATCTTATGCACAATACGATTTTTTTCAGCCACTGAATTAGTCTATCATGATTGTCATCATCTTCCGCCGTCTATAAATCACTGAGCATCGGTAACTAGTTTGTTAAACTTCTATTCAGTTGATTCAATTAGGAGGAAATCCATTAAGCATTACGTAATAGCAATCCGGACCGCCATTGAACTTTCTTAATAAAGTACTTTTTAAGTTGAATGGAGGATATGGTTGACTTCTAAGGAGTATTCTAAAGGGTTGCATCTAAACTCATCTACATGGATGATTTGCATATATACAGTGGAATCTCCTATTGCGGACATTCTATACAGCGGACACCTCCGTATTACGGACAGTTAAGCTCAGTCCCGAATAATGTTCGTATCATTACCGGTAACTCCATATTGCGGACACCTCTAAAATGCGGACACTAATGCGCAGTCCCGACGGTGTCCGTAATATGGAGGTTCTACTGTAATCAATGTTTGAACTAAATTATGATGAACCATACGAGTGATAGCCAATGGTTCGCTAATTTGAGCTAGGTAGGTCAACCCTCTGTGAATTAAGTGTAATCAAGATACAAAGGCATTAGTTTGACATATTGTGACGTTTCTGAATAGTGTATCCACTCTACATGTACACCATTCTTGTATTCATTATCTGCCGTGCTTGTCTCTAGCTGTGCGCTCGATTCCCTGATTACAATCTTAGTTTAAGAAGCACTATCCAGATTAATCTGTGATAAAAGTGTCAGCTTGACACTCAGGGGCCCGTTAATTGGGTTTATCTACCGGCTTTTACGCGTTTTATCAGAAATTCTGCTTTTATTGTGATCATTTGAGCGGAGCATGTGAAAAATAACGGATCATTCTTTTTTGTATTTCTGTGTTCGACCGACTTAGTTAGGATTCAGGTCTTAAAAGTACATGCACAATTGTGTTTGCAGCATCAGTACCAGCAAGTTATAGACATTTGGAGACCGGATCAAACAGGTATGTGTAAAAGTTTCTCTCTTACGTCTACAATGATATACAGAATGATGACCAATAGTTTTGTATGTATTCATACACTTACATTACCTCACGATCAGTAGAGTCAGAATCTTAAAAACAACATTTGGTCCATAGTGAGCTTTTGTAAAGCTCGAAGGACACTTTCTTAAGATGACCTACAATTCATAATTATGAATAATATGAAAAAATGCCTATCTTTTCCAAACTTTACAAAATTACAGCCAGTCAAGGCCAACTTTAAAAATGTTTCAGTTTCGTCAGTACATACATAACTATAACAGATCAGATTGTAATGAGTTTTCACAGTACAGCGTACGTGCTTCATTCATGAAGATCATGTTGCAATAATAATGGGCCTAAATATATTGAAATTTGACTTAACCATCGAATGCCAAAAGTCTCTTTATGCCGTTTACAAAAATCATGGGTACATTTGGACCCACATAGCATGTCACGTAAAAATCACTAATTTTTTATCTGTATTATGGTTGAAATACAATTTATAAGTTTATTTTTGAATGAATAAGTTGTTAAACCAAGAAAGACAGTGCTCATCTTTTCAACTAATATATTCGAGATTTGCACATTCAACAAAAAAGCTCAATTTTGTAGAACATATTTCACACAATGTATTTGACTTAATTGAAAGCGAAATTCTGAGCAGGTGTGGGTCCCAATGGACCAATATCTACTAACATTCTGTCGACGGAAACAGAATTCTTTGCTTCTACTTTCCAGCCGATTTTCTGACTTAATGACCGAAGCCTGAAAAAGTCATAGAATTTCAATTGATTTACGAGTACATGTATTACCGAATGATGTTACGTTATATCTATCTCTGGGTCCAGAACACAGATTTAGAGAGGGAACAGATGAACTATACAACTGCGTGAAGCCGGTAAACACAGGACGGGAGAGACGCTGATGTGCGATAGACAGGCAAGAAACAAATTTCAACATGATTACAGCGGTGACTTTTGCAGGGTAAACATACTTGAAAAACTATCATTGTCATGTTGTCAAATGATTTCTTTGTCAACAAAGTAAGCAAACTCAATGAATTGTGTCACATACTTATCAGTTAGTGAATAAAATACCCAAAATATTGAACCTCTTTTAAAAGATTAATTCATTTGTATCTAACTTTAATTCCTATTCATCGTAGAATAATATTTTTTGAATGGCGATGTATCCATACTCCAAGATTAGATCAGACACTAGACCTAAAAAAATAAGAAACATAGGATTTTTTCGGAAGATATTGAAGAAATATAAGATTTTCCCAACAAATTATCAAAAAGCATGAGATTTACCTCATGCAAAGTAAGAAAATAAAATTTGTTTTATTGAAAAATTTTTGATCCTCACAAAGGTTAACAAAATTTATTAAATCTGTTTTCCAAATGATAATAGTTAAAAGTTATGGTTTGCTCAATTGTGTTCTTAAGTAGCCGATGCCCATTTTGAATAATACCCTAAACATAGGAGAACTTACTGAGGTTATCTACAAATCTCGAATATATACATGCATGAGAAAAAGAAATAAACAGGAATGGTGCAAAATTCTCAAATGTTTACAAAATATCTATAGAAAATAAACTCGATGTAAAAACCACAGTAGAAACATGCATATTGTCTGTATAAAAGCAACTCTCTTCGGTCTGAGTTAACAATAAGTTGGTTTCATAATATGAACTACAATCGATTTGGTAACAAAAATTTATGAGCAATCAACAATAATTACAAAATGTTGGTAACAGATAAACTATAGGAATAGAAAATATCTACAGAATAATTATTGGGAAAAACAGTTGATCAAATATTAGAATATATTATGGAAAACCAGGAAAGGAAACGTCTATTGATGCAACTTGGTGGGAACATAAATCACGTTTAGGCTATTGTTTCAATTTAATCCCTAGATTTCCCGTGTATGTAGGCAGATATCATAGTTATAATAGTTATAATATATAAACTGATAAATTATCAAGATTTTAGTAAATTTCTAACCTGCTGTATAAATAGACAGACAAATTATGAAAAGCGATAGGTTAAATCAATAAAAATAAGAAGCTTCTTCGATATCTAGAAGTATCATTCAGGATGGCCAACGTTTGGGCTTCATAGATGTTAACGTATGTACTTTATCATTCAAATTCATTTATACACACTAAGCTTTTAGTTTTTATTCATTTAACTCAGAAAAATTCGGTATTGAGATGTATACAATCAGGAAAGTTCAAATCATGAACCTCCTTTAAGAAAAGATAGATTTTAAGATGAGTTGAACTTTAAAATATATAATATAGAGTTTCTTTCTTTTTGTCCAACTTTCTGCGTTTACTCTGTTTTTTTCAATTTTGGATTGAACGACCCTTAACTTTTCGTGAGCCGTTTCCAGCATTGATTGGGCCACGCTCACATCCAAAAACTCTTTATCATTGCATGTTTTCTTCAATTTTTCGTTGCCGATTTGAAGTAAAACGTTAGCCGTTCGATACTCTGTTCGTACACTGAGGAACACAACATGAAGTCATCATTGCTTTGGAATTATAATGAAAAAGTAACAGGTCAGCTTTAGGGCAGCCAACTTATTGCGATATCTTAAGTAGACATCTGTAACGACTAACAACTTATCATTTCATTAAATCTAAATTCCGTCTAAGCAGCCCCACAGAATTGCTGCAAAATGATGCATGTCGACATCAATTTCTCTCAAAATAGACTTAACATACAGATATGTCACATACATGAGCATTATCATCAAATTGTAAAAATGTAAGATATTATCTCCTCAACGCGATAAGCATCCGTTCTGACCAACACATTTCTTGCCTGTCTATCGCACGTTGTCATTAAAGTAAACACCGATCGGCGGGCTTCAATTCCGTCAGCGTGAATTGCGGAAAGCAGTTCATCTGTTCCTCTCTAAATCTGTGGTCCAGAAGCACCCACATTTGCATCCGCGGGCAAAAATGCTAATACAGTCAAACCTCGGTTAGCGACCGTCGCGCTTTAACGACCGGTCTCTCGTGGTACCGAATGACAAGATAGGAAATCACGTATATCGGAGTCTCGATGTAACGACCCCTTGATATAGCGACCGTCGCGTCTTGCGACCGGTTTTATCGGGAACGAACAGACCATTTTCTCTTGACACAGCGACCGTGCAACACTGTAGAGTACTAACAAAGTGTCAAAGTAATTTTGATTTCACCCAATTGCCTAATAGACCGACGGTAAATTGACGCAATTTTTGATGTTGTAATCTTGGATGGTAATTTGATCCGTTGATTGTAGACAGTCAGAGCGAAATGTCACTCTTTGTTTGTGTCAATTGACATCTTAAGTCGACATCAATTACGATGAAACGTAATCCAGATGCTCGCCACAACTGCAGATCTCCCCCTCATCGGCATGTGTGGATATTGATTGTGACTGGATTTTGATAGGCTGCCGAAGGCTGGATTGCGTCAGTCATGTAAGATGAAAGTTTGTGGAGAATGTTCAGTGTATAGTGCATCACTTTTCAAGCTCATCTGCATTCAGCATGGCTAGCCGCAAGATCTTAACTGCTAAACGTCGTGCTCTCACGTTGGACCGGAAAGCTGAAGTCTTGCAACTCTCATCGACTCTATCTGCGAAGAAGATCAGCGAGCAATTCGGCGTTGGAAAGACTCAAATTCAGTCCATCATCAAGCGCAAGGCTGAGGTTCTAGAGGAAATTGAGAAAGGATCGAACAGGGAGGCGAAGCGACTGAAGTTTGGGCATTCTCATCACGACGAGCTTGAGAATGCTGTCTTCGAATGGTTCACGCGGAAGCGGGCAATGAATATGGCCATCAATGGACCCATTATTCAAGCTGAAGCTCTTCGCGTCGCTAAGGAACTCAACATATCGTCGTTCTCAGCATCACAGGGTTGGCTATCCAACTTCAAGAAACGACACAACATTTGCGCCGTCAAACTCTCCGGAGAGAGAGCTTCCGTTGATCCCGTTGTTGTAGAAGACTACAAAAAGAGGCTACCTCTTCTCCTGCATGGATATGACATGAAGGACATCTTCAATTGTGATGAAACGGGGATCCTGTTTCGAGCGATGCCTGACAGGTCACTTCATGTGCGTGGGGACGACGCTGCCGGTGGAAAGAAGAGCAAAGAACGGCTTACTCTTCTCCTGTGCGTCAATGCTGTTGGAGACTTCGAAAAGCCACTCGTGATAGGAAAAGCCGCAAGACCGCGATGTTTCAAGGGATGCAACATGCAGAAACTCCCTGTGACCTGGACGCATAACAAGAAAGCTTGGATGACGAGCAGAATCTTCCAAGATTGGCTGAACTCACTCAACAGCAAGATGGCGAGGCAAGGACGTAAGATCTTGCTGCTCCTTGATAACGCTCCATCTCATCCTCACGATGTCAGCTATACCAATGTGAAACTCCTATTCATGCCGTCGAACACCACGTCCGTGCTCCAGCCTCTCGATCAAGGAATCATTGCAACTGTAAAGCGACAATATCAACAGAGACTATTGAATTTCGTCATCTTGAAGGCCGAATCCATGGATGGCGATGTCAACAGCGTTCACAAAAGTATCGACGTCCATCTATCCATCACTTGGATGAGTGAAGCCATTTCTGCATGCAGACCTGAAACCGTCTCCAAATGTTTCAGGCGGACTGGCGTTTCAGAAGACACAGTTGGAAATGAAGCTACGGTCGGAGAGGAGAGCGCCGGTGAAGGATCTGAGGATGAGGATGACATACCACTGGCACAGCTGTTCGAAAAAGCTGTCAATGGATTGAAACTCAAGGATCCCATAACATTCAACGAATTCATTAGCTCAGAGGGTCAAACTGAATCCTTCGAGGACAATCCATATACAGCACCAACCATACAAGAAGACAATGAGGAATCTGAAGATGACGACAGCGACTTCCCAACTGCCCTTCAGCCTTTCCACATAAATGAAATGCTCGATACACTACGTCGCCATTTCAATGCAACGGGAATGGAGAAATCATCTGCAGCAGTGATGGCATTGTGGAATTCTTACGAAAAGGAGTCTACAGCAAGACGTCGACAATCAACCATCGACAATTATTTCAAGAGAGACAGTCAGTAACTGAGGTGGTGTTTGAAGTATCGGTAAGCTGTTAGGTCTGTCGCTTTAACTTAAACGCGGTAGGCCTATATAGGGCCTACATGTAGTTTTGGCAATGAAAAATAATACATCTATTGTAGAATAAGAGTTGATATTTTCCAATGTAGAATGTTCCATGCTAGTTGGGAAAGTAATGGGATGTTCAAAACTAATTCAAAACTGCTCAAAACTAATCATTTGATGCAATACTACTCATTAAAAAGCCTTAATCGCACTCTCTTGGTATAGCGACCGTCGCGCCAATGCGACCGTTTCCAGCGGAACCGAGCGCGGTCGCTATATCGAGAGTTGACTGTACATGCACTTTCTAGTGCTTTCATTGTTTTGGTTTTCACTTTAACACAGTCAGACTCAAAGTATTTCATTGCTGCTGCAAGTCCTGAGGAGTGAGGCGCTAAACGTTTCGTGAGAGAGGCACTATTGGCCTCAATCCCAGCAGAAACTCAATTTAACGGTGTAAATGTGACTAAAATAAATTATTGCTTACAGTATCTATGAGGAATACAAATGAACTGAAAAATACTCTAAAACACATGAACACATCATATACGCATAACAACAACTTCATTGATCATCACACTAACAAGCAGCATAAAAGACAGACTAAAACAGTAAGGAAAAGCGCGTCTTCATTGCAATCAACTGTAGTGGGTGCTCGAATCTAATGGAAACAAGGTGTCAACAAAGCCGTGCGAATATCTCAAGGATATGAAAAATAAGGGAGTGAGTAGGGAATCTGTTTTTCAAGGACGAAGCATTGGATAACAATAAACGTCAAAATGATTAATTAATTGATGATTAGCAAGAGTAAACAATCTGGTTATTGGGATGGCACAATCAAGCAGTAGGCGAGAATGAAGTAAGTGTCTGCTGAATGACAAGTTCGTTTATCAACTGTTCTGACAATGTTCCTGTGTTTAAAGTAAGGATAAAATCTACATGATACAGGGAGACTGTCTTAGATTGAAAAGTCAAACTATCTGCGTGAGTCACCCGCCAGCCCTGAGGCGGGTCAGCATCACTCGCGGGCTATTATCCATGGCCATAATTCAGCCTGAAAAATGTGCTGTATTATTCTAGGATTATAGGAAGACAATAATCTACCTGATACGCAATATTCCATGGTCAACGTGTAAACGCACGTATCCATTTTGTTTCTACCTGAGTTACAGTTCCTCCGACTTTGCCACTCATGTCACTTCGTGTATCATTTCATGCAAATCAAGACATGCAATGTGATTTCAACTTGCGAATGTGATCTCAATTTATGATCCAATTTGCTCATAAATCAATTATTCACACATGAATTTGCAAGAGTGAATGTAATACATAAGATTCAAACTTTTCAAACATTATATCATTGGCCTCCTGTAAATTGTTCCATGTTATACTGATGTCTTACGACAAGTTTCTATGAAAATATGTTGCTGTGATACATCGAGTTAAGGCAAAAAATTGAACAGCTCGGAATTATTGAAAAGTGGAAGCTACAGATTGGATTTTTTGTCATCTGGAAGAATTTGTTCAGACCTGAATTATGGGAAACGTACTTTCATCTAAGTAGGCAAACATGAATGGCAATGGAACTAACTCATCAAGGTCAAAAACAATTTACAACTTTTGAAATAGGCTCCATTTGACTGCAAGATCTTCGTAGAAATGATTATCTTCAAATCTATCGACACTCAAGCTTAGAATTACATCTTGATATTTCGTAATTCAGTTATGAAACACGCATACGTCTGCATGAAAAATCCTATTACGTGCATGTAAAAATAAAATTTGAAGTAAAACCAATTTACAATTTAATTGTTATATAACATGGGAATTCATTATTGTAGACTAGAAACTTATCGATCTAATTCTGAACAGCATTTTGCTTGTAAGTATTGCAGCTAAGATAGACCTGTGCAGACCTACATGTGCATTTAATTATGTACTTTAATAGCTATAAATCATGCTATGCTCGATATATAAAGAAACCCGTCTATGAGGAAATGTAGCATGCTAGCTATGCAAAATCAATGTAAGTTAATGAGCTTAGAACAATATATCCATGTCCATTGAACAAGATCTTCAAGTAGAAAATTTGAACGATTATCTTAGCGCGCAATTTTTTTCTCTAACTTGCAACATAGCAATGTCTACAGTAAGCTTGATTGATTAGTAACTTGATAAAAAAAGCTAAGCGTGCCGAATAGAATACGTTGCTACTTGGCTAAGATGCATTAAGCATTGGTTCGAGATTAATACGCCATTTTGCACAGACACATGACATTTGTAGAAGAATTAAGAAACATAAGACGCCAATCAGCTTGTTAGGAAATTCGTATAGACAGAAGTATCTGTGAAAAATGTCGCAAATCAATTTTCATAAGCTCGCTTCATCATTATACCTTTCCTGACTAAAACTCACTTTAATTGAGGCACAATTTGAAAATACTAAATACCACCAGCGTTCGCGTGAAGTACTGAATGGAATACGTTCAGACAAGCAATGAAGTGTTTTATTGAATTGCTTGCAGTTGGAATATCCCGGTGCCAAGGAAAAGATCTGAGAATACTCCGCCCGTAATTTCGCCTGACGTTGCGCGCAAGTCTTGTATATGAAGAAAAAGCAAATTTCAAAGATAAAAAGGTTCAGAACTTACACATGGTTGTCTCTTTAATATCAGATCAGGGAATGTACAGCAAAAATGACCAGAGGAAAATGCAATAGTGATAATACCAACTGTATTAGGTTATTAGTGATGCATACAGTGCAATAGAAACTACCACGAGTTTGCAAAATGACTTTATACGTGAAACCTTGTTTTCCATTCTGAATAACACCAAGTGGTAAAAGATGTGGCCGACTATATGACAAAATGTTAAATACACTCAAATAAAGAAAATCGATTTTACAAAGTTACATCATCAGTTCAAGCTTAAATAAAGATTACGGAATTAAATAATATAGTTACTTAGATACAATAATATAATATGCTAGCAATATACATGTATTTCTGTGGCGTTAATTTTTATTTAAAGTGTTAAAATGATCTTTATTTAATCTTGAAGTGGCGACAAAGAGTTCTGACATATTTTTTCTTGATTTATGTTCATGCTTGCTGCTAGACATTTTGCATTTTGTCAAGTATTATTTTGACATCAGCAAATGTTCATCTTGATTCAATCAGCATTTATTGTAAATTTATGATATTTAGTATATTAAGCAAGAAAGTTAATCTAATACAGTTGGTTTTTATCACCGTCACAATGCTTTGTAGATCTGATACTAAATTCCTTGGAGTGTAATGCGGCAATATTTCTTATCATGGATCCGCTGAGCAGTTTGTGCAATGACGAATATTTATACTACTTTTGATCGGTACGAATGAATGCAAATCAGTAGTATGTAATAAAAATTTAATTTTAGAATCAGAATTTGTGAAGAAAACAAACGTAGACTACCACTTGTGATGACGTCAAAACGGTGAGATCATTTGCAACAAACAAACGACCACAAACAAAAAATATGTATTACAGAAGTGTATCAAACGTCACACAAGGATGCGAAAATAGTTTACTAACTCTTATTGCCAAGCAATTTGCGATGCACAGGAACCACCATCGGTCACGGGAGGTTTGAAATCTGTGTGTAGCAGCACATCTGATGGTGCCATTTTTATGCAACCCATCTCCGATATATCGACAACCACTTCGACTATCCACTGGGTTCATGAAAATTATTTGATGCTTTTGTGGATCCAGCTTCGCTTCTCGTTGTTGACAAGTCTGTTTGAAAGTAAATATACTAGGCAAGATGAAATGCACCAGTTCCACTTCTATAGAAAAGCAACTTTTTATATGCCTAGATTATTCTATTCATTATGATTGTGAGGCTGAAATCCATTCAAACAATCATCACGAGAAAAAACAGCTAGAAGGCGCATTTTGTATTAGCTGCATTAAAACTGAAAGATGGAATTTCCGAAAATTCACTAAATTAAAATATTTATCAAATCCCAACAGATGAACATCCACGAGGCATATTTACGCAAATTAATGATATTTATCATTAAAGGTCATAATTATCACACATCACATCATAAAATAATGCTACTGGATAACCCGTTAGTGGTCCCCCATTGCCAGAAAACGAGATTTGAAGCAAAAGCAGGAAGCATGAAATCTCTAAAGAAATTGGCTTTAAGGTAATAGTTATAGAATGATTAGCTTCAATATTGATATTGATTTCTTTATCATAAAGAATTCTTACTTTTTTACACAGCATCGTTTAACCTTTCAAAGGTTGATGCTTCGCCTAGGATCCATTTCTTGCGCAATATCATTGCGGAAGAAAGGGCTCCTAGGCCAAGCATTAACTTTTGAACTGTACCTCCACGATAGCTAGCAAATATTTGCAAAACATGTTTAGCCATTCATTATCAAAAACGATATAAACACACTGCTTTCTGAAAGCGAACGAGTAACTTTGCCATCAGTTATTTGACTTGACGACTTTTTTTATGGAGCTCCACTTATGGGTCATCCAAGAGGTGCATGAGCTGATTTCTCTTCACACAGCGCTTTTTACTGCTGCAAAGGCCTTGTCATTTACTCGCACGCTGCGAAATCTGTATTGTTAGTCTTTGTCTTGCACAACAATCGAAGCGTTGTAGGTCAAAGTCAAGTGTGTCAAACAATACATCTTCTATAACGTTCTGCATCAGCAATGATTTTGATTGATTCAGGTAATTGAATATAATAGCGTCATCTGAAGGGAAAAATTCTCATTGTTTTGAGTCAATCAGCCAGTAGGGACCGCTGCACTACACTATTGTTGTTCCAACTATACTGCTTTGACCTACACACAAATTTATACACTATCTCTCATAAAAATTTCATTTAGATACTCATGTCTATGAAATATGCAAAGCACATTGTATAGTAGCAGTCAAAAACAAGCAGGAAGGACAGCTAATAGCTCCAATAATAATTTAATTAGCATAGAATTTGTGAAATGGCATACATATACACATAACAGCACGTACATGTACATGTATATTGCATAGCAAATAGCGTCCAATCGAAGCAGGTAGGAGGAGAATAATAATCATTTTTAATCGCTCATGAAAACACGACAAGTTGCTGCGGTCACATATTCATAGAAAATAAATATTATATAGATAGCATGGGAATACATCACTTATCAAAGGGAAACTTAAACCATCAAAAAGCGTTTCAGAAGGAAATTTAAAATAATCAAGGGATGCATTATCACAGGAGTCAGTATACATAGACACCAACTAAATATACTCGAAATGCATACGACAAATTTCATTTCACATGTTGTTTATCTTAGCGGCATCATAATTGCAAAAATATACAGAATCAATGCGGGCAACAAAAAATTCAATAAATTCGTATTTCTCTCACTTTCTCTCATGGCTGCTGGAAAACCAAAACAGACAAGTTTGATTTGGTGCCAATGATGTGAACCTGGCAATTTTGGCAAGAGTCTTAATCAAGAACTATGCACAGAGACAGCTTTACTTGTTCAAGTTTCAAAAACCGAAGGTTTCAAAACTGACCGCTTACGACCTTCGGCCTATAAGTCTTTTGCCGGTTCCCAGCAAGGTATTTGAGAGATTGCTAGCAAGACAACTCAAAGAAAGATTCACTATCTCTGCTGGTTCAAATCAACACGGTGGAACTCATGGATTGTCGACAACAACGGCATCTATTGTAATCCATGATCAAGTAACGAAAATGTTAGACGACAATGATGTAGCAGCAGTTCAAATAATGGCCATGACTTGAAGGAAGCCTTCGATAGTCTTGATCACTTTGTGATTGTAGATTGTCTTATTGAATGTGACTTTCCCCCATATTTTGTAAATTTGATGTCGTCGTACATTTTTGATCGTACCCAGAGTGTTCGCGCTGATTCCTCAATTAGCAACATTGTCCATGTAACTTCTGATAAATGTCAAGGGTCTGTTTTTGGTCAGTTATTGTTTAACGCAGTTTGTGGTGGACTGCAGTCAATAAATTCACACTATGCTAATGTCAAATATATTGACGATATAACCATTTGTATCCCCTTTACAAAGGCAGCAAAAATGAACATGTGCTATTTGAGCATCAGAATATTTTAAAATGGGTGGACGAAGTTAAATTGTCCATCAATCATTGAAATCGAAATGTCTTTTTGTAAGGAAAATTTCTGTTTGCGAGCCTATTCCGTTGCCAGGTATCGACTTTGTTGATAGTTATACGATTTTGGGTGTAACGTGGGCGAATCGTTTGTCGTGGAAAGCCCACTTTGATAAAATCACAAGAATTTTTGTTCAAAGAACGCATTTCCTTCGAGTTCTAGAATCTTTTCTGTCTAAGGCAGAGGTATCTATTGTGTACAAAGGTCTGCTTGGACCATTACTCGAGTATTGTGCACCTCTGTTCGTCTGTCTGCCTGCCAATCTGAGTGACAATATTATGAAACTTCAGAGCACATCGTATCACATATGGAAAAGACTGTAATTAAATGTGTTTTGAACCCTTAGATGTAAGACGAGCGAGCATCTCTTTGTCTCTTTTCAAGAAGTTCGAGGACACTAATCACTGTCTCAATCGGTTTTTGCCATCTCTTAGTGGCCGCTCCGAACGCTTATTTATCCCACCATTCATAACAACTCGACGAAAGACTTCATTTTTTGTGTACATGTCATTGTTGAAGAACGACCTCCATGAATTCTCTTGACTTTGTATACAACTTCCTTCATTTTGTGACTTACACATGTAACTTTTTGGTTTTCATTTGATCAAATAAACACTTATGAATGAATGAATTGTTTTCTTGAGTCTTTCTTCTTATTTCTTGGCAGTATGGGAAAGATAAAACAACATGTTTTTCAGCCGTTACTGTCTTTTTGAAGTGTAAACATATATCTGACATTTTTGTATGAACGATTCGCATTTTTCCAGAATTATATGCACATACTATCAAAGTTCCTTTAATAGCTTACGATTAAGGCTTATGCCAAAATATCGAAACTTCGATATAGCTTTGTTGTTGTTCGTCATAATATTTTATTTATGATATAAAAACTACCATTTTTTATTTATTTTAGATATTTTTTGTTTGAAAACTGGACGTTTTTGATTTAGCATCAAAAGAATATGATTTTGTGATATATTTCAAACACTTTTGCATCAGAGCATAAACGTGATACATTTAGCATTGCATTTAAAGAAATTAGATAACGAAAACTTTAAGTAAATCTGCAGCCGTTCTATGAAGCAAATTTGACAATAAATCCAAAATGCCTCCTAATTTCTCTTACGAATGAAATGCTGCACTTTTATTCGTAAAATGATTCCATGCGATTTAGGAAACTTTTCATGACATCATGAAGTGCATATTTCTGATGAAGTTTGCTCTGAATTTGATACAAACAACCGATATCTGCTTCATCAAGACTTGTAATGAAATCACGAAAATAACGTACATGAAGTTGTAGGGAGTGAACACTGATACAATATAATGCACTGAACTATTCGCTAGGAGGGAAGATGGGGCACAAGCTACATCTCAAACGATTACCGAGTTCCGTTACGCTTATCTATTGTTTATCTAGTCATCCCATTCATTTGGTGAAAAAAAGGAACGAGTTTTTTACTTCAACATGCTGAGCATATTTTAGGATTGAGGCAATCTAGAATTTTCATATTCGGCAAAGCTTAATATTTTCCAAATACAACCCCATCAGTAAATTTACTCTGTTGAGTGTGACACGCTTCTTCATGACCGTCACATAAAGGAGCATGTTTCTTTCGGTCGAACGCCGAACGGTTCTTCAGATAACTGTAAAAAATCCCTCAATTTCCCACCGATTAAACAAACCACTCAATGACTTCATGAATGTGTTTAACATAAAAATGATGCACTTTGGAAGCCATTATACATTATGCAAAATGTATGGTCCTAGGGTGTGAATGCTACCTGATAAAATGATGAAACGTCATTCATTCAATTGATTGAACAGCATCGGATCTGAGCAGTTTGCTACTCTATTTCATAGAAGGTTCGAATGATTCCTGTTTCTTTTCACGCAAAGAGTCAAGCATGCAGAGCAGAAAACACTTGTTTCAGTGAAGTCAACTAAAGTCGAAGATCGTTAATTGGGCCACGGATAATTAGGACTTCGGTTTATTAAGATCATACGATCGTGGCATTTTTTTGCATATTTGGCATTTTTAAGTTGTTGCTTAATTAAGACTTCCGACAAGTAAGGCATTAAAGGTCTGGCATTTATGTTCTTAATTACCGAGCTTTGACTGTATGCTTAAGCATTTGTACATCGGTCAGGTTGTCCGTTTCAAGGCCGGTTGAGACTTAACGTCAATATCTCTGCATCATAATTTAAGTGGCTTTGGAAGCAACAATGCAAATATTGTCACAATCACCAGCAGAAAATGAGGAATGTTTACTTGACGACTTCACAAAATGCAAGCATGGTGCACCTTTGCTTAAATATGCGACTGACGGGTCGGTCTCTGCTGGAGTTATTATGACTACTGCAGGGAATTATCAATGTTCAGGTAGAAATATGAAAAATCAATATATCAGTCCAGGTTTTGATGACTGACGCAAAGGATTTGCAAATAGACGGACTTAAGAGTCCAAAAATATAATACATACTAGAAACTGACATATTTTGACAACTTAATAGACCTATTTTGGAATATAAGGAACCGATAAAGGTACATAAAACGAATGACTTGTTAACCTGCTTCCCGAATCTTAGTCATCAATTCTGAAAAAATGCAACTTTTTGAAAATCACCAAATGATCGTCATTTATGATCTTGATAAGAACGCATCGGATAAAAGCAAAACACAACAAATGCTAACAGACTGTAGATGCGTAAGTTTTTTACACAATGATTTGCAAAAATTGAAGTCATGTCATCGAAATTAATGCTTCTCTTCCAGTTCGCTTCATTTGCCGAGACAGAGAAAACTGAAACAAGTACATTTTTCATCTCTTCAGACGCGGTGCCCTAAGTGATGACCTAGAACTTAATCCGGTCCTGAATATACGTAAAGAGGATTTAGATTACTTCAAAAGTTCGTGGCATAATCAACCGTCAAAGTCTTCAGTAGTAAATTCAAACAGATGAATAAATGACGTATTTTCGGAGATGTCGCATGGTGAAGGATGGATGCATGCGAACCGCAAAGCAAGCTTTACTAACGGACAAGGTTTGTAAGGTTCAAAAGTTAATCAATTTTTAAACCTTCAATTATTGCGAATTAGTCAGACTAATTAATGAGCAAAGCTGTCCAATTAGAAATTGCACATTAGATGGAGAATTATTGCAATTAATTGGCAGAGACGATTGCCCACTTTTTCATCATTGGCTTGCATTTTTTCAGTAAGTGACTTCCATCAACGAACAGTCTAGTGAAGCTACAACTCCAAGGCTTACGTTGGCACCTTCATTACGTGCAGTTAATTTTATGACCAAAAAATCGGAGCCAGGTGGATGGAGTTGTTCAAATATGAGCAGATAACTTTGAAGAGAGGCGCCACCTGTCAGTTAATACTTGGCTAATTTCTAACTCAGGGTTGTCCTAACTTTATACGGTCACGGGCCGCATTCGGTAAAAAAATAAGACTGCACTTCACATTATTCAACTTTTTCACTATCTACCCCTATCAAACGTGCCTTAAAACAAGTAAATGTTAAATTGTCTTGATATTCATCATGAAAGCATTTGACGAAAGCTTGAAAATATTTGGTATGAGAATTTTCCCAAATTCATTCATAGAAGAATGTCTTATAAAAACGACACAGGGTACTTACAAGTTAATGCAGTTACTTACAGTAAGTTGCTGTTAGTTACTTAGTTGTAAGTTACTGTACTTTTGAGATCAGCTTCTTCGCGTCAACTGAGGTTAGGGCTAAGCGAAGACAAGTCTCAAGTTTGATTCAGAAGATTTCTCGCTCTGGATTTGATTGATTTTATTGTGGAAAATGCTTGTCTTACAAAGACAAGGACTTCCGAAAATTGAGAGAAAGCGTGATCCAAAGCGGCGAAAATTAGGGTACTGATCTTCAGGAAAAAATGCCAAAATTGATTGATTGGCAGAGTAGCTTTGGATACGAAAAAATGATCTTTTTGCAGGTCACATAATTCAAGTTGTGAAGCTTCATTTGCGTCTGATGTAGTTGCCGTCAGTGAAGCATTGAATACATTGAAGTTTTTCTCAATGTACTGAAAATTTTGGAATCCCTTGCCGAAGTCTTAAATCAGAGTACCAAGGGTTTCAACAACTGCTTATGCTATCGTCAATATGAAATCTAAATCTGCAATTTAAACTTGAAATATAGAAAAAAAACAAAATCAATTTTCAATATAACTCTACAGATGTAGAAACGGTTTCTGAAATTTTCAAGAAGAGGTCGCTTTGGCCGCATTGGATGAGGTCGCTTTGGACAACTCAGGTCTAACTTACGGTTTGTCTTCATTTCCAGTTACGATGAACACTGCATTATTGAGATTATGTTGATGCTACCTGATAAGCTTCCACAATGGAATGAAATCACTGCACGTCGTCCAGTCTGCATACAAGTACATGCACACTATGCTGAAACTTGAAAAAAGAGTTTTCCAATTCCATGGGCAGCAAATGGTCATTCCAACAATTGGAATTCAACACATTAACCTGGAGGTGATCATTTGAAATTAACTGATTGCCAAAGTTATCAACAGAAATTAATTGATTAGTGGGGCTGATTGAAAACATTCACGTAAGTGGTGGACAAGTATATTTGAAGACCCTTTTTGAGCAGGCTAACGAAGTGTGTTATAGAACTGCAGGTTTTACTGACTATGTCTCAATGACTATAGGCCTAATTCAAGGATTTTAAAGCGCTCTTCACTCAATGCTGTTCTATGTGTGTTGAACACGCTCGGAAAAACTTGTAAAGAATAAGAAAGATAATAATTAATAAGTCTAGTGGATGCTGAGCTGTGTGACAAAATCAATCTATGCTTCATCAAACACGGCCTCGGTAGATATCGGACTGAAGGAGATTGATTCATTCAATTTCTCAACTGATGCCGAACAGAATCGTTCTAGGGCACTCATCAGCATAATTTGCAGTAAAAATAGAAGTTTCTATGATGTTCAGTGCTGATGCTGGTATTGGACAGTTTTTCATTAAATACACATGTATGACTAATTCCAACTGTATATGAGTGCATGAATATAGAAGATCATCAACAGATAGATATGAAGTAGATAAAATACTTACCAGGGACGAGCGATAGACAGAGGTCCATAAGTTAGGATGATCCCAATAAAGCAACAAATTCTGTGTCATGTATTCCTGAAAAGGTGAATGAACTCACTCAACAACATATTTATCAGCATTATGCGACTTTAATCGTTTTTCATATCGTGGCTATCAAATCAAATCAATGAATGTGATTTTCAGATTATATTGAAAACTACTTATAATTACTATATTGTATTGGCGCTGCACATGTAAATTATACGAATCAATAATTTTGACAAGGAGGATGGCTGCTTACTTTTCTAGGAGCATGTAAGTCCGAGAGCGGTTGCTTGAAGATGGCTGTGTCTGAGTAGCGATAGTTTGGTCTGGCTACTTGGTGTCAGAGTTGGCTACTTTTGGGTTCCTGGCCCCATACGAGCCAGTGCTTATGTCCGGCAGAGACACCTCCGTAACCAGCAATGTGTCCTGAGACGCCAGAGTCCCTGATAATGTGTGGGATTGCTGGCAGGATTGTCTCTGTTGGAAGTCAGCGTGACACAGGTGCAAACGAAACGGGGTTAAGGAGCTTGATGGGGGACCTTTCCATAAGAGCAGCTCTGTCCCTTGTCGGCTTACTGGAGTGTCCTTGTAGGCGTGCTGTAAGCGTGCATCCTTTTTAAAATATCAGGGCCTCCAAGGGTGCTGCTGAGGTGCTGTTATTTTGGGCTAGATTGTTGCTACTCTGGGTCCCACTCCGCACCTTCTGGTGTTTTTGAAACCGCTTTGATCGCCATTGGTCGGATTTATTCTCTTATTCTCAGACGAATTCAGACGTGATAAAGTTACATACGAAATCGTGTCAAATAGAACAGTACATAATGGGTATCGCCCTGTTGCTATTTAAGCAAATCGCTCGGTTCATTTGGTAAAAATTTAATGTTTTACTCGAAGATAACCGCGTGGCTAACAAGGCGTTAAAAACATAAGTTGCCACAAATGGATCATTGTGTTGCATTGAACCTAGGACAGCTGCATGTGTGCACCTATGAAAATGCTGTTCCTGACCATTTGCTTGTCAAACCTTAAGAATTGCACTGAACTGCGTCAACTGACTGATCGGCATCTGAGCGAGATCTGATCAAGCAACACATCCCGATGCAGTATGCTTGTGCTGCGCTACTTTGTGAATGATATAACACAAAAGCCAAAGACAATTGCGACTTACAAGTCGTTGTGTTGGTTGCTATTTGGACTTCATAACAAAGCATTAAATAAGTGATTTATCTCAGGTAGTCATCTTCTTCGAACTTCACAATGCGTTTTTTTGTTAAGATACAAAAGATTCCCATTTCTGCCTTATGTATTGGAGGGTCACAGTCAAACAGAAGCAAAAAATACGATGACATCAAAGCTAACTAAAGTAACAGAATCAAAGGACATCCTGAAGAATGGTTGCAGTATCGGTTAGCTGCTGAAAACATGATATAAATCAATTTCAACTTTAACTGTTCCTTTATAGCGATGAAAAGCTAATGATCGGCACAGATACTTCAGCAGCCAGAGCGAGCTTCTATTGGGAACGAGGCCGAAAATGAGACTTTCAGGGAATAATGTACATCTAATGGCCACTAGAAATCTGTGCGTCTGCCGAGTTCTAGTTAGCTCCTCTTCTTGTCAGAGAGGATAAAAGAAAAACACATGACAAAAGCATCCAATGGGACGCAGATTGCAGTTTTTGGCTAAAATGAAATGTTATATGTTTTCTCTAATCAATTGAAAAGTACTAAGTCTAAAGCCATAATTTTTGGCATGCAATGTCTTCAGGTCATTTCCTATGATGTACATGTGCTATGCAGGAATGCCTGTCAGAAAGATTCCGATGGATTTCTTAAGTTGGAATATTTAGAACGGAAGATGTATTCCCACAAACTGTAGACTATTAACGACCTCAAGCCATCACTTTCAGAGGAAATTCAGGATTCGGACCAAGACATGCTCATAATATGTGATCAGAAATTGACATCCCGTCAGATAATGAGATAATCTGAAGCAGAGGGAGGCAGATCCGTAAGTGATGCGCTTCATAAAAGTAAAAAAATGTTTATTTCCAATTTGGAAAACGTTATACAACAATGATGAGATGAGTGGTAAAATTGTACAATGAAGATGGTAGGTGAAATGTGTGCAGGTAAGTGACAAGATGACACAGATCGGAAGAAGGCATAATTCATTACATGCATTATAAATCAATGTCATAATTTATCATGAATAATTAATTATTACCTGGAATTAGAAGACATTCATATCAATGAAATTACTTTGCGAAGACATGCTTAAATCTTGATATTCCGATGAATAAAGATACCTTAGTTATAGTCAGTGCTGCCACTCTGATATTTAGAAAATCCCACGCAGGTGAATTTTTTTCACGCAGGCGTATTAAACAGTTACATTCAGCGCTACATCTACTTTACAAGACAAGGTTTACAAGTTCAACTTTTCCTTTCAATTTTGTTTTGACTCATCACAACTACATGTAACCGTATGTGTAGGCTGTGTGGTGGTTATGTTCTGATAAATTTGGTCTTAAATTACTATCTGTGAAACTGCTTCAATTCGACCGGACAAGGACGAAACGTTGTCACCGACATTTTTGCGAAAATGAGACTTTTGTATATTCGGAATGCGTATTGTCGAGCTGTCACGTACCCTAATTTCTGTGTTCAAACCCTTTGAAGCATGAAGGTGAGGAGCGTAAAGGAACAAGAAGCTATAAAGACCATAAAGAACAATAAAATTTTTAATTTTATTTCGACTCTCCTGAAAAATCGTCACATGGTGCTTACAACGTTTCGTCTTGATACGGTCAAATTATGCTTCAACATGCGTTGAGAATGTGTTATGTAAGTACATGTACGGTAGTAAGTCTAAAGAGTGCACAATCTATTTTTTTCTGTACTTATTCTGTTGCTTCCTTCAGACGATTAGCTCCGCATTTTAAATCTACATCAATCATACATTAGATATTGCAGCTGGGCAATCCAACGAAAAACAAATGCTTTCCATTCAATACATGTATTTTGAAAACAACAAATATCGGTAGAGAGTATCTATCAAAAGACTTAACAAACGCAAGACTCGTAAAAACAAAATAACAACAGAATATATCTATCAAAAGACCATAATAGTAAAAAAACAAACTCAAAGAGCTAGGCAGCTCTAGTGTACATAAAATTCTCACAAATGAAATTATTCGATTAAAAATAAGCTCAAACGAATTATGCTCAGCTCTACTAGTTTCTATAAAAATGTCCAAACTTTCGAATACAAAATACAACAAGAGTACCTACTGATTATACGTACTGACAATGCATGTACATGCTACTACTACACACTGTACAAAATATACTGTATAATTCAACTAAAAAAACTTTGAAGATAACAATATTTGAGAAAATGTAAAAAAACCGGGTACTGTTAGTTTTAGCAAACTGTTCAATTGCTTTCTTTATGATTCTTTGTTTTGATTTTGTCTGTTCCGCTGTCAATTTCTTTTCGTCTTTTTCAATCTTCTTGCGTTTCATCTGAATAAGCGACAGTTTCCTTTGATACTCAGCTATCATCAATAAGGCAGATGATTCTTCTTCTTGGAGTTCGCTTTTATGTGAAGCTATTTGCTTTTGCTTGTTCAACAATGCCATCTGCTCTTTCGATCTTTCCATTTCTTCCTCCAATTTCCTCTTCCGCGCTGCTTGTTCCGATTTTTTCTTGTCGGCCTCTTTCTCCTGTTTCAGCCTCTTCTGGTATGATGCATGAGCATTGAAGCCCATTTGGACCAGGTCTTCACTCAAAGGAAAATTGTAACAACAGTAGTTCGAAGCCCGCAGATAGCCACTGATAACCAAGCATGAGTTCACTGAGATTTCATTCAAACAGTTTCGCTTTTTAGTAACTGTATCTGACAGACAACTAAAAGCTCGTTCTACCGCAGCATTTCCGTGAGGTATTGACAAAACGGAGGTGGACAATCGTGTGAGAATCGGATAGACTTGTTGCGAAGTGTTGCAGTCACCGATGGCAGTCGATTTCAGACTCCCGACATGAAGCCAGTGCTGAACTATATCGTTCAGTTCTTCAACTGCGCGTGAAATCCCATATTGACGCCACTCCGTTATCAAGGATTGACATCTTCACTACTGTACTTCATTTCTTTGGCAATGGAAACAACTGCTGTTTCATCTTCGGTTTTCCGAAGAGCAGGATCCAGAAGACGAAGTTGCCTCACTCGCTTGTCGGCCAGCGGTAAATAGCCTTGAAGTTTACTGGACAAAGTACAATAAAACTTTCGGACACGGTTGAAAAATTCAGTGCGCACTGATTCACTAACAGAATCCAGTTTCTTTCCGGTGTCTTCACCGATAAATATGGCAGAATCTGGAAGTTGTGAATCTCGATCAAATGAAATTTTCTTCAATCTTTTTGTGTTTTCATCAACAAATTCTTTCTTCAAAAAACATAAAAGAACATTTACAAACAGTTCGCGAACGTCAGAATACATTTTATGAACAAGAACAGAATTTCTTTGATAAACTTTTTCAAATTTGTTCAAAAGAGGAAGAACGGATTGCATGAACAACAGGTCCAAATGTATCAATATCAACGCAATGTCGTAACGATCGCAACACAACATACAATGTTCATTATCCATGCTACCCACCACCACAATCAGCCATTGGACCAAAAAACAATACTGGAAGCAGAAAACTTAGTTTTAAATAATTGTAGGGGCTACTGTATGTATATTCTTATGGAAAATAGGAAACCATGGAAAATTCATGATACGATACAAAATTATATCATATTCCTTTACAGATCATATGTATAAGTATTATCCATATTTCCCTTCACACACCTCTTCAAAATCCCACGCATTTCACGCAGAAATATTTTTTTTCACGCACTGCGTAAATTTACGCAGGAGTGGCAGCACTGGTTATAGTACTACGTCTTTTCCCGTATTCATTTCTTGATCATAACAATTTGTAATTTTTTGTAAGCTTTATTTGGAGTTTATTAAAAAAATTCTATTTATTTTGTAAACTTTATTAAATAAGTTTTGGAGAGCCGGTAAACAAAATGAAAGAATTCATAAAAAGGAAATATTGCAAAATAACTCAAATGGTATTGGTTTTATGCAAATGCATAATTAACGTTGAATATTTGTACTTGATTGTCCAAATTCTTCAATTTTCAGACAACCTCTATAATCGAAATTTTCCGTAGTACCGGTATAACAAATGAGGAGTAATTCGCAACAGAGAATTGTAACAAACAGTTTTCCATTTGATCTTTCCCTTATTGACTGCTTCAATTCATTTCTTCCAATTGGGAAATTTTACGAGATACCATGTTGACATGCTAGAATTATTTGTACTATTGGCAAGGCGTGCATTAGTGAAAAGTTGTATAATATCCAATAGCAGCAAGGATTATTGACTTTTCAAGAAACTTATTCTAGCTTCCAGTGGTCAGACACTTCGTTACCAAATTGAAAATTGTTTTGAAAGAAAGTCAAGTCATTTATTGTAAAATCGTTGGTCAATATATTTTCGTTGGTTAATAGAAGGTTGGTCAATATATTTCGATTATTTATACCATAGCCATTATCAAGAAAAGAATGAGATAAGCAAAATTCATGGCAAATACACCAGATTTAAAATTTGATGTAGAGAATCATAGAATTAACACTGTATTGACTTATAAACATGAATGACATCTATTATGCGTAGAATGGAAAGATATCTGGAAGCCGAAATGTGCTGCTAACCCATCTCTCCTCAACCTCCCAGCCAAATATTCATTATGAAATATATAAAAAATTACATATACTAACATTCTTTCAGCCCTTCGCATTCAGCTCGACTAATTCTTTATTATTTTTGGCACATTTCTGCTGCCAGATATCTTTCCATTCTACGCATAATAGATATCATTCATGTTTATAAGTCAATACAGTGTTAATTCTATGATTCACTACATCGAAATTTAAATCTTTTGTATCTACCATGAATTTTGCTTATCTCATGCTTTTCTTGATAATGGCTATGGTATAAATAATCGAAATATATTAATCAACCTTTTGTACGATTCTACAATAAATAACTTGACTTTCTTTCAAACAATTTTTATTTTCATGAACAGTCAAGGCATATTTCCTTAATTTCGTTATAAGTTCATTGGAAGAACATAAATCTCTATAAAAAACACTTCAAAAGCTTGGGAAAATTCCATACCACGAACTGAGTAGGAGAATAAATATCTCGTTGAATTTTAAGAGGCATTAGCTTTCATTTCAAAAACGCCTTGCTTGCATAATGAATTCATGAATGTGTGTGGACTATATTCAAGGTAAAATTTTTTCAGTGTCGAAGATTTTAAGTGCAAGAACATCTGATGAACACCAAATAAGGAAGACCCACATCGATCCCTTCACCAAAAGTAAACATGTTCAAGCATTTTGCATTGATTAAAATCTTCGAGTAAGCGATTGAGACTTGATATTGTTTTCACTATTCTGGAGGTTTTTCAATTGATGGAAAACATTATCTTCCGGTGGCAAAGCGCTTTCTGCGTCACTAGCATTTTGAAAATTCTGAAATTTTGTCGAGCCGACCCCACATAAGGGTTCGAACTATTACAGTAATTGTAATTGAAAGAAAATTGTGTAACTGTTCCAACCCGAACCCACATAGTGATCAAATTTTTTGACTGACCGGTGGACAGGTGAATTTTTCTTTCACTGGCCAGTCTTTTGACCGGCCGGTCAACCAGTGAAATTCCACGTTCTTCTGTGGTATTGTATTACTGAATATGCACCATGCCAATTTGCATATTGGTTATGTCAGCTACATATAAAGTCATAATCAAAACATATAGTCATATCAAATGCATGCAATCATATAGCATCAACACATACTAAACATGCAATTTCTTGTTAATTCGCTTTTATTCTTGAAATACACATTCTGTATTCACTATTATCTGTTGCATGATAAAATGCTATTATCAAAAACCCTTATTCTAACCCGATGAAGATGAAATTGCTATGGATTTCTCTATCATTCTGCGGACAATAATGCAGTAGTTGGCATTATTGCCCGCTGAATTTCCATTGAAAATACATTGGATAAAAAAACTGCATTCTAACCCAAAAATGATGAAATTCCTGTCGATTTCTACATCAATCAGCGGACACTAATGCCGTAGTTGGCATTATTGTCCGCTGATTGATATATGAATTTGCATTGAATTAAAGACCGCATTATTGTCCGGCAGAAAACTCTATGCCAAAAAATCTGAAAGAACATAGAACATAAGCAAACTGTGCAAACATAGAAATTACTCATATTACAAGTGCTGTCCATTCTAATCCAAATAAAATTCTAGCACAAATCCATTCTTTCTCAGAATTGAGGTCGGGCGCCGAACAGTTCCAGACTCGCTTGATACAGTTGTCTTTGTTTCAGAAACAGAATAATGAGTTGAAAAAACCTGGGATGATGTCGATCCACTGTTGTCCTCAATACAAATATCCCTTTGTTGGGTTCCGGATCGGTGAATACTGCTGCTTAAATCATGCGATACTTTCATTTTCTTTGTTGGTGTTACACGTTTAATATAGCGCTACACCGAATCATTCCTTTTATGACCCGTAACCGTTTGAATCTGGTCCGTTGTGCACCCTTTTGAGAACATCTTCGAAACGACTGTTGCACGCACACAGTGATTGGTGTAAATTGCGTTTAGGTCTGCTTCCCTTGAAATGATTTTCATTGCATCATTCAACAAATGCTTCCCCACGACTTGTGTATCCGAGTACCATGTAGCATTACTCCCCCAACCGCCACTCTCCATTTTTGATTTCTGCAGCGGCTTCGGGAATAAGCATGTGCAATTATCGGGGATCTTGCTCAAATATAGTCGGATGGCTTCAACAGGACATTCATCTTTCTTCTCTGGTTTTGCATACATCACAATGTCTTTAATATTCTCGTAATTCCTTTTATTGAGTGTTGATCTTGTTAGAGTGTCATTGTGCAGATTCTATTGTCCGCTGTTGAACTGTGTTACATGGCCTGCTGCATGACTGCGGCAGCCAGTGAATAAATGAATTCGATGACTAAAGGTGACTTCTAACACTGGCGTCGCAAGTATGAAACCTGCCAAATTGACTTCTGAGACTGTCTGCTTCTCGACATGGAAAATGCAACTGGTGGCCTATCTAGATATTGAACGGAAGAAAGATCCAGATTTGAAGGATGAAACATGCATAAACATGATAGTTTTGTGTGTTGACATTTCACTTCTACGGGAAATAAAAATCGATGGCAGGACAACTGTTTCGTCATTACTTGCAGTGATTGAATCCGAGTGGCGATTATCGCGGAAGCCGGCTGATGTTACAAAGGCATTCTATGATATTACATGTGGATCTGATGTGCGGCAATGTTATTATGACTTGTTGGAAATTGGATATTATTTCTCAGCGTCAGACGCAGTTATTCGACAACGTTTTCTCGAGATCTTGCCAAATTCTTTGAAACAAATTGCTTATCTGGAAGTGAGTAGAGACAAGACAATCTCAACGAAGGCATTAGTGTCCCTCTTAGAGTTGATTCCTTTTTCTCCCAGTCCAATCTCAGCAGCTGTTAGACCAATGAGCCAAACGAAGAATATGGAATGCTGTTTCTATTGCAAAGCGACTGGTCATCTTATATCTCAGTGCCCGAAATTACGCTGCTATCACTGCCAGGAACAAGGTCACAGAAGAAACAAATGTCCCAAGCTCCAAAAAAAACTAATTGCCGCAGCAGTACGCCCACCTACTACTGCTGCTTATACAAAGTTATTGGTGGAAGGTATAAATAAAGATGTATTGATGGATTCTGGTTCTCCTACAAGTTTCATTGGTTTTGAAACGTTGAAAATTCTGGAGCGTGAGTGCAAAGCGACTTTTCCTCGTTTCGCCGTTGCTGAGGACTCATGGGTGGCGGTAGATGGAAATTGGTTTTCAAGTCGTATGACTGTGCATTTGAATATTTTAGTGAATAATAAACATATTGGCTGTTATTTTTTTGTTATTGACTCACCAATTGGAATTATCATGGGGACTGAAAATTTGCATAGATTAGACTGTGAAATGGCATTCCACAATAATGTAAATGATATAAAATTTGTTGGAGCAATACCTTCAATAGATAAAACAGATTTTTTGCAACGTTTTTCGTTACCGGACTGGAATGATGATGATCGAAAGAGACTCGAAACTTTATTATGGAATTATAGAAATATATTTTCCTGTCACAAGATGGATTTTGGAAGAACTGATTTACTATACCATACTATCGATACGGGGGACGCTCATCCTATTTCAATCAAGCCTTACCGTCGTTCACCAGTGGAGGAAGCTGAAATTGTAAATGATGTGAAACAGATGTATGAGGCAGGCATCATTGAAGACAGTAATTCGCCGTGGTCTTTCCCTGTGCTACGTGTATCGAAGAAAGACGGAACTAAACGCTTTGCAATTGACTTCAGAAAATTGAATGATGTAACGAAGAGAGACCGCTTCCCTCTTCCACATATTGATGCCTTGTTGGATAAACTTTCGAGGTCTTCATTATTTACGACCCTCGACATCGCTGCGGCATATTGGAACGTTCCGTTGGATGAGCAATCAAAACCAAAAACAGCATTTCAAGCAGGAAATAAGTTTTACCAATTCACGTGCATGCCGTTTGGTTTGTGTAATGCACCTGCAACATTTCAGCGATTTCTCACAACTCTCATCGGTGACTTGAATTTGATACCATACTTAGATGACATGATAGTGCCATCATCCTCAGATATCTCTGAACACTTGCAGTTGATTGAATCTGTGTTTGCGAGACTACAAAAAGCCAACATAAAACTCAAGCCGTCCAAATGTCACTTTGGAAGAAAATCTGTAGACTATTTGGGATTTGTTATTGAAGAGAGTCACATCCGTCCGAATCCTAGCAAGATACAAGCTATCAAAGATTTTCCCATTCCTCGAACACCAAAGGATTTAAAGCGATTTTTGGGCATGTGCCGTTTTTACTCCCGCTTCATCCATCAATTTGCATCGAAAGCTGTACCATTGAATCATCTAGAAAATTGTGCAAAGTCGAGTTTTATTTGGACTGAAGACTGTCAGGTGGCATTTGACTTCATAAAATCTTCCTTTTGTGAGAGGTTATCTCTGTCGCAACCAAATTTCAACTGTGATTTCTTTCTTGATGTGGATGCTAGCGATACAGCAATTGGAAGTGTTCTATATCAGAAGAATGGTCCACCAGTTGCCTTTGCAAGTCGGAAGTTATCAGCGCCTGAGACTCGATATTCAACAACTGACAGAGAGTTTTTGTCTTTGGTTTGGTCAATCAAACATTTTCGTCCCTACCTATATGGCAAGAAATTTACTGTTTACACGGATCACCAGCCCTTGGTTTATGTACGACAGTCGAAAGCTAGAAATGGTCGCCAAGCCCGTTGGTTGATGGATTTGGAAGAATTCGAATTTGATATTTTTTACAGACGTGGTAGTGACAACTTCGTGGCGGATGCCTTAAGTCGAATTGATTCCAATATGGTGAGTGATGGGAACTATGTAGCTGCGACATTTTCACTGTCTGACATGGATTGGCCTACTTTTCAAAAAAATGACTCATTTTGTATGAATATTTTGAATCAATTGCAATCTCATCGCGTTAAGAGAGGGTACACTGAGGATGAAGCTGGTCGTTTGCGATATTACGGACATCTGGTTGTGCCAGCCAACATGATCTCAGACCTTGTTCTACAATATCATAATCATGGCCACTTCAGTATCAACAAAACGAGAAATGCCCTTATTGGTGCCGGATATTGGTTCCCACGTATGCGTTATACAATCAACAATTTGATTTCAGACTGCTCTACATGTGCTTCTCGATCCTATCGACAGTTCAATGTTCCTCAGGTTTCTCTACCTAGAGCTCCAGAAGTCAAACCTTTTCAATTTGTCAGTATTGATCTCGTTGGGCCGCTATCATCTACTCACGGTGGCTACAAATATCTTTTGACTATGGTGGATCATGCTACACGTTGGCTCGAGGCCGTGGCTTTGACTAATATCCGTGCTGATACGTGTGCCACTGCGTTTTTGAATAATTGGGTTTATCGATATGGGCCGCCTAACCGAGTTCATTCTGACAGAGGTGCCCAATTCTTGAGTAAAATATTTCAAGATGTAATGAAGCGATACAATATCAAAAGGTCTTTGACGACTTCGTATCACCCTCAGGGTAATTCATTAGTGGAACGCATTCATCGAACTCTGAAGGATCGTCTACGCTGTGTCACAAACTGGCATACAGAATTACAAAAGTCAGTCTACGACGTCAATAGAATGAGTTTTCTGGATGGTCCATCGGCTTTCGAACTCATCTATCTGCGTGTTCCTCGTGTCCCATCAGATTGGCCTTCCGACTTATCGGATTCGAAAGTTCATACACATGAAAAGCCTGTAAAAGCTCCACATATCGGTACTTTCGTTGCAGTCCGGAATCCTTCTACTTGTAAATCGTCTCTTGATCCTTTTTTTGTTGGTCGTCACCAAGTTATTCAGAGACCTTCTCCTGTTACAGCAACATTAGATGACGGAACTGTTGTAAATGTCCGAAATTTACGCATCATTTCTTGATGAAATAATTATTTGTGCTTACGTGTAGAATTCAAATTTGAATTCACTCTAGAAGGGGGAGAGTGTTAGAGTGTCATTGTGCAGATTCTATTGTCCGCTGTTGAACTGTGTTACATGGCCTGCTGCATGACTGCGGCAGCCAGTGAATAAATGAATTCGATGACTAAAGGTGACTTCTAACAGATCTCACATTTTTTTCTTCAAGAGTTTTATTACACACACAATGAATTCACGATTGTCACTATCCACTGAGAAGACAAGAGATTCCTTTTGGAGATTCCCCATCCACTCTCTTCCTCGATAGGCAAAGTGGTAGATGATTAGAAAAATTACCTCGTGTTGCAAAACTTGAGGATTTTTTCTTGAAAAATGGTCACCAAGCTTCAACAAATCAGTTGAATCAATTGCACGCGCACTGTTTTGATTGTTGATCGTTTTCGTCGACTTAAGATATTTGGCAATCATGCATTTTATCATGTTATTTGCTTGATTAAATTCAACGTCTTTCAAAATATTGACCTGTCGTCCTATGTCTGCGCTCAAGTAACGGTGAATTCCCGCCCGCATACATATTAGCGTAGATGGGCTGTAGAAATTCCCGTCTTGTCGGGACAATTTACTGTACCAGAAGCGAAGGTATTGTGACAGATATTTCACTGGCATTTCTTCAATGTTTGTTGGTAGCTTTTCATCACGAAGAAATGATTTAAACTTGCTAACGTACTGCTTCGTCTGGTCACTTGTGCGCTTGTTTTTCGCATCCTCCTCTGTTTTTGCAATTTCCCTCATAATTTCATCACTCAGATCGGGATAAGAAGTGTCGTCAAAATCTGCTGTCGACTCAATTATCTCCGTAGTCTTGCGAATCTGTTAAGCCCGTAAACTGATCATACACATAATTATTAGTGTCATCGTTTGTTAGAATTTCAAGAAAATTTAAGTTTTCTGAGCTAAAACCACTGATTTGGTTGCCTTTGATTTTTGATAAATTGAGCATAGTTAAGTCTGCTGTCTACCGTGCGTGCTTCTTGTATGAGTGATTCGAGAAAAGTGATCAAGCTACGGTTTACAAAACTATCATCCATGGATTTTTTGAATTTTGAAGGTAGTCAACCTTTGCAATATTGTCAGATTATGCTAGTGAAGGAGATCTAGGAACTGTAGTCATAGACTTCTTGAGGCTATCATTCAAAGACTATGAAATGACCCATGGACTTCTTATTAAATAAACATGGATGTCAAGGATCCCTTTATGGATGTCTAGGCGCAAACTAAGATTTAGAAAAATAATGTACACATATCTAGGAGTTATGTACTATGAGTATGAGTAATTTATGAAGCACTATCAGTACTATGAAGCATTGATAGAAAGCATTGATATAGATTTCATCTTTTTTGGGTTAGAATACCAATAATATCCACTTTTATCGGACATAAATGCATAGATTCCGAGGACACGTTAGTGTCCTCGGAATCTATGCATTTATGTCCTCTAAAAGGCGACACTTATTTATCAACAATAATAACAAATATACAAAAATCGGTTATATACAAGGTAAGTATAGAAAGTGAAGGTAAATTAGAAAAAGTTGATATCCTTTACTTAAAGTTTTCCTATTATAACATAAATACTGCTCTATATTAAATGAGCGACTCATTCAAAACTAAATGTTTGGTAATCGAGATCCAAATCATGAAATGTTCTTAACTCGTCATGTCTGCTTCCACTTCTCTCTCCTCTCAATGAAATAACGCATGTTCTTAAAATGTCAAATCTCAATCTCGTTCTTATGAATCTTATCACGTGGCTATACTTATCCCCCTTCTTTGCGCTGATCTTCGCTGCCATTCTTTTATAGAAATTCTTTGCTTATGTTCCCATCCCACCTGTACATGAAAATATCAAAGGGGAAAAGGAACCTTGGTCAACTTCTATGATACGATTGTTGTATTCCTTCTTCTTTAAATTCTCATGGTTGAGATATAGTTGTGGGATTTGCTTTTGCTTGTTTGACTGGGCCATAGGGTTTACCACCCTTACATCAAAGAATGCCCTGCTCATTGGCAACCAAAATCCTAAACAACTGATATCAGCACGAGCGCCGTCGCGAAGATTGGATCCATTTGGTAGTTTTTCTCCGGATAGAGGTAGGAGGGGAGGTTCTGACCGTATGTCTTTGCATATTTCACTTAGCAGTTCATGAGTTGTGTCTCTCACGGAGTTATGTCGTAGGCTGACATATCCACCACTTTTGCATGACAAACAATGAGAAATGGAGTATTCCTGGCCACATCCACACTTCTTCGGTACATCTTTCAATGTCAGGTTGTAACGAATGCAGAGCGCGTCATCAAATTCTTGTTTATTCTGTTGTGTGCTAGGCAGTTTGTCTTCTTGCTTTATTATGCATTTATTATGCATTTTATTGTTTTGTGAGAGCAATCTCCATTCCATTGTTAGAGCAATAACTTTTCCGCGGCATGCATTTCAAGTTCCAATGTCATACAAAAGTCCAACTTGTCAGCTATCAACGGTACATGACATGTCATCAGACAATGGATGACCAAACAATTGGTAGCTGACCGTGAGCGAATCTTCACAGACGTATTTAACGCGGCATGAACAACGCCCGCTCACGCAATCTGGTCTCTCCAAGCGATGTTGTCGGCGAGAGCCGTTGACAGTGTTGCAGCCTATCTTCTATGTGCGAACTATCATCGAACTGCTGCGGACGTGATCACCACGGCTTGTGGTCCTGGAAGAATCTGGAGACTCTGTTGGTGCTGTGACTGTCTTATAACTGTGAACGTATCATCTGTCCTTGTAAGGACTGTTTGCACCATTTATTTATTTTCACAATATAATTTATCCACATTTTTCATTTACATTTTTCAATCATATGTTTTGGGAATATTAAGAAAATAATAACCCGTAACAATTCATTCTAAATCCGCATTCTTTCATAGGCAGCGAAGTAAGCCAACTGGATGCACCCTTTTCTGAAGACAGCAGCAAATGTCTGTATAATGAATTCGATTTCAGATCATCCTTTTTTCTTGCACATTTTCTTACTTTCTGTTGCTTTACCATGTTGATTCTGTTCCGCTGTTCATCCTGGTCAATATGGTAATCTGATTGATTGAAAATTGCCTCTGAAAGTTGGTAATTTATTTCAATAGAATTTTGATATTCAGTGTCTGCTTCCTCTAATGGATTGAGAATACCCAAACCTCCCAAACGAGCAGGAAGACTAAGTATGTCTCTCAAGGTTGATGTTATTTGTCTTCCTCCCATGATTGATTGTATCATATTTTCTGTGATGTCTCTTTCTAGATAGAACAAACCTTCAGATATACCTGGTGTTGTCCGACAAGCAAATTTCCATCGATGTGATGTCTCATATGTATACGCAGCGTAAGCCAGCTGTGGTTCAGTTTTGGCTATATTTGACAAAGCGTCAATATCTTGCTTCCATTTTTGTACTTGAGCTTGTATGAATTTATTAGTTGATCTGCTATTTCCAATGAAGGATCCAAGATACTTTTGTCCGTCGATCGTAATATTTATGTCCGAAAATACCTTCGTAGATTCATCATAGTATTCAGGTTTTACCACCAGCCATGTTTTTGAAGCATTCTGGTAGTATCCAATTAGAGGACCATAATTCTTTATTTCTTCCCACCATGTGCGTAAATCTTCAAGGGTACCTGAGCCAGCGCCGTCATCAGCATAGAATATCGTTTTAAGGCTACTGTATCCATTTGGCTTGAAAATGGACAAAACCGTGGAACTGACAGCGTAGAAACCCATAGATTCGGGTCCTCCCTGTGTCGTTCCTTCATTCGAAAGAATCATTTCCTCTGAAAGTGGATACTATTCCTATATTATTGCCCGGCACGTAAATTCTATGCCAATTATACATAGAAATGATGCAAATATCACTATTTTGGGAAGATTCATGCATACACATTAGCAGTAATATCTAGGCCCTACTTCTCTCGATTCATTAGAGATTTCAAGATATCCTTTATCTAACACAGATTTTCATTTATAGACATATCACAGAATCATTGATTATAGGCAACGACATAGATTTCATCTTCATTGGGTTAGAATACCAATAATATCCACTTTATTCGGGCATAAATGCATAATTCCTCGTGCGCTAACGCGCCCTCGGAATCTATGCATTTATGCCCTCTAAAAGTGGATACTATTCCTATATTATAGTAACATAAATTGATTTCAGCTAGAACAACTTGAATAGTTTCTTTATCACAAGGTATTGAATTGCTTTGTCAAAATGTAGCTTTGTAATTGCTATGATTTTGAAAATAGGCTCATCAACTGTTTGCAAATTCTTCTTAACTTCATGATTTTAGAAATTTAATTAAAACTCCAGTAGATATAGGCCATATATAATTATTATCATAGCGTTCATCACATTTAGTAGGTAAAAGAAGCATTTAATTGTATAAGAAGTACAAAGCGTAGCCCTTATATGTTCATTACAAAAATATTGTAAAACGTTTTTCAGTACAGCCATCTTGCTTGTAAGCAGATAATTTGATCCGCACTGAAGAGTCCTTTCAAGAAGAAAATCAGCGTCCACGACGTCGAGGAGTTTTGTGGTAGTTGTTGAAGTCGATGGACATTTTTCTATCCTTTAATTGGACTTTAAAATCCACTGAACCTTATTTAGTTATGCTATCGCAGCACTCGATTGCTGAAATATAATTAAAATTTACTGTTCGAGACTATTTATTCAGTCTAGTGATTGCTAGGTGGCAGACTGATGTTCATTGTAATGATGTCAGAACTATCTTTTGCTACGGCAAAGTAATGCGGTTTTCGAACCAAATAGTCGACCAACTATTTCTTTCATCTTCAAAACGTTCAGATTATCATTACTGATGACCATGGGCTTCGAATAACAACATTTCAGATGGAATTGTCGACACAGCCTACATTAGAAGAGCAAGCCAGTAAATTGTGTTTTCAAAACTAAAATCAATTGATCACTGCTGCCACACTAATCTAAGAGGGTTAGTTTGCAATGGAGTTGCATAGTAAACAGTCGGGAAATTCATCTAGCATGCTCATTGCGCATCTAAAATCCACTGCCACGGGTATGGTTACATATTGGATAGAGAGTTATGTTGATGTGAACGACTGTGAACAAGTTCTGCTGATGGTTCTCTGACATGAGATGCAATGGCTATTCAGGCTTCTCATTTTTCGAATGAAGATGTAACTCAATATCAAATCATTCTTCTGACATTGCTGATGCAAATTCTTGGGAAATCCAGGTCACTGATGTCAGAGGTTGCGTAATAGTTTTAGTGATTACATGAAGAGTCGTGTGTTGTCGCGGAGATTCGCTGTTGCCGTGAAGACATGAATTTTCATTCTTTTCAAAGTCAGGAATTGAGGATTGTTCACATTTTTCCATTTGGGATGTCCACTCAATATCTTGTTTTGTTATCACAATCACATGAGTATTTATAGCCATCAGCGGGCGGAGTTGTAGCCATGACTTTGCATCTACTGCCATCAATTTATGAGTGTCCAGTGGTTTTTAAATGGTGCAGTCTGCTACAATAAGAATTCATGGAGATTAGTGTCATCCATTTGTATAGTGCGGAATGCCTTCCGTGAACACCTTACCGCAGTTGACAGACTTATCTGAGTATAAAGCATCAAGGATGTACTGTACAACTATAAGTACAGGGTGGCGCACGTAAACCGCCGGATTTTAAACTTTTATTACTCCTCAAATATTCATCCGATCGTCATGAAATTTCGACTCATACTAGTTTGGAGTATAGGATTTATGATGATTATACCTGTTGTACTGAGAATTGTCAGAAAATTCTGATTCTATTGACCGAATGACATGTAGTAAAATTGACATACCAACAATGTATCTTAACATGTAAAATTTAATGATAGACTTTAGTAAACTGTAGTAAAATTGACATACCAACAATATATCTTAACATGTAAAATTTAATGATAGACTTTAGTAAACTGTAGTAAAATTGACATACCAACAATGTATCTTAACATGTAAAATTTAATGATAAACTTTTCCCTTTATTTCCCCCACGTCTTTATCAATAATGACCAAAACGAATTAAGGTAAATCTCATAGAAAACATTTATTAAATGAAAAACATAAGAAAAAAGTGTTAGTAGTCATCGAACTTCAACGTGTCCTCCTCCATTCTCGAGGACGGATTCGAGTCGCTTTTGGTAGGCCAGAGCAGTTTCTCGACACATCTCAGTTGTCACTTCTTGAAATGCTTGTATGATGCGGTCCTTCAGGTCTTGCATGGATGTTGGCCGTGTATGGTAAACCTTGGACTTGACAAAACCCAACAAGAAGAAATCGCAAGGCGTCAGGTCAGGTGAACGCGGTGGCCAGGGCATGTTAGGAGATCCACGTCCCATCCATCTGTTAGGCATCTTCTTGTTCAACCACTCACGCACAGGAAGTCCCCAGTGTGGAGGTGCACCATCCTGCATGGATATGATGCTCCTGCCTCTTCTGTCCGACTGCACCGCTGGCCAAAATTCCTCCTGTAGCATCTTGAGATACCGATCCTTGTTGACGGAGGTGTCGAAGAAGAACGGTCCGTAGATACCTGATTGGCTGATTGCCGCCCAGACGGTGATGCGTGGCGAGTGCATAGACTCTTGCTTGATCCAGTGAGGGTTCTGGTTGGCCTAATAACGACAATTGTGGCGATTCACACCACCATCCAGATGGAAGTGAGCTTCATCGGACCAGGTTAGTTCCACTAAATGGCTCGGGTTGGCTTGGATGCGCTGTAGCTCCTGTTCTGCGAACTCCATTCGGTTTTCCAGATCTTCTTCGTGTAATCGCTGCACCACCTGGACCTTGTACGGATGCCATCCATAGTCATGGAGGATGCGATGGATAGTGCGGCGACTCACTTGAAGTGCATTAGATGCACGACGGGTAGATGTGTTTGGGTCCTCCTCGAAGTGCTGCACAACTCGTTCCACATTCTGCTCCGTTCGTTCAGAAGATGACCGGTCCCACTTGACAGTCACCACACTACCACTGGTCAACAGGTTTGTGTGCCACCGCTTTATGGTGCGGGCATCCGGTGCTCTCGCGCTCTCGCCATACTCTGAATGATAAAGCCTTTGTACCTCCACTGGACTCTTGAGCCATTCGTACCAAGCCGCGCATTTTGCTCGTTCTGCAACCGAATAATCATCCATTCTTCTATGTTCGATTCTTTTCAGATAGTGATTTAATCGTCGAATGGTATTTTATATGACATGGAAGTAACTGAACAATATTCACTTCAAGACTGCGCACAATTCGTTGTGCAGAATACGATTCATGTTAAGTTAATTAACTTGTTCTAGATTTTCGATGTCAACAAAATGAGTACATGTCATTCGGTCAATAGAATCAGAATTTTCTGACAATTCTCAGTACAACAGGTATAATCATCATAAATCCTATACTCCAAACTAGCATGAGTCGAAATTTCATGACGATCGGATGAATATTTGAGGAGTAATAAAAGTTTAAAATCCGGCGGTTACGTGCGCCACCCTGTACATCGACACTCTTTCACTGTATACTTGATCTTGCTGAAGTACGGAAGAGGAGAGTAAATGAAGTCACGATTAATTCAACACATGTAATCAGACTTCGAAGTGAAGGTCAAAGCCATAGAGTAAGCATATTTAGGCAGAGTGGTAACTCTGCATTTATTAAATCCCCAATGTGTATGCACTTTCGATTTCATAAAATGAACTTGACACGTAACCCATCACCACATGTGAAATATACAAATTTTTGCAGTTTTGGACAAAATATACACGAATTTGACTTATTATGACAGCAACACAGAAGAAAGAAAAGTAATTTCCAAATCCTCCAAATCATGACAACTTAGAGAGGTATATGGTTTATTATATTAGTTATTCGATGACTTGCCATTGCTTTAAAGCTCATGCCTTACTATAATAAGATTATTTTCTTAAGCGTGATCAGATCACAAACTACCTGCCATTGCTCTTTAGCAAAAGCATCATTGTAAAGAAAATTAACTTTAAAAGGTGCAAATGGATCAGCATTACTATTCAGATTCAGGAAAAGATGCCTTGTGAATCATAAAATCATGCCGCTGAAAATTGAATTAAAAAAATGGCATCTCAGCCAAGAAGCTTTCAAGATCTCAACTTTTCCTTGAAGGCTTCCAGGGATTTGCATTATAATGCAGCTCAACAAATTTCCTTATCATCAGCTTAACTTCGCAAAAAACTGAACCTTTTGATATAAAAAATTCACAGTATACGGAAACTTGCTTGAGTCGACATTCTAACTATTTATACTTACTCTATGGTCAAAGCAATCTTTTCGGTTATTGAAAGTACGGCTATAACTAGATACTTTTCAACAGGTGACCAATTATTAAGTGATCAATATTATTTAGTAAAACACCTGTGTTACATCCATTTAAAACTTCTGATTTGATCCTATCCTAAATTTTCTTTCTAACACATTAACGGATAATTCCTAATGCATGTTTCAGACGACGGATGCTTTTTGATTGTCTCCAGAACAAAAACATTACGAATGTCCGCACCACGCGTACCACATGAAGAATTCGACGCTTTTCGTATCAGGGTGCCGCCGAATGTCAGAATACGAAACGACGATCGTTGAGAGGCGCTGATCCCAGCTCTACATCAGTGCAACAGTGCATTTCAGGTACTGCCTCAAACTTAGCAAAACGCTGACCTTATAGGCGGAGTAGAAAGACTGAACAACAAAATGTTTATCACATTGGCGCTGAGAGAGCAGTTGAAATTTGGTTCAACTTTGACATGGATTTTTATGATGCCATGGATTATGATGCCATGAGGTGCATATAATTTCAGAATTAGAACTTCACAGCAAGGCTCTCAGATTTGCTCTTCTTTAATTAAAAATAGTTGAATGATTCCTCTTCATTTTACAAATACCTCGATTATAACTTGGTACGGTCTTGACCACCCATTGATTATACAATGGGCTCTATGACAACAGCTGATATACAATGCATGATCGCGATCAATTATCACAAGCATAATTTATTGTCAGTCTAGCCTGTGAATAGGTGATCGCAGCCACAAAATGTCAGGTGCACATCTGATTTTAACAACGATATACAGGTACATTTGGTAGGGGTTTTATTACTTCATGTCATTAGTATAGATCAGCGTGTTGTGATTGCGTATATTCCTTTGCAAACGACTATAAAACGTGACCAGTCAACCTGGTCATAATGCATGAAAAAACTGACGGATTTCACTCACTTCTGGATATTCAAATTCATATTGCAATGTACCACTATCCGACATAAAGCAGAATCTTGTGATAAATTTCCAGTTCTGAAACGAAATTGTGCAATGTATCAAATGACAGTAATGAGGAATAAATATCAGTAATGCACAGGAACTTGTGTCAATCGATTCAATGTATGCGTGAATGCTTTGCTTGAAGTTTCTGCGAAAAGCTGCATCTTTATCTCTGCCTTCACTATTTAAGTGAATATAAGAATATAAGAAAAAAATTGATGATACTCTTCTTAAGGAAAGAAAGGTTCCTCCTTAGCCATAAACACACCGGGTTCTGTGCTTCGAGATCGCGGGGGAAGGATTCGGCAATCCTCTCTAATTCATGAAGAAACTTGGAGCACAACATATTTAGCTTGTGATCTTTCCAGTGATGGGAATCACTTGCTCCAGCTGTTTATCTAAATTTTTGAATACCTTAACATTTTGCAGAAGTTTCGCAAAAATTCTCATTAATGATTGCTATTTATGATGTTAAAATGGTTGAATGTTCTGGGAAGAGGGCATCTGCTCCTCCCACTTCAAAAATTTTCAGAGGCGAGCAGCTAAGTATGGCACTTCAAGATTGAAACCAGTGTTGCCACTCCACCTAATAAGATTATTATTACCTGCCAATTTATAAATAATATTGCCAAGAATGTTTTCTTTGGGAAAGCGTCTACAAGTGCATGAGCAGTCAGAAAAAAATGAATTATAGGAATAAAATTGTATGTTGGATATACGATCTGCCAGATACTTTGACAGGTTAACCTGCGAACAACTAAAACACAGAGAAGCACGAACGCTTCAAAAAAAACTGATTGTGAGCGTGAAAACTCTAAAAGCTATAGTAGGCTATCGCCAGATGCTAATGGCTTCTAGTTTAGACTGATTCTGAATTGAATTGCAAAAATCCTGTTTTCATGGAATGAACTGATAATCTTCAGCAAAAAGAAGACTTGTGGAATGAATTACGAAAATACGTACATCACAAAAGTCAATACTATTAATTTCAGCAAAAGGAGTTGTCTACTGAGCTATAAAAATATCTATATCGCTGAAGTCAGTAGGCCTACTGCACAGTAAAGTTCAGCAAAAGAACTTTTGTGGACTGAATTGCAAAAATATACCTACGAGTACAGGTACATATACCACTATGCTTCAAATTTGAAATTTGATAATTTCAATTAACAACTTGGGACTTAGACCTCCAAAATCACTTCGTATCAAGAGCTTCAAATAGTCACTTTTTGGAAAATTTGGGTAAAATGGAAAGAAAAATTGCACCTCTACACGACGTTTCAAAGCGGCAACTGTTTCCGAAACTTTTGCAATTTAAAGTTCACCAGCCTCTTTCTTTGCCATTGGATTCTTGGCATCCTTCGCTAATTGTTCCTTCACGAGAGTAACTTGTTTCAGTTTCGCAACAGCCTCCAGCAATTTCAATTCAGCTGCTGTTTGTCTAGCATCAACCTCTTTTCTTTTCCGTCTTCGCAGACAACTCCCCCTTTCTCAGGTCTTCTAATCTACGCTGTGGATCATTTTGTACCGCCTTCTTTATTTCATCAGCTTCTAAAGCAGTCAGTTTCACAATTTTCTCACTCTCTGATGCTCTTTTCTGTTTTGCCACAAAGGCGATTATTCCGCATGAGCTTTAAATCCTTGATGAATCAAATCAGTATCCAATTTGAATGACGCGCTGGTTTCTTTTCTGCAACGCAGAAAGGAACGATATTGCAAAAGACTTTTCTGATGTCATCGGAAATCCAGATGAAAACCGATTACGCTTCTCACTGTCATCGATGTCGTGCGACTTCCCGATATCTCTTTCACAATCGGCATTTCCATGGAAAAAGGTGTAATAGGCCTGCGGACATGCTTCGTTTTTGAGCTTATCCTCCCTTAGGTTAAAAAGTCGTATTTCTGTCCGAAGATGGTCGATATCATCATGAGAGACAACAGTGGGAAGCTTATTTGCCAAATAAATGACGGAATCTTCCTTCAACTTAAAGGTTGTATCAAGAAAACTCGGCGACGAACAATTTTCTTTTTCAGAGGGAGATTTTCTCAAAGATAGGTCAAAGCTTTATATAGAAATTCTTGCACCAGTACAGAAGTACATCGGAGACTTCTTTGTTCAGGGGACCAATGAGGATCTTGCCAGCATGAAGTTGATTATCGACGTCACTAATATTTACTTTTATAACAGAATGTTCTTGTTTCAAGAATTGTACTGCGATATTCTTCACCTTGGTCATGATTTGAAGCCTTATACGATGAATTAAGATGACCGAAGACTGTTGAAACAACTTTTCAAACGGTTCTTCCACCTGCGTAACATACATAAAGAGTCGAATTTTATTCTTAGCTTACAGATTTTTTAAAGCGAGACATAATCTCTTTGAACGATCTGAGCCATCGCCCTCAGCGATCAGCTGAAGAAGGATTAACTTCGTTAAGAGGATGTCCTTGAAGAGTCGGTGATATAAACTATGTAGGAGTGTAAAGAAAATAGCCTGTGGCGTTGATACACATATATTATTTTAATGCATTTGGTATAACTTAGCTCATAATTTTATTAAAAAGTCTATGAAATATGCCGACTTTCTTCCTCTCATATCCAGCAGTTCTCACAGCCAGAATGTGGGAATGTTGGACTCGAGCATCAATGTCATTAGTTCATCAACACGCAAAGGGGAAACAGGAGTGAACCTAATGCATGCGATTCAGGTCTCTCGTGAGGCACTCAAAAAATACGAATATAACGGCAGTATCTATAGTTAGCGGTTAATCATGACTGTACGCAGTGATGTGGTACAGACTCAGAGACTTTCGATCGAGTATTGTGAACAATAGGTTTTATATTCACTATTAGAGCGACTCGCGTAATTCTTTTCAACAGACCTATTTGATTATCACAATAACATGTCCATTAAATCAAAAATTTCTTTTCATAAAATCATCATCGTTTTAAATCTGAAAAATATTGCCAACTATGATGAACTATCTGATTATTATTGCATATTGCCACGAATTGTGATTATATTGCCAGACAACAATTATTGCCACGAGTGGCAACACTGATTGAAACTAACCGTTCTGGTTTTATCAGTTAGAAAAACATCGGTTTGTCAACCGCTTCGTAAGCTCTCTTAAATATACTTAATGTATTAGAAATCTTAAGCGCACAATAATTCTCAGAATGCTTGGCACTCTGAGAAAAACACATGAAAAAAACACTTCAAAATTATTATACTTTTAAGCTTTTAATTAAAGAAAAAACTATAGGAAACTGACTGATAGACCTATATGCAATCCAAATTATGACTGTCAATGATGATGCAAAATATTTAAAGAAAGCTAAATTAGGGTGTGACCTCAATGACCTTCCTGGATGATTAGTGAATAAAATCTACTGTTCATGGATTTTGACCGTTTTTTAGAAGTATCTTTTGTACACATGCAAGGCAGAAAATACATCAAAATTATTATAATATTTTTAAGCTTCTACTTTAAGAAAAACCCATAAGAAACTGATTGATAGACCTATATACATTCCAAATTATGATTTTCAACGATGATGCAAAATATGTACCTCATTGACCTTCCTGAATGATTGAATAAAATATGCCGTTCATAGAATTTGACCGTTTCCTGGATGCATCTTTTGTAATCGCGATGCGATATTTTACGACTATAATTTTCAGTATCATCGAAGATCATTTTCGAAGATCACTCAGCATTACTAAATATGCTACCCAGGTTTTCTTTTGGTCCACATCCTGTGATAACGTATCGTTGAATACTAGGCTTTGCACTCATTTTCTAGAAATTTGCCATTAAACATTGCGAATTCAATTATCTGATTTTTCTAATCAATGTAGGAAACAATGTAGTAAACAATCCATCTGTGCAACCCCAGAGAACACATGCGTTTTTATTATAATTCATTTCTTCTTTTGATTTGATAAAAATAATATTTACATTTGCCATTCGCTTCGTAAGCATTTTTTCTGCAAATTTTATTTTACATGGTTTTACAATCTTATCATTCACCTTCAGCCTGACAATGGATTTTGGTCATCTCTAAATGATTGGCTTCCACCTTCATTTACCTAGTAGATCAACCATAAAATCTCAAAATACTGGCTAAAATTAATGAATTATAGTGATTTCTTTTGATTTAGAACGCATGTTTTGCAATTTCAGCATTTCTCAAAAATTATGACGTCGCAGAAATGGATTGCCACATCAAGCATTGACAGTTTCGATACCTGCATTGAAACTCCCTGCATTATACAATGCTATTAGATATCATGCGCTACTGCAAAGCTGAAAAATGATAGAAATGGGTACTTGACACTACCTTCAAACAATGTGAATCTGCCAAAGTACCCAACATTATGAGACCTAGTGCATGCTGATGGCAAACGAATTAACGAAGGAAAGTCTATTCTTCTTATTATATAGAACTTTCTGAATAGAAGCTTGCCTGGATATGCATACGGTAAATCAAACGTTGTTGGCACTTTCTGAAAGCATGCCAAACATCGTAATAAATTCCTTCTGAATGAAAAGTTGGGTGTAGCAGCTTTGGTGTCTCAATTGATTATGTCTGGCTCGGTATTGATTGTACATTGTGGTATGTGTTTGCTAAACATTGAATATATTTAACAGCAAGTGTACATTGTGGTGCACCGGGTGATGAAAGGTGGACCATTTTGTGTCTTCCTTCAGAGTGTTGCTTCAATGAGAATTTTAATTTGATGTAATCGTCTTTGCTGATGATAGGCTAAATTCCTTCCATTTTTTTCCTTTGCGTCATTACTCTGTAACTTGAAGGTTGATGACAGATGTCCACGCTGAACTCTATATGAGGAAATAATGAGTGACAAGAAATTTCACCTCTTAGAACAATTTAGTGGGGAATTATGACTGCATTCAGTTTCTCGGAAAAATCACATGCAACAATCCATCTTGATGCGATGCCGTCATCAATCTTTCAGTAGATCAGCTATTGAAATTTCTGGGTCGATTTCATTGATAAACTCAAGAACACCTGAGACATAGCAGTCAGTGAAGCAAAGGAAATCACACAGCTTAAGCCCACTGTCAATAGGAAGCACGAATTACCTTTCTACAGTCTAAATTCGCATTTCGATCACCTCACATTGGACAAGCAAGAGCAACACACTTCTTAATATCACTCATGATTCTGTATAAACCTTCACAAAGCAGCTGCTGACACCGCTATACTATCGACCTCAGAAGGCGCAGGACGCCGACAGCCCGTCACGCTTACTTTAAGAAATAAACTTTGAATCACATCGAGACCAAAATTTCTTTCCCCGGGAGTTTGGACATGAATCGTCTTAATGCAAACAGACATGCATACCCTATATAACAATTATTGAACGATGATGTCAATATATTATGGAGAAAATGTGCACACACAAAGGAAAGCCTTTTCATTCAATAAGCCTCAATAAAATGGGGTTTTACTAGAAATAGGGACAACACCTTAAAGTCCTTAAGTATTTAAGAAAGGACGACTGACAACTAACACTGGTGCGATTACTCAATTACTTTGACAATGCGGAGCGGCTATCAACAGGCGTACTATCTGTTTTGCAGAATGTACATCAGAAAAAGGAAATCGATTGCTACTGTGCTTTAAGTATTGTGTGCTCTGTTTGATTCAGTTAAGTTTCTTCGAAGTTTTTTGATTGTTGCAATTGCTTAAATTGATCATGACATCATCAGCGTTGAAATCATAAAGGCCATTTTCTACAACGTCACATTTCACTCATTTAAGATTTTATTAGTGGTACTCTGATGTCACAAAACCCAACCTGAAAAGCTAATTTTTTAGCAATTTCCATTGATCTGGTAAAGAAAGTATTGGATATCACTTTCTTATGAATCAATTAATGAAATAATATAATTTTTTCAGTCTTTCTACGCACAAAAATTAATAAATAATAATTTCAAAATAGATTTTGCCGATCTGGCCTTATCAATTGTGATAGAAAGAAATCCGAAGTAAATATTGGAAATCAAATGGTGAATCATTTGAAATCTCTATACAAAATTACAAACTGTCAATGTGAAGACCGACATCCTACAAACATAATTTTTTATGTCTATAAAATTTGCATAGAGATTCCAAAGAATTAAGCTTTTAATTTCCAAAAATGTTAGCTTCGGATTTCATTCTATCCCAATTAATAAGGCCACATCGGCAAAATGTAACCTACTTTGATGTAATCTGTCAATTTTTGTGCATAGACAGACTGAAAAATAATATTATTTCATTAATTTCAACTTATAAGAAAATGAAACAAATCAATTCATTAAATACTTTTAGATCTGACAACGGAATTCAATTGTGTGTCTAGCGCCAACCATGGTTTGTTCATCATTTATCAATTGTCTTAGATGACGCATTAGTTAATTTAAGAATAATGTTTTGGAAATATGTTTGAATGTAAATATTTTCTCACTATTAAATTTTGAAAATTGATGGTGCGTAGCCTATTTTACGCAATTCAGCAAACTTACTTATCAATATGAATGTGCAGTAGTAGTACAGAAAGAAATGACCAACAATTCCATTTGAACACACACAACATGAAGGCCAACTAAAGCCCCAGTCAGAAGAATTCATTGCCACATATTATGAACACAGCCGTCTGATTACAAACATAGAAATTAGTGGGACTCCAAGGAGATAATGAAACAGATGCTATGCTGCTGTAATGGCTTTAAGACAACTGCATCTACAATTACTATTGAATTACCAGCAATATAAAGATGCAAATTCAAAGTTCCAAATGCAGTCATTTCCTGAACAAATATCAATGTCCATGTTTAGATCATGAAAACGAGGCAGAACACTCAATGACAAACAAAGAAGCTAACGTTGATGTGCCACTGATTAATCTATCTTCTAACATTTAGGAGCTGTTGGAACTCAATTGAATTTGTATGAGACATCTAAGATGATTATGTCCAATTCCTGAATATATAAGTGTCTCCTATAAGTTACAACAATGCGTTTTGTGGACATTCAAAGTAAAATGTATCCATGAATAATGGAGTATTTGGCACACAAGCTTTGTAGGTGACAACGCAAAGCTCTGATATTCGTTAGAGTTTCATTTGTCAAATTGACTTGGATCAAACAGAAATTTATGCAAAATCTTACAATCAATTGATGACATTGAAATAAAAAGGCAAACAAGCAAAGACACTCACTTGAGCAGTGGCCAGATCACCCTCGACAATCTTCGAAAATGAAATTCTCGAAAATGTGGCAAGAATGATGACAATTGCAAACAAATTCAACGCCATTGTCATTACCACTGTAGTCATATGATATATTTGAAAATGTTAAAGCTTTTGTTGCTAAAGCAAAAGTTCATGCGTAATAAAAATGAGCATATTTTAATAAATAGCAAAGAGAATCTACTTGTGATTCTTGTTGAAATTTCAAAACACCTTGTCGCGATTGCTCCAGTCATTATAATTTGCTTAGGGTCATGTCATTAAATGATCATTGAAGCCAATTCAACTCGAAACAACATGCGATCAAGAAGTGTCACGAATTTAGTTCTATTCAGTCAAAACAATGCAACAAATCGTGGCGTGCTTTCACCTTGATGTACAGTTGTTGAACGTTCACTTGAAAATTCAATCTTTTCCCTTGAATGACTGATTCCAGGAAGGGTCAAATCTTCATACCAAACATCTTTGCATTATGCGGTCCCCACATCGTCATCTATTCCAAGTCATGGGTAGCATGACTAAAACCTTATGTATTGTTGGATTTCGCAGTTATAACACGTGTCACTTTAATAAATGATGAGTTACACTCTATACCTAAATATATATGGGTGAGACAACGACAAATCAGTCATAATTGTTAGTTGATGTCTGCGTAAATTCATGCTCTAATCCGTAGACATCGGATAAGATTATTAGGAGTAGATCGGACACAGCTGATTTCTGGTGGCCTTTAAAGCCGTTCGGTAGCAATATTGAAAAATTGTTTGTCTAAGCAAATTTATGTATGAGGAAATTTAAAATATCGATAACAGTATTGTCTATTCTGATCAGCTGATGATGTAATGCACGTTTTATCATTTGAAGTTGCTAGCTTAAACATTACTTTTTGGATCCCAATTACACTTCCGAAGCAATTACAACCAAGTTATCACACTATTCATCTGTTGTTCATTGTAGACATTTGCGTACATGCAGCAGACGACTTGGCAACTAGATGATGTGTGATCATCTAGGTGAAATAATGAATCATAGAAAGATATGTCTTTTTACAAAGTATCTTTTGTCATGTCTTTTTGAAAGTAACATATTTAAGAGAATTGAGTTTTATTATGCTTCAGGCTGGCAATGAAATTATCTACTCTGAACGCAACACACATTTCGGTCTGTGTCGAACTTACAACTGTTGAGCGTGAAAATTCACTTCCTACTTCTCATACGTAGGTTTACTGTATTATATTATCGACCTGATGGAGTTTTATTTGACGAATATATGATCCAACAATGTCACAGCTTAATCAAGTTACAAGGCGTAATATCATGTCAATTATTGATCTTCGGTTGATGATCACCGAAAATCCTTGATGGTGGTTATGAATCGCGTGGTTTCAGTATAGTGTTGCGCAATGTCACCTCTCAATAATTGTCATTTCTTCTCAGAATGTGGACACAACACCTCAGTTTTCTTCTTCTTAGAACATCGGAAATTCATTTTTAGTTCATTTTCTTTCTTAGGTCATCACTCTTGTGTCCATCGGCCATTCTCTCACCGCACATTCGTCTCACCATTGCCTTTTCTGTTTTTTCTGATCGCTATTCGTGGCACATATCCGGGGCATCATCGCGCTGCGGACACAAGCTGAACACACCTGACCTTTCATTTTGAAGGTTGGAGCTTTGGGTATCTGGTCAACTCGGTACCAAAAAATAAAATTCAGAAATAATAAGTTTTATGCATATATTCATATTTCTAACTGTACATTATTGATGTAACAACACTATTAAAGAATTTTTATGGATAGGAGATCAAGGAAATGCATTTTCAGGTAAATTTATATTTATCTCAATTATTGACGAATTACTCATGATGGAAATCATTTCGTTAATTTCCTAGGAGGAGTGATGTCTAACATAGGTGACCTGTTATGTACAATGTCTAGTGATCGGTAAATTTGTGGATTTACACTCCTTTATTCCAGTCTACAGCTATTTTCCATAATTTATTAAATAACGCCTGACAGAAGTCTAATGCAAATTTATGAAATATATTTGTACAAAACGGTTAACACCATAATAAAGTTCAATGTATGTGGACACTGAAACAGTGTTCGTTTTATGGAATTCATTCAGGCATTGCGATGATATATTTGATTTAATTATGAGTTAACAAAATTTTTCTTTTCGTCAACACTGAACTGACAGTTGCGAAATTTTGAATCAGAAATTAGCCTTGAGATGAATTTGTTGATCGATATAAACAAAAGATGGCTCTTTATAGAAATTGTATTTTTTTAGAAAAATATCAGTCATTAATATAATCATTTCAATATGTAGTAAATGAATTTAAAATCATTTAAGATGAAATATTTAACATATTGGAATATTTAAAGACAGAAAGAGTCTCTTAATTGTCCGTATTAGAGATGACTGCATGTTGGTGATAACTTAGAAAGTGCTCTTGGTTTTCAATAATAGACGAAAATTGCTAGATGATTTTGTAGTCTATCTCTATCACCATCACAGATGCGAATTTGTGTTTCCACGTTTTCTGTTGTGACTTCTTCCTTCCTTGCAAGGTGTCTAAGATGATCAACGCATTAACAAATTCTGTTTCCCATGATGCTAAAAGCTACTGTCTATTTGGCAGACACAGCAACTTCACTTGACTTATGTTAGCTAATAGATCACTGAATGAATCGAGATATGAACTTCAAATTCTTCTACAAATATTTGCATCCAAATATTTCTGCAATTAGGCTTTCTGCAGGAAAGGTGCATGTTCATGGAACTTCGACCATCCACATCCGGTGCACTTTTGAGAGGTCGACGCTCGGCGCGTTGTCGCGCACGGTTTTGGAGTTCGTAAAAATAGATCTTACGCATAGCGCGTCAACCTTGCCAGGCACAGGTTTTGGCAAGCCTATTTCCAGGAATTCTAGGAATGGATCCCTACGTCTCTCGCGCTGGCACGTCAACTTGAAAAACCTGCTGTGCCTGGCACTGGCTTCGCGCTTGTTTTTAGAAATTCGAGAAGTATAACGACGGGTCGACGTCGGATCTGGCACTCTGGCGCGTCAACCCGAATCTGGTGAGCTGGCGTACCGAAATAGAATCTGAAGCGCCTGGTGCTGGCATAGAATTCAGAATTTCAGCCAGATTTCAGAATGCCAACGCAAACAGACTTATCTAAACCTTTTGTGACACAAGGCACACAAAAGCTCCATATAACAACAGTAGGTGCTCAAGTTATAATAACGTGCACAGATCTTCTTTATTTAAAAAACATGCATATAAAGGTGTCGTATTTTTGTTAACTTAATCCTGCGTGTTGCAGCTCAAACTGTTTTCATGATCATGTTGACCTTATTTTAATTGATAATATCTGCAAATATACTTGGATTCAGCCGTTTTCCACTTGCCACAAAACGGAAGTGGATCATCAGACAAGGATGATTGCTGATTGCAGGATGATAATGTCATCTGATCTTACGACAGTAATCCGCTCTGATCAATAATCCTGGTGCATGTCCTGGTGGACGTCCACCTATCATTTTGAAAAATATGAAAGTGAAATGTGATTCAGTAGATTGCAAGGACTACCAGAAACACAGATTAATTAATTATTTTTAACTTAAAATCGTGTTTTTGAGGCTTATACTTTACAAATACTTTGTAAAGCGATTCATATAAAGCTAGCTGTTTAAGCCTGCTGATGTTGTACAGGGTGTCGTGTTGAACAGAAATAAATCACTAACTGAAATTTTCCGAGGAAAAAAATTAGAATTTCTGACGCAGAGAAAATAAAAGAAACAGCAAAACCTACGCAGCATCGAGAAAACTATACTATGCGATCAAGCTATCATGTGAATTTAATCTAAGTGAGGTATAGATGTCAGGGTGACAATCAAGGTGAGGTTATTGTTGTCAAAAGCCTCATCAACTTGAATCAATCACTGTACACACCAAAGAACCACCTTTTCACTGCGGTTGATGGATTCGAACCACCGGTTGTGAAAGAATCAGTTGATATGGCTTTCTGCACATTAAATTTGGTGATTCTGCTATTTCTTTATTTACTTTGTGCATCAAATCTGTCAATTCTTATACAATTTAAACGAAGCACATGCGCATTTCGACAACCTCGATTACTCCCGCTAGCGCGCCTGGTGAGCGGTGAACTGTCTCGCTCTGCGCGTTGTCAAACTCATTTTTCTGTGATCTACTGTGCGAACATGTGTCCAACATCATTGATTTTTATACCATCTTGTGTGCCTTGAGCAGCTCTTCATTTTAACTTATCGTTCCCAAAATTCCGTGCTGACATTTGGACGTTCGAGCGCTCGACAGTTTGAACGGCTTTCTGACTATTGTTGTGAGGCTATCGCCATTGCCAGATAGCAGCTCCCCACATCACTGACATCTTCCCTACGCTGCACATGCAGACTTCCTGCTTTGTTCATACGCAAGCACAGTACGCAAGTGTATCTGCCGACCGCAATGTACACATGACCGTGCATCCCACGATGACGTCACGCCTGGTTTATTCGCGCGCCTCTCTCTTGTCTCTCAGATCGAGTGCGTCACCACTCAATCGTAAAGCCAGGCGTGTTCTCTGGTTTTTCGGACTTCTTCGTCATCCACATACTACTTCATCTGCTACGTCAGTAACGCCATCTAAACCATCGACTTATGAGGAAGTCAAGGAAAGACCATCAGACCAGCAAAAAAATGTGGGATGGATTAACGTTCAGTCTCCTTGTAATAAAGGGAATACCATACAGACTATAATCAAAGAACAAAATTTTGACATCCTGGCCTTGACGGAGACCTGGCTTTCAGCGTGTGACGATATTCGCCTAAACATCGCGACGCCAGACAACTACGCCAGTGTCAATATTCCTCGCTCAACGGGACGAGGGGGTGGCGTTGCCGTCATCTATCGCCATCTAATGAAGTGTTCTCATATAACTTTGCCACCAACTTCCACGTTTGAAGCAGTCTGTGTTCGTCTATCTACTCAACGTAATCAGATTGTTCTACTCAACATCTATCGACCTGGCTCTAGCAGACCGCTGCGATCCTTTTTTGAAGAACTTACATCAGTGTTTCAGGTCATCGTATTACTCTCTTGCCCCGTCATAGTTGGCGGCGATTTTAATATACACATGCAGAACATCCTGATGCGCGTCATCTTAGCGAGTTACTAACGAGTTTTAACATGAAACAGTATATAAATGGACCGACTCATCGTTGTGGTGGAACACTTGATCTACTGATAACATCTGCTGACTTCAAACTTGAGAACATTTCTGTGAAGACACCTGGTATCATCTCTGATCACTCACTTGTGTGCTGCAGTTTACCACTTGCCGTTGCGTCAGAACCACCCACAACCCGCCTAGTTAGATCGTGGCGGCGAGTCGATCGTGTATCTTTGCGACAAGCGATCTTGGACAGCCCACTGTGTCAGTCTGTTGTTGTCAATAGCGATGTTGATCACTTGACTGACACATATAACAATGTCCTCCTTGATATATCAGACCGTCTCGCTCCGCTCCACAACGTTCAGGACCGATCAGATCGACGTGCACTGTGGTTCGATGATGAATGCCGACAGACTCGTCGTGATTGTCGTCGCCACGAGCAACGCTATCGTCGCAGTGGAAACATGGCCGATCGTGTACAGTGGATTGACCACACGCGACGTCGTTTACGGTTGTATCGACTTAAGAAAACTGCATATTGGAAAGATAAAGTGCAGCGCGACGGATCTGCTCCGGCTAGCTTATGGAGATCGCTCTCTACATTAATTGGGCGTGATCGAAGATCTGAGGCGGCTTCCGAATACAGCGCAGATCAATTTCAGTCATTTTTCAAAGAAAAGATTACCAATATCCGAGCAGTTACAAAGGACAACCAATCATCATCTGTACCACAGTCAGCCTCAACATGCTTTACAAGTTTTCGTGTAATGAGCGAGGCAGATATTCTCCACGTCATCATGACTTCACCCGTCAAATCATGTACTCTTGATCCCGTACCGACATTCCTCGTACGTGAATTCATTGACCTTCTCTTACCTTTCATTACCGCCATAGTCAACACTTCTCTGTCGTGTGGAAAACTACCTAGCAGTCTAAAACTTGCCATTCTGAGCCCTTGTCTCAAAAAGACGACTCTTGACCCGACGGATATGGCGAACTACAGACCAATATCAAATTTACCATTTTTGTCAAAAATCATCGAACGTGCTGTTGCTCAACAGATCAATTCCTATCTTATTGAGGAAAACCTTCTACCACGGTGCCAATCAGCCTACAGAAAATTTCATTCAACCGAAACGGCCTTGCTACGAGTTACATCGGATGCTCTCACTGCTGCTGACGATCGATGTGTGACACTCCTGAGCCTGCTCGACATGTCAGCTGCGTTTGACTGTGTCGATCACGAGCTACTACTCCTTCGACTTGAAAACCAATTTGATTTTAAATCCGACGTTCTCCGCTGGGTGACATCTTTCCTAACGAACCGTTTGGAACGGTTTCAAACATCCAATTCAGTATCAACCACACAGCAAATGTGTCAAGGCATCCCCTAAGGCTCAGTCTTAGGGCCCTTGCTATTCAACCTGTACACAGCTGAGTTAAGTACAATCGTGGAATATCATGGCATGCAGTTCCATCAGTACGCAGACGACTGTCAAGTGTGCATTAGCGTGCCCAGTGATGAACCCAGTCTGCTATCGACCGACTGTCCTGCTGCTTTTCTGACCTAGGGGACTCGTTGATGGCCTCCAGACTCCGGCTTAATCCAGAGAAGACAATCGTTCGACATTTTGTCTACATCGATCACGCCTGTCGAGTCAGTGCGCAATCTTGGCGTTATGCTGGACAGTAACCTAACGATGTCTGCAAACGTTATAGCTGTTTGCCGATCAGCCTTTTGCTTCCTACGCCAGCTAAGACCAGTCATCCACTCCCTACCGACCGACGCTGCTAAGACTTTAGTTCATGCTTTTGTATCATCTCGTGTTGATTACTGCAGTTCACTTTTCTACAATATCTCGGATGTTCTTCTACGTCGTCTCCAAGCGGTGCAGAACGCAGCAGCCCGCCTGATCACGGGAACTCGGCGACGTGATCATATCACTCCGGTCCTCCTTGAGCTTCATTGGCTCCCAGTACGGCAAAGGATAAAGTATCGGTTAGCAGTCCATGTTTTCAAAGCCCTACACGGCATGTCTCCGGACTATATTGCAGATGAGTGCACCCTAATCAAGCATCCTGGGGATCGCAAATAAAGGTCATATGATGTGTTGACATGTGCCGTACGTAGATCACATACGCGACTTGGTGATCGAGCCTTCGCGTGTGCTGGACCTAAACTATGGAACAGCCTCCCTATCCATCTCAGGGACAGTGACCTACAGCTGAATACCTTTCGTCGGTCACTGAAAACTTTTCTATTCAGCGCCTAGTGACTTTTACTGTTTTTGTGCGCTCTATAAATGCTCTTATAAATAAATAAATAAATTTCTCTTTCAAATTATTTGCACTGATAGCAAATAAATATAACTCTTTAATAAATTTGAATGATGTTGTTAGTTAGCACAGTCTAGTCAGCTTTCAATCTAAACTATCAAACATGGCGAGTAGATTTACATAACTTAGTGTGCAGGCATCATATTGTGATGCTATTGAAGTATATAATTAAGAATCACGTTGATGCTCTTTTGTTGTAGTGCTTCTCTTGTGTCAGTGGATTTGTGTCGGAGTTGAAATACTCCACTCTGGTGCTATAGGAGTTCGCATTCAATCCCTGACTCTAAAAGAGCTAAGCAGCGTCAGACTTGTAAAAGTGGCAATGAGCATTTTTGGACATCTGCGTTCGGAGATATTCTTAGCGAAATTGTAATCTCATGAGGTAATTTCATTGTACTCTTGTAACTTAATTGCTTCATCAATGGACATCCTGGAATATACATGGATTTAGAATACTTCCTTACTTGGAATTTTCGTATCCGATTATTTATTAAGTTGGCTATCCGAATTAATCAATCCTTTACCGTTTCATGTAACAGCTTCTACAAACTCGAAAATTGAGTCAAAATACATGTATGAATAATCTTCGAACCTTCGAACGACGACCAAGATGTGCCTCTGTAAATTTCCATGGTAATTAACTTTGTAGTGGCTTTAAGGTGTAAGGATTGTTTTATGTCTAACCCACTACGGATCAATGATAAAAAGACGAGAAATGTATTCGTTCGGTTAATGCAAAACATACAGTCTGCTTAGGTCGGCAGCACTGTGGTGGTGTGTGCGTGACTTCGCGAGTTATGTGTTTTTAGTCAAGGCGAGACAACGCGCGCACACGTCACACACAACTGTAGGAGATGGTAATTAACTGATGCTGGACAAAGATTTGGAAGTGAGCGTTCAAAATACATTACGACTCGAGCGAGAGATAATGTTCAGCTTTGCCCACAGTCACTGCCATAGGATTAGTCATTCGTCATCAGTCATTACATCACTACAGATGCAGGAAAGTGCAATGAAAATAGGAGAAAGAAAAAGGATAATTGATGAAACATCACAACTTAATTTCATTCTAAGTCAAGCATTCTTTCAGACTCTTGTAACAAGCTTGATACTTAGGACGTTCTATGCTATTCAAACATGAACACGCCTACATTGCACATCGTCTAGGCAGTATGTAGGAAACACAGGGATAATTTTCAAAAATATAAGTTTTCAAATATTTGTCAGATGGTTCTTAAACACCACGAACATAATGTCCGCAAAGAAAGTGATTCTTTCACATACAATTGACACTGTGCCTGCTATATTGTAAGGCAGCTACTATTTTGGAAACACTAAGGCAACCCAAAGTTGCATTTAAAGCAAAAGTCAAAGTCGGGATGGTGCATATTTTGAAAGACACTTTCAAGTGGAAATAATAGCCTATGGGTAACAATATCCACTCCCATTAGATTAGCAACAAACATTTGCTGTCATTTCCAGTGATGAAACAACATTGCTCAACTAGGCAACTGAAACATGCGACCTAATTTACAAATCAAACTGTGCTAATTTTTTTTTTTGACATGGCATGTTGAGAACTTCCAACCATTGCATCCATTTAGAGTACTTTAGAATGGTGACTATTTTTTCCACAAATATTTTCAAATATGCACTTTCATGGCGATTTTTATTTTAGAATTGTTGACATGGTGTCTGCAGTGCAGAACACTCTGAGACTTAATTTTAGGACATTTTGAGACCAACTTTTAAAAATTTTCATTCAACGCTTTTAGTAACTTAACTTATCGACTATGTCTTGTGACTTTTAAATTTACTCTGCCTGTAAAAAGAACTTGATTATGTATTTGAAGAAAAAAACTTATCGATTGAGCCATTTTGAACATACTCATCATTTTACTTTTACTTTACCCCAAAAATTCAAAAAACGTGCTAAGACGATGACGATGGCTACAGCGACTATCATTGATGAACATCAGAGGGCAATGCATCACAAATTAATTTTGTGATAATAATAATCTGCCACATTTGTGACAGGGAATTTTCAGAAGATAGCCAATAACAGCAGAAATTCATACATTCACAAGTTTTCCCTATTGTGCAGCGCGAGAATTGGAAAACAAACCGAAAACAAACATATACATGTTCAGAAATGGTGCTATAGTGGTTAATGCATGCATACTAGGGGTGGACCGGATTTGGAATTTTATAATCCAGCTGGAGTTGGAGATGTAATAGAGTAATTGAAAAGTAATGAAATATTTTTATTTAGAAATCGAAAGTCTAGTACTGGTCTGACTTTGGTAATGTTTCCCTTTTGTTGACGTACACTCATTAGGGGTATCACGTTACGTATGTCACCATGTACCTTCCTATACCGAGGGACCAATATCCCACTATTGACCCATTCTTGTAACTCATACTAAAAGAGATTGTCGAACAGGAAAAATTGATTATAGAAGTTCAGAAAGTTCCCTCTAATAAGAACATTGCAGATTTGTTGATTCGAGTTCCGAAAGAGTGGTTGCGAACCCCTGTCCTGGCATCAGCCATAACATCTACAGATCAAATGAGTCCAAAATTTTTGATATTCACAAAGAGCATCATTTTGGATGTGAACGAACGTACGAACTAGTTAAAGAGCGGTTTCCTGATGTTTCTAAATCTCAGATAAAGAAAGTCATATAAATGTAAGTGAGCTGGAAGCAGCCATTCAAGGAATAAATTTGTGTGTGAAATGGGGCTTCAGGAGATTTACTTTACTGACTTTTTTCTACTGCTTTTGGGTGGCTATGATCAGTGTTATATCGTAATCATAATGTTCGAATTCATGCTATTGGTGAGCTGCTGATTCGCAGAAGACTAAAAAAATGCATTTTCTGCTCACAAATATTTCATTACTTTTCAATTACTCTATTACTTTATTACTTCTATTACTCTATTCTTGAGTAAATTTGGTTTTTTTCTTCTAAACTGTGTCCACAGCCAGATACCAATTTCTACCAAAATACAAGGTAGGATTATCGCCTGCCTATCAACAAATTTCATATTTTTCAACAGACGTGTAACAAGAAACTGCACTACACACGTACATAAATTGAGGTCCTGCATCGTTTACATTACTCGCAAGGATAGGTCGTTGGACTGTGTGGATTATGCATCAATCAATCAATTCAATTTTATTCACTGCATGGAGCATGCGTGACTCATAGAAAACACTTCAAAATGGCCATCTGCATTATTGGGACGTGAATTGTATGAAGTCTGGATTAATAGTTAACGACTCACTAATCAAAACACTAGTGATTGTGCTTATTACAAAAATATTTAAATGGTAAAAAATATATAAACGACGTTTTGGTTCAACTGATGAATGAATTAAAGTTGCTTAAACTTAATGACAAATCATTAAACGAAAAATTATTAAAACTTGATAAAAAGGATAGAGAGCTAGAAGCAGATATAGCAAGACTTTTTAAAAAGATTTCTGAACAATCAAAAATTTTGAAATTGCTTTCTATAAAGTTAAAATCTGCAGTCATTAAAAATAAACATCAGATAAAATTATTGCAAGAACAATTAGAAGATGAAATAGAAAAACTTCCTGAAAGAATTAAAAAAATTTTAAATAAGTTACAAGCTACATTCCAAAAAAGTGTTGATGAATTAAGTTGTAAAAATTCTCAACAAATGAAAAAGATGAATAGAATAATAAATGAAGTAAACTGACTTAATCAAAAAGTTGATAAAATGAAAACTCTTAAAATCAATTTAGAAAATGAATTAAAGAAAAATTTACAAGAAAACTCTAAAGGAAATAAAGAACAGTTAGATGCTGTTAAAAATCAGTTAGATGTTCTTAAAGTTCAATTGAATGCTCTTAAAACGGCGTTGAAGATTAATCAGCAGAAAATGCAAGTTAATAGAAAAGAATTAAAGTACATCACACGCTGCTTGACGCGATAGATAAAGTGCAACGGAAAATTAATAAAGTTATCACGAAGTTGTTGTCCATTCACACACGTAAATCTTGATGACGCGCGTAAATCTTAACGTAAATATTTTTTCCAAAAGTCAAATTTATTCCTAAAAAATGCCTATAATTTATAAACACAATCTCAAACATTTTGCTTCAAATCAAAAAATAGCACATGAACCATCCATGAAATCTGTTTACCATTATCACAATGTAGAAACTATTCAAAAAGAAGGAGATGGTGTAAACAGCGTAGCTAGTGTGATTGTGCTTATTACAAAAATATTTAAATGGTACCTATGGCAAGTGGCCACCACTTAGTGGCATAGAAACTGTACTCTGAAGATTATGCGAAATCTACTCGAACAAATTTATTCACGCCAGGAGTAGATTCATTTTCGATCAATCTTTTCAAGATTGGAGTCATTTGAAGGCATATTATCTTGGATATTCAAAAGAAAGCATTCTACAGCAAGAGGAAATTTAATAAAAATTTCGCTAGTAATGGGAAGAAGACCGTTCCAGGACAGTACAAAATTCTCAAATTTTTTGTATTTTTAAAAACGACTAAATTTAAGAATTTTGGTCATTTTTTCAGGTTTTAAGACCTAAATTCATAAATTTAGTCCATTTAAAAAGTACCATTTGAAAAATTGGTATTTTAAAAGAACGACTAAATTTAAGAATTTTGGTCATTTTTCAGGTTATGAAGACCTAAATTCATAAATTTAGGCGTTTTTAAAAATACCAAATTTTTCAAATTTTTCAAAATCTCAAATTTGAGAATTACAATTTTTACCCCCAAAATCATGACCGTTCCAGGACACCAAAAAATCATAAAATTTGTGATTATGAAATTTTACACCCCCAAAATCATGTCCGTTCCAGGACACCGAAAAATCATAAAAGTTAAGAATCTCAAATTTGAGATTATGATTATTTTTCTCTTGCTCAAATCATGACCGTTCCAGGACACCGAAAATCATAAAAATTGGTATTTCTAAAAACGTCTAAATTCATGAATTTTATCCATTTTTCAGGTTTTTAAGACCTAAATTCATAAATTTAGTCGTTTTTAAAAGTACCATTTTTGAAAAATGAGTATTTTAAGAGAACGCCTAATTTCATGAATTTTATCCATTTTTCAGGTTTTTAAAATATCAGATAACTAAAATTATGTGTCTAAAAATATTTCTTTAAAAATGGAAGAAACAAAAGTGGAAGATACCGCAAGAATATATCCTTCGTTATCACAGTTAAAAATAAGTGAATTGAATAAAGAAAAACACAAGGATAGAGTTAGGTATATGAAAGATAAGGAATCTCAATTATTATTAAGATTAGAGCATTATGATAAATTAAGAAAGAGATGGTCTAAAGTTAAGAATGTAACACAAGGTATTGGAATATTTTTAACAATAAGTTTAGGTGCTTTGACAATTGTTATATCTTCAGGTGTTTTAGTAATTCCAGTAATTGCTACTGCTTTAACAGGTACGGGTGTTTTTGCAACTTCACTTGTTACAATGTTAGATAAATCTTTAATTACTAAGAAACGAAAATCATTAAAAAATAAACATTCTCACGTTAAAGAAGTTTATGATAAACTGCATTATTACTTTCAAAGAGTATGTGATGATAATGTTATTACGCTAGATGAGATTGAAAAATTTGATCAAATGGCTGATGAAGTAAATCAAATATCATTTCATTTAAAGTCCGAAAAAGTTCATGACAAGAATAAACAGGATGGCAAAATTTCTAGTGATGGTAAAATTTCTAATGAAGAAAATGATAAAGTTTTTTTAGAAAAACTAAAAACTTTATTAAACAAAACTTAAAACGAAAAGATGTCAGACGCCAAAGCAATAAAAAAATAATTTGTTCAGTAAACTGTTTCTGTTGTATTCCAATGTTACCACAAAATTCAAATATTATATTATAAAAATGGATAAAATTAAAGCTGATAATCTAAAAAGAATTAAACAATTAGAAGAGTTGATAAAACAAAGAAATATTATGAAAGAAAATTATCTTCAACATAGAATGATAAAAGCTGGTATTCAATCTGACATGTTTGAAAAAAATGCAGCAAACCGAGCAAGTAAAAACTGATTTTGAAAAAACTATGGAACCATTTAAAAAGCTTGAAAAAGAAAGTACAAATAATAATAAACAAATTAATATAACAGATCCAGAACACAAACTATATTAGATGACTATGGATTACTAGAATCAAACATTAATAAGAAATTACCAAAATCTATGCAATTTGAACATTCTATTTCATTTATAGATGGAAAAACAATACCTAGATTTTATCTCGGACAAAAAGAAATATTTCCACAACCTTTTCGAGGTTTAATTTTTTCACCAGATAAATATCCTTTTAATTTAGATAGAAATTTTGTTGATCTTTTAAGAGGAGCAGATTTAAATAATTATGCTGTAGAAGATCTCATAAAATATAAAGCTATGTTAGATAGAGTTAAAGCAGGAAAAACTCTTAAACGTTATAGAGAATTAGAAAATTTATTATCAACGGGAGTTAAAGTAGGAAAAGGTTTTAAAACTGAAATTGTATTGTATTCTTACCAGATGATCCACAAGAATTACTAAATAGATTAAATATTTTAATATCCGCAATAAAAGAAGGACATAATTCTAGTTTCAATGAAATTCATGCTATATTGAAAAGACTGTTAGAAAAGAAGATTCTAAATGAAGAGGATTATAAAAGTATAGCTGAAATATGTTGTTGTTTTTAATTTTTTTATAAAAAAATATTTATTCAAAATTTTAACTAAAAAATGTGTTCAGCAGATTTAGAACAAATTAATAATCATTTAGAAAATCAAGCAGAGATTTTGGGTTCATCAAAATTTAGTACGACGTTAAAAATTATAACAACTACTTCATCACACACTTGTAATTTAGAACCCATTCTACATTTGGAACAAAATAAAAATTATCAAATTGCATTGACTAGTTTCTCCACATTTAACACTATTCAAAACGTTATAAAAGATGTGAATGATCAATTTAGATATTCTACTGATAAAGACAGAACGTGGAAAGTACTAACTTTTCTTCCTGGTTCTTACGAAGTTGAATCAATATCAAATGAAATTAAGAGGCATTTAGGTATACCATTTAAAGATAAGAAACAATTACATTTTGCTGTTGAACCGGCAGTTAATAAATTTTCTCTTACTTTAGACGAAAATCATCAAGTTGATTTTAATCATGATAGATCATTGTCAAAGCCATTAGGATTTGATAAACAAACCTATAGTCAAGGTTATCATTTAGGTGAAAAAATTCCAAAAATAACTGAAATAAATTTAATTGTTGTACATTGTGACATTATTGAAGGAGGATATATAAATGGTAAATTGTCAAATTTAATATTCAGTTTTCCAGCTTTCACTGTACCCATTGGATATAGATTAAATGTAATTCCACAAACATTAATATATTTCCCTATTACAAGAAAAACTATTAACAACATTAACATTAGAATCACTGATGAGAAAGGACAAGAAATAAATTTTGGAGGTGAAGAGATTATGATAGATCTTTTGGTTGGAGAAGTTTAATTTTCTTCTTCTTAAAAATAAAAATAAAATTTTTTTATTAAAAAATGAGTGAATTTCCCCCATTAAATAAAAAAAACTTAGATTTAATCATCTTCCAAATTTATCTAATAAAGTTTTGTCAGTTATTTGTTGAAGATCAGGATGTGGAAAAACATATCTATTATTTAAAATTTTAACGACACCAAATTTTTTGGATTATAACAATCTTATAATTTATAGAACAACAACAGAACAACCCGTCTATCAATTTTTGAAATATGGATTTGAAAATAATCTTAAAAAAACAGCAATTGCTTCATTATTCAAAGAATATGAAAAATCTGAATATGAAGAAGAAATAAGTTCGTGGTGTGAAGAAGCAGCAAAAAATAATCAGTTAGTAGAATCCAATAAAAATAAGCATATAAAAATACAATTAATAGATGATAGTGGTAATATGCAAGATCCTAGTAAACTAGATAAAACAATGAAACATTGTGTAATTTTTGATGATTGTGTTAATGATAGAAATCAGTCAGTTCAGAGAAATTATTTCACAAGAGGTAGACAAAACAACTGTAGTGTTTTTATTTAACACAAAGTATGTATTCATTAGACGGAAGTGTTATTAGAAAGAATGCAAATATGTTTATACTATTTGAAATAAATGCAAGAAGCTTAAGTGATTTGTTAAGAGATTTATGTGTAAGAAATAAAGAAGAATTTAAACAATCGTGTAACAATGCTTGGTCAAAAGATTATGGCTTCATTACAATTAATATTGATAAAAAAATTCATGATAGAGTTATCGAACAATTGTTCTCTGACTAGGCTTCGCCCCCGACTGAAAGTCGATAGAAAATATTTTCGCGGAGTGATCGAATAATTTATTTTTACATAATCTTTAGAAATTAAAAAATTAGAAAATTTAAAAGGTAAAGTAGTTATTCCATCAGGCAAAATTTTTCTTTTATCATCAAATGGATCTAATGCTAATTTATGTTCCTCTTTTAAATACATTTTATGTTTCTTTGAATTAAGTCTATAATTACATGCTGTTTTTATTTCATTATTAAATAATGTATTCTTATAATCTTGAAATATTATTTGGTTGGCCACTGATGCCTTTGAAATTCCTTTTAATGTTTTATGTGTTTTAATGTTATTAGTTGTGTTATAACAATAACATTTAGATTTTAAAAATATAGCCTTGTTATGAAATCTTCATTTCCTTCTAGTTCATCTTTTACTTTACATAAATCAGAAGGATGAATGATATCTTTTATTTTATTAATTTCTTCATCAAGTGAAGAATTACACGGTATTGTTAATTCTAAGAAAACAGAATCGGTATCTGTAAAGTGTAATTTACAGTTTTTGCCATAAGCAGGTGCTAAATAATCATATATAAATCTATACATAAATAGTTTAGCTAGTTCTAATATAGTGAATCCAATAAAATTAAACTTATCATGCTTTACGCTGATTCGACGTAAATGTACAGCACATAGTTCATCACTGAATCTAGTAGTTCTTTTGTATGTAGGTTTCCTTGTTAAATTTTGAAACCTATCTTTATCATAAACTATTTCAATATTTTGTCTATTACGCACATTTTCTAAAGTCTTACCATAAAATGCATTATTCATTAATTTAAAGGACACGTTTCCAAAATCATCTTCATTTCTTTTAGCTATTTTACGTTTTTCAATATTGAACTCTATATAATTTTTTAACCACCTAGATTTTTGATAAAATAGTTTTCGATGTATTTTAGTGAGAATCATTCCATGTTCCAAATACCAATCTAGCATTCTTCCTTCAACAACATACTTTCCTTTATTACTTTGTGTTAACATAAGTTTTTTTGTTGGTCTGTATTTCTTAGGAATGAAAGATTTTTGATAATCTGAAAAATCTTCTATATTAGGAATTTTGTTTTCGGGACAGAATGAATAATATTTTGTTGCGCCTTTTATATAATCAGGATATACTAAATCAACTTCATATATATAACCATGATTATAATTTCCATCATATGTAGGTTCGTATTCAAGAATATTGCACCATGACATTTCACCTGTTGGTAATTCTTGTATCATGCAAGAAGAATATAAGCTATTAAAATCATAATATAACAAATAGTTTTCTCTCATGAATTCATCAACTGCTGCTTGACTCTCTTCATTTGATATGTCCTTCTATATTTTCATTAGACAATTTTATAAACTGATCGCTTTCTTCTGGAGATAAAGGTTTATATATTCCATGATCATCAGGATTTACTTTTTTATTATAACATTTAACATATCTATTACCTAAAACTGATGAAACACCACCTCTAATTCCAGATTCAAAAAATAATAAGTTATCATATGTATTTTCTTTATAATGTTTAAGTTTAACACCAGCATGTTTTAATCCTGCTAACCATGTTAAACCTGGTGTAGAATAACAATAACATTGATCTATTCCATAATATTCTAAACACATGTCACGAAAGTTTTCAAAAAGATCAGTAAGGATTAATACATCTATCTGAAGATATTTCATTGTATAATCATACATTGCTCTACAACTCTCCAATTCTTTTCAGCTTCTGCATAGTCTTCTTCAGATAATTGTGATTGTTTTAATGTTGATTTAAATTTATTTATTGGAGAAAGTTTTTGTTCTTTCATTATTTCATTTATTCTATTTATATCTCCAGTTACATATTCATACGGAAATAGGCCTTTTAAAGGTTTTAAATTATATTTATTTAATATTTTACATTGTTCAGGTTTCAAAGTTTTTCCCATAACATCTAATGAATAAGGAGTAAAAAATCTAAATGCATCTAAAATTCTAATACAACCTAATTGCATTGAAAAATATTCTTCTTCTGTTTTACATAGTACATTTATTTGTTGTTGTTGTAATTTTTCAGATGAAAATAAATCTTTCATTACTAAATGGAAATCATATTTAGAACCATTGGAGAAATATAAAGGAACAAAGTTATATTTAAATTTATTAGCATTAAGATTACAAGAATTATGTGCTGCACCTCTATATAATCCATTTAGATGATCATGATCTTTTACTTTATCATTACCCAATTTTTTTCCACAGTAATAGCATTTTTTTTCATTAACAAAATTAAATTTTTCTTCATCCGTTAATGGAAGCATTGGTATATTTGTTTCAAGCAATTGTGAAAAACGTCCTTGTCATTCTTCTACTTTCTCTGTAAACATTTCTGAACTATCTTCACCATAGTATTGATAATATTCTGATTTAAATAATTCAGGATAATTTGAATGAATGTACATTCCCCAACATAATGGTTTTTGTTCAAGTAAATATTTTTCTTTACTTTGTTCAGGTGCACTTTTTTCATAATTAACATTATCAGAATTTTGTGTTATGTCAACATTACATGCTTCGAAATCACACTAAATAGTAAAGGGTACTTTATTTTTCAAATAATGTCTATTATACATTAAATAATCATCTTTAGGAAAAGTATTTTCAACTGCTTCATTTTGTTGGCAATTCTCCAAATGTCTATTCATTTCTTCTTTAGTTCTAAAGCTCGTCATACATTGGAGACAGGGAAAATTAGCATCATCTGAAGTTTTTGTAAATATAGAAACATCTTTACACAATATAAAATGATCCTGATAATATAATATATTCGCTTGTGCTGATTGTTTTGTTTGTTTTAATTTTTCAAATTTATCTTGATATATTTCATGTGCTAAATCGATATGTCTTTGAAAATCTTTTTCAGACTGTTGATAATTTTGATTTAATATTCGTAGCTGTTGTTCATATTCTTCATTATATTGTTCTTTATATTGCTGTTGACATTTTTTAAAACATTCATTTATTTTTTGATTGGTTTCATTTAATTGTTTATTGTCCTCATTTAATTCTTTATTGTCTTTATTTAATTCTTGCATCGTTTCTATCTTATTTTGATATTTATGGTGATATTCTTGTAGTAATATTTTTACTTGTTGTTGATAATCTGTTTCACAATTTTGTAATTTTTGTTGATATTCTAAAGATAAAGATGAATAATTGTAATCATAATTAAAATTACGTCCTTTATAATTACTATGATTAATCATTATTGGTGATAATGTTTTTACAATTTGAAATTTTTCAGTACATATTATATTTCCTTGGTAAAAAATATCATGATGCATGTAATTTCCTCTATCATTATAAACTATTTCTGATTGACATAAATTTTTATTATTCAAATGAAATTTTTTTGAATCTGAGTAAAATGGAGTAATATCACCAATACAAACATAATTCACATTTAATTCAAAAACATTTACTTCTATTAAATTTTTATTCTTTTTATGAAACTTTATTAACCTATTATAATCATATGGAAATTCATCTAAGCCGTCAGAGAGATCAAATTCATTTATGTATTCTTCTTTATTATAATGACTTAGTCTTTCTTTGTGATATTCTGCAGGGTGTAAATGTGCTATAATACTCCACAGAAAACAATAATCATCTTCACTTTTTATGTTGATTATTTGTGGTGAACTGAAAGGTAAAGGAACATAACTACCACCAGTATTATTTTTATATTTATCAATTACTATTTTCTTAGATAGTATTTTAACAAATCTCCAACCAGATTCACGTAACTAGGCTTCAATTATACAATTTTCTAATTTATTCATCATCGATTCAAATATGGGTTGTATATCATTTACATTATGAATTTCTTGTGAATTTGTAAAATGTCCTTGTATTATTTCTTCAGGAATTCCATCAGGTCCATTTTTTGTATAAAGTACTTCTACATTCATATAACCTGCATATAACATTTGAAAGATTTCTTAAATATTTTGAAAAAGTTTGTTAATACATTATAAAAAGTTTCATCGGTTTCATTATGTTCAACAGATTCATTGAATAAATATTTTATATCTGTTACAGCTTCATCGGTTTTTTTAGTTTCATCAAATTCATCTATTTCGTTAAATTCATCAGTATCGCTAAATAAATATCTTCCATCTGGTACGGGCGAAGCCCTAGAACCTTCGGTTCGTACATGTTCATCCTCACTATTAAAAACTTTTTTATATTCCGAATGGGAATAATCTTTGGGAATAATCATCAAATATTTTTTTAACTTTTATATCAGTAGGTAATGTTTCTGGATAGTTTTTATAATTATTTAATTTTAATATATTTCCTTCATCAACTCGATCTACATTTTGTAAATGCAATTTACTTTGTAAATGAGATTGATAACTTCTTTTTGTTTGCAACTTTTTTTTACATAAGACACAATAAAACTTTTTCATTTTTTGTTTTTTAAAGAAAAAATTTGTGTTTTAATTTTAGATATAAACATTCTATTATCAAGGTCTTGAGAGTTATTATATATCATTATATATTTCACGTTTATCAGTTATTTTATTTTCTTTATCATATTAAGTTTTATCAAAAGATAATTTAAATTTATGTTCACTAATCAACATCATAAATTACACTTTTTGGTATAGGATGCCATTCTCTTATTGGAATATCTAACTCTAAATTACATTTATTGTCTGATAATAATATAATAGAGAAAAATACTGGTTGTTGATCTCTTTTGGAAAATTTAATAACACCACCATAATCTGAATCATTTTTAGTTTTATTAAAGATGATAAAATTTTAAATTGATTAGATGTAAATCCTAATTTAAATTTTGTAGGCCCGACACATAGTTGTCTAATAGTATCTTCAACTATTCCATCATTATTATCTTCAATTGTAAGAAAATGAAGTTTGGATGAATTTTGATTATATGTAGTATTAATATCATGTTGAGATATAAATTTTTCTTCACTTGAATTTTTATAATTACTAATATTTTTATAATCTTTTTTGCCATTTACACCTTTTTCAGATGTTTCAGAATCATCATCATTATCATCATTATTATCATAAGATTCTTTAAAATTATTATGATTATGATCATTGTTAATACTATAAGGTGTAGTCCACATATAAATTTTTTCTTGTTGTGCTAAACCATTTATATAAGATTTTAACAAATTAATATTTAAGTTTGAATATAATCCTATGTAAGTATCATTATCATATCTTTGAGGCATTTCTGATGTTCCATGTTTGTAAATTGTATCTCTATAATAAACTTGGCATAATAATTCTTCATTATGTTTTTTACTTTCAATATGAATATTATATTGATTAAACTCATCAACAAATAATCTAATTTTTTCTTTCGAAAAAGATTTTAATTTTTTTACTAATTCTCTAATATTGATATAATTGATAATTTTAGTTTCTATCCAATCAGTATTACTAATTGTTAACACTGCTCTAATGAATCCATAATCATTATTATGTCCTATTATAACCATGTTTTCTTTATTTAATTCAACAAATGCAACATCATTATATTTGCTTACTATATCCATAAATTTAATAAATGGATCCCCGGGAAAAATGCAATAATCTGTTTCAATAGAAGGTAAATCTTTAGTCTGTTCTTTGAATATTTCCGCTTGCAATTCAAACAAAAGATTAACATCTATACATGGATTATTATTATTATCAAAACATTTATTTTCAAATCCCGATGATCTCGTCGAATAAGAAGAACAGGATGATACGGGCGAATATAATTTTCTTAAATTTGCTTTTTCCATTTTTTTTATTTTTATGTAAGAAAAAATTACCTTTTTATTGCTAAAAAATGATGCTACCAAATGTTGGTGGAGGTGCATATATCCCGAATAATCGTGAATCAGAAATAGAAATAGAAAATTATATTATGAAAACTGGAGACGTTTTATCTGGTCCATTGCATCTTCCTATTCTTCCGCAACAAAATACAGAGTTAACAAATAAACAATATGTTGATACACAAATCAATGACTTAAAAGAAAAATATATAAACGACGTTTTGGTTCAACTGATGAATGAATTAAAGTTGCTTAAACTTAATGACAAATCATTAAACGAAAAATTATTAAAACTTGATAAAAAGGATAGAGAGCTAGAAGCAGATATAGCAAGACTTTTTAAAAAGATTTCTGAACAATCAAAAATTTTGAAATTGCTTTCTATAAAGTTAAAATCTGCAGTCATTAAAAATAAACATCAGATAAAATTATTGCAAGAACAATTAGAAGATGAAATAGAAAAACTTCCTGAAAGAATTAAAAAAATTTTAAATAAGTTACAAGCTACATTCCAAAAAAGTGTTGATGAATTAAGTTGTAAAAATTCTCAACAAATGAAAAAGATGAATAGAATAATAAATGAAGTAAACTGACTTAATCAAAAAGTTGATAAAATGAAAACTCTTAAAATCAATTTAGAAAATGAATTAAAGAAAAATTTACAAGAAAACTCTAAAGGAAATAAAGAACAGTTAGATGCTGTTAAAAATCAGTTAGATGTTCTTAAAGTTCAATTGAATGCTCTTAAAACGGCGTTGAAGATTAATCAGCAGAAAATGCAAGTTAATAGAAAAGAATTAAAGTACATCACACGCTGCTTGACGCGATAGATAAAGTGCAACGGAAAATTAATAAAGTTATCACGAAGTTGTTGTCCATTCACACACGTAAATCTTGATGACGCGCGTAAATCTTAACGTAAATATTTTTTCCAAAAGTCAAATTTATTCCTAAAAAATGCCTATAATTTATAAACACAATCTCAAACATTTTGCTTCAAATCAAAAAATAGCACATGAACCATCCATGAAATCTGTTTACCATTATCACAATGTAGAAACTATTCAAAAAGAAGGAGATGGTGTAAACAGCGTAGCTAGTGTGATTGTGCTTATTACAAAAATATTTAAATGGTACCTATGGCAAGTGGCCACCACTTAGTGGCATAGAAACTGTACTCTGAAGATTATGCGAAATCTACTCGAACAAATTTATTCACGCCAGGAGTAGATTCATTTTCGATCAATCTTTTCAAGATTGGAGTCATTTGAAGGCATATTATCTTGGATATTCAAAAGAAAGCATTCTACAGCAAGAGGAAATTTAATAAAAATTTCGCTAGTAATGGGAAGAAGACCGTTCCAGGACAGTACAAAATTCTCAAATTTTTTGTATTTTTAAAAACGACTAAATTTAAGAATTTTGGTCATTTTTTCAGGTTTTAAGACCTAAATTCATAAATTTAGTCCATTTAAAAAGTACCATTTGAAAAATTGGTATTTTAAAAGAACGACTAAATTTAAGAATTTTGGTCATTTTTCAGGTTATGAAGACCTAAATTCATAAATTTAGGCGTTTTTAAAAATACCAAATTTTTCAAATTTTTCAAAATCTCAAATTTGAGAATTACAATTTTTACCCCCAAAATCATGACCGTTCCAGGACACCAAAAAATCATAAAATTTGTGATTATGAAATTTTACACCCCCAAAATCATGTCCGTTCCAGGACACCGAAAAATCATAAAAGTTAAGAATCTCAAATTTGAGATTATGATTATTTTTCTCTTGCTCAAATCATGACCGTTCCAGGACACCGAAAATCATAAAAATTGGTATTTCTAAAAACGTCTAAATTCATGAATTTTATCCATTTTTCAGGTTTTTAAGACCTAAATTCATAAATTTAGTCGTTTTTAAAAGTACCATTTTTGAAAAATGAGTATTTTAAGAGAACGCCTAATTTCATGAATTTTATCCATTTTTCAGGTTTTTAAAATATCAGATAACTAAAATTATGTGTCTAAAAATATTTCTTTAAAAATGGAAGAAACAAAAGTGGAAGATACCGCAAGAATATATCCTTCGTTATCACAGTTAAAAATAAGTGAATTGAATAAAGAAAAACACAAGGATAGAGTTAGGTATATGAAAGATAAGGAATCTCAATTATTATTAAGATTAGAGCATTATGATAAATTAAGAAAGAGATGGTCTAAAGTTAAGAATGTAACACAAGGTATTGGAATATTTTTAACAATAAGTTTAGGTGCTTTGACAATTGTTATATCTTCAAGTGTTTTAGTAATTCCAGTAATTGCTACTGCTTTAACAGGTACGGGTGTTTTTGCAACTTCACTTGTTACAATGTTAGATAAATCTTTAATTACTAAGAAACGAAAATCATTAAAAAATAAACATTCTCACGTTAAAGAAGTTTATGATAAACTGCATTATTACTTTCAAAGAGTATGTGATGATAATGTTATTACGCTAGATGAGATTGAAAAATTTGATCAAATGGTTGATGAAGTAAATCAAATATCATTTCATTTAAAGTCCGAAAAAGTTCATGACAAGAATAAACAGGATGGCAAAATTTCTAGTGATGGTAAAATTTCTAATGAAGAAAATGATAAAGTTTTTTTAGAAAAACTAAAAACTTTATTAAACAAAACTTAAAACGAAAAGATGTCAGACGCCAAAGCAATAAAAAAATAATTTGTTCAGTAAACTGTTTTTGTTGTATTCCAATGTTACCACAAAATTCAAATATTATATTATAAAAATGGATAAAATTAAAGCTGATAATCTAAAAAGAATTAAACAATTAGAAGAGTTGATAAAACAAAGAAATATTATGAAAGAAAATCATCTTCAACATAGAATGATAAGAGCTGGTATTCAATCTGACATGTTTGAAAAAATGCAGCAAACCGAGCAAGTAAAAACTGATTTTGAAAAAACTATGGAACCATTTAAAAAGCTTGAAAAAGAAAGTACAAATAATAATAAACAAATTAATATAACAGATCCAGAACACAAAACTATATTAGATGACTATGGATTACTAGAATCAAACATTAATAAGAAATTACCAAAATCTATGCAATTTGAACATTCTATTTCATTTATAGATGGAAAAACAATACCTAGATTTTATCTCGGACAAAAAGAAATATTTCCACAACCTTTTCGAGGTTTAATTTTTTCACCAGATAAATATCCTTTTAATTTAGATAGAAATTTTGTTGATCTTTTAAGAGGAGCAGATTTAAATAATTATGCTGTAGAAGATCTCATAAAATATAAAGCTATGTTAGATAGAGTTAAAGCAGGAAAAACTCTTAAACGTTATAGAGAATTAGAAAATTTATTATCAACGGGAGTTAAAGTAGGAAAAGGTTTTAAAACTGAAATTGTATTGTATTCTTACCAGATGATCCACAAGAATTACTAAATAGATTAAATATTTTAATATCCGCAATAAAAGAAGGACATAATTCTAGTTTCAATGAAATTCATGCTATATTGAAAAGACTGTTAGAAAAGAAGATTCTAAATGAAGAGGATTATAAAAGTATAGCTGAAATATGTTGTTGTTTTTAATTTTTTTATAAAAAAATATTTATTCAAAATTTTAACTAAAAAATGTATTCAGCAGATTTAGAACAAATTAATAATCATTTAGAAAATCAAGCAGAGATTTTGGGTTCATCAAAATTTAGTACGACGTTAAAAATTATAACAACTACTTCATCACACACTTGTAATTTAGAACCCATTCTACATTTGGAACAAAATAAAAATTATCAAATTGCATTGACTAGTTTCTCCACATTTAACACTATTCAAAACGTTATAAAAGATGTGAATGATCAATTTAGATATTCTACTGATAAAGACAGAACGTGGAAAGTACTAACTTTTCTTCCTGGTTCTTACGAAGTTGAATCAATATCAAATGAAATTAAGAGGCATTTAGGTATACCATTTAAAGATAAGAAACAATTACATTTTGCTGTTGAACCGGCAGTTAATAAATTTTCTCTTACTTTAGACGAAAATCATCAAGTTGATTTTGATCATGATAGATCATTGTCAAAGCTATTAGGATTTGATAAACAAACCTATAGTCAAGGTTATCATTTAGGTGAAAAAATTCCAAAAATAACTGAAATAAATTTAATTGTTGTACATTGTGACATTATTGAAGGAGGATATATAAATGGTAAATTGTCAAATTTAATATTCAGTTTTCCAGCTTTCACTGTACCCATTGGATATAGATTAAATGTAATTCCACAAGCATTAATATATTTCCCTATTACAAGAAAAACTATTAACAACATTAACATTAGAATCACTGATGAGAAAGGACAAGAAATAAATTTTGGAGGTGAAGAGATTATGATAGATCTTTTGGTTGGAGAAGTTTAATTTTCTTCTTCTTAAAAATAAAAATAAAATTTTTTTATTAAAAAATGAGTGAATTTCCCCCATTAAATAAAAAAAACTTAGATTTAATCATCTTCCAAATTTATCTAATAAAGTTTTGTCAGTTATTTGTTGAAGATCAGGATGTGGAAAAACATATCTATTATTTAAAATTTTAACGACACCAAATTTTTTGGATTATAACAATCTTATAATTTATAGAACAACAACAGAACAACCCGTCTATCAATTTTTGAAATATGGATTTGAAAATAATCTTAAAAAAACAGCAATTGCTTCATTATTCAAAGAATATGAAAAATCTGAATATGAAGAAGAAATAAGTTCGTGGTGTGAAGAAGCAGCAAAAAATAATCAGTTAGTAGAATCCAATAAAAATAAGCATATAAAAATACAATTAATAGATGATAGTGGTAATATGCAAGATCCTAGTAAACTAGATAAAACAATGAAACACTGTGTAATTTTTGATGATTGTGTTAATGATAGAAATCAGTCAGTTCAGAGAAATTATTTCACAAGAGGTAGACATAACAACTGTAGTGTTTTTATTTAACACAAAGTATGTATTCATTAGACGGAAGTGTTATTAGAAAGAATGCAAATATGTTTATACTATTTGAAATAAATGCAAGAAACTTAAGTGATTTGTTAAGAGATTTATGTGTAAGAAATAAAGAAGAATTTAAACAATCGTGTAACAATGCTTGGTCAAAAGATTATGGCTTCATTACAATTAATATTGATAAAAAAATTCATGATAGAGTTATCGAACAATTGTTCTCTGACTAGGCTTCGCCCCCGACTGAAAGTCGATAGAAAATATTTTCGCGGATTGATCGAATAATTTATTTTTACATAATCTTTAGAAATTTAAAAATTAGAAAATTTAAAAGGTAAAGTAGTTATTCCATCAGGCAAAATTTTTCTTTTATCATCAAATGGATCTAATGCTAATTTATGTTCCTCTTTTAAATACATTTTATGTTTCTTTGAATTAAGTTTATAATTACATGCTGTTTTTATTTCATTATTAAATAATGTATTCTTATAATCTTGAAATATTATTTGGTTGGCCACTGATGCCTTTGAAATTCCTTTTAATGTTTTATGTGTTTTAATATTATTAGTTGTGTTATAACAATAACATTTAGATTTTAAAAATATAGCCTCTGTTATGAAATCTTCATTTCCTTCTAGTTCATCTTTTACTTTACATAAATCAGAAGGATGAATGATATCTTTTATTTTATTAATTTCTTCATCAAGTGAAGAATTACACGGTATTGTTAATTCTAAGAAAACAGAATCGGTATCTGTAAAGTGTAATTTACAGTTTTTGCCATAAGCAGGTGCTAAATAATCATATATAAATCTATACATAAATAGTTTAGCTAGTTCTAATATAGTGAATCCAATAAAATTAAACTTATCATGCTTTACGCTGATTCGACGTAAATGTACAGCACATAGTTCATCACTGAATCTAGTAGTTCTTTTGTATGTAGGTTTCCTTGTTAAATTTTGAAACCTATCTTTATCATAAACTATTTCAATATTTTGTCTATTACGCACATTTTCTAAAGTCTTACCATAAAATGCATTATTCATTAATTTAAAGGACACGTTTCCAAAATCATCTTCATTTCTTTTAGCTATTTTACGTTTTTCAATATTGAACTCTATATAATTTTTTAACCACCTAGATTTTTGATAAAATAGTTTTCGATGTATTTTAGTGAGAATCATTCCATGTTCCAAATACCAATCTAGCATTCTTCCTTCAACAACATACTTTCCTTTATTACTTTGTGTTAACATAAGTTTTTTTGTTGGTCTGTATTTCTTAGGAATGAAAGATTTTTGATAATCTGAAAAATCTTCTATATTAGGAATTTTGTTTTCGGGACAGAATGAATAATATTTTGTTGCGCCTTTTATATAATCAGGATATACTAAATCAACTTCATATATATAACCATGATTATAATTTCCATCATATGTAGGTTCGTATTCAAGAATATTGCACCATGACATTTCACCTGTTGGTAATTCTTGTATCATGCAAGAAGAATATAAGCTATTAAAATCATAATATAACAAATAGTTTTCTCTCATGAATTCATCAACTGCTGCTTGACTCTCTTCATTTGATATGTCCTTCTATATTTTCATTAGACAATTTTATAAACTGATCGCTTTCTTCTGGAGATAAAGGTTTATATATTCCATGATCATCAGGATTTACTTTTTTATTATAACATTTAACATATCTATTACCTAAAACTGATGAAACACCACCTCTAATTCCAGATTCAAAAAATAATAAGTTATCATATGTATTTTCTTTATAATGTTTAAGTTTAACACCAGCATGTTTTAATCCTGCTAACCATGTTAAACCTGGTGTAGAATAACAATAACATTGATCTATTCCATAATATTCTAAACACATGTCACGAAAGTTTTCAAAAAGATCAGTAAGGATTAATACATCTATCTGAAGATATTTCATTGTATAATCATACAATGTTCTACAACTCTCCAATTCTTTTCAGCTTTTGCATAGTCTTCTTCAGATAATTGTGATTGTTTTAATGTTGATTTAAATTTATTTATTGGAGAAAGTTTTTGTTCTTTCATTATTTCATTTATTCTACTTATATCTCCAGTTACATATTCATACGGAAATAGGCCTTTTAAAGGTTTTAAATTATATTTATTTAATATTTGACATTGTCCAGGTTTCAAAGTTTTTCCCATAACATCTAATGAATAAGGAGAAAAAAATCTAAATGCATCTAAAATTCTAATACAACCTAATTGCATTGAAAAATATTCTTCTTCTGTTTTACATAGTACATTTATTTGTTGTTGTTGTAATTTTTCAGATGAAAATAAATCTTTCATTACTAAATGGAAATCATATTTAGAACCATTGGAGAAATATAAAGGAACAAAGTTATATTTAAATTTATTAGCATTAAGATTACAAGAATTATGTGCTGCACCTCTATATAATCCATTTAGATGATCATGATCTTTTACTTTATCATTACCCAATTTTTTTCCACAGTAATAGCATTTTTTTTCATTAACAAAATTAAATTTTTCTTCATCCGTTAATGGAAGCATTGGTATATTTGTTTCAAGCAATTGTGAAAAACGTCCTTGTCATTCTTCTACTTTCTCTGTAAACATTTCTGAACTATCTTCACAATAGTATTGATAATATTCTGATTTAAATAATTCAGGATAATTTGAATGAATGTACATTCCCCAACATAATGGTTTTTGTTCAAGTAAATATTTTTCTTTACTTTGTTCAGGTGCACTTTTTTCATAATTAACATTATCAGAATTTTGTGTTATGTCAACATTACATGCTTCGAAATCACACTAAATAGTAAAGGGTACTTTATTTTTCAAATAATGTCTATTATACATTAAATAATCATCTTTAGGAAAAGTATTTTCAACTGCTTCATTTTGTTGGCAATTCTCCAAATGTCTATTCATTTCTTCTTTAGTTCTAAAGCTCGTCATACATTGGAGACAGGGAAAATTAGCATCATCTGAAGTTTTTGTAAATATAGAAACATCTTTACACAATATAAAATGATCCTGATAATATAATATATTCGCTTGTGCTGATTGTTTTGTTTGTTTTAATTTTTCAAATTTATCTTGATATATTTCATGTGCTAAATCGATATGTCTTTGAAAATCTTTTTCAGACTGTTGATAATTTTGATTTAATATTCGTAGCTGTTGTTCATATTCTTCATTATATTGTTCTTTATATTGCTGTTGACATTTTTTAAAACATTCATTTATTTTTTGATTGGTTTCATTTAATTGTTTATTGTCCTCATTTAATTCTTTATTGTCTTTATTTAATTCTTGCATCGTTTCTATCTTATTTTGATATTTATGGTGATATTCTTGTAGTAATATTTTTACTTGTTGTTGATGATCTGTTTCACAATTTTGTAATTTTTGTTGATATTCTAAAGATAAAGATGAATAATTGTAATCATAATTAAAATTACGTCCTTTATAATTACTATGATTAATCATTATTGGTGATAATGTTTTTACAATTTGAAATTTTTCAGTACATATTATATTTCCTTGGTAAAAAATATCATGATGCATGTAATTTCCTCTATCATTATAAACTATTTCTGATTGACATAAATTTTTATTATTCAAATAAAATTTTTTTGAATCTGAGTAAAATGGAGTAATATCACCAATACAAACATAATTCACATTTAATTCAAAAACATTTACTTCTATTAAATTTTTATTCTTTTTATGAAACTTTATTAACCTATTATAATCATATGGAAATTCATCTAAGCCGTCAGAGAGATCAAATTCATTTATGTATTCTTCTTTATTATAATGACTTAGTCTTTCTTTGTGATATTCTGCAGGGTGTAAATGTGCTATAATACTCCACAGAAAACAATAATCATCTTCACTTTTTATGTTGATTATTTGTGGTGAACTGAAAGGTAAAGGAACATAACTACCACCAGTATTATTTTTATATTTATCAATTACTATTTTCTTAGATAGTATTTTAACAAATCTCCAACCAGATTCACGTAACTAGGCTTCAATTATACAATTTTCTAATTTATTCATCATCGATTCAAATATGGGTTGTATATCATTTACATTATGAATTTCTTGTGAATTTGTAAAATGTCCTTGTATTATTTCTTCAGGAATTCCATCAGGTCCATTTTTTGTATAAAGTACTTCTACATTCATATAACCTGTATATAACATTTGAAAGATTTCTTAAATATTTTGAAAAAGTTTGTTAATACATTATAAAAAGTTTCATCGGTTTCATTATGTTCAACAGATTCATTGAATAAATATTTTATATCTGTTACAGCTTCATCGGTTTTTTTAGTTTCATCAAATTCATCTATTTCGTTAAATTCATCAGTATCGCTAAATAAATATCTTCCATCTGGTACGGGCGAAGCCCTAGAACCTTCGGTTCGTACATGTTCATCTTCACTATTAAAAACTTTTTTATATTCCGAATGGGAATAATCTTTGGGAATAATCATCAAATATTTTTTAAACTTTTATATCAGTAGGTAATGTTTCTGGATAGTTTTTATAATTATTTAATTTTAATATATTTCCTTCATCAACTCGATCTACATTTTGTAAATGCAATTTACTTTGTAAATGAGATTGATAACTTCTTTTTGTTTGCAACTTTTTTTTACATAAGACACAATAAAACTTTTTCATTTTTTGTTTTTTAAAGAAAAAATTTGTGTTTTAATTTTAGATATAAACATTCTATTATCAAGGTCTTGAGAGTTATTATATATCATTATATATTTCACGTTTATCAGTTATTTTATTTTCTTTATCATATTAAGTTTTATCAAAAGATAATTTAAATTTATGTTCACTAATTATAGATTGATAATCAACATCATAAATTACTCTTTTTGGTATAGGATGCCATTCTCTTATTGGAATATCTAACTCTATATTACATTTATTGTCTGATAATAATATAATAGAGAAAAATACTGGTTGTTGATCTCTTTTGGAAAATTTAATAACACCACCTTAATCTGAATCATTTTTAGTTTTTATTAAAGATGATAAAATTTTAAATTGATTAGATGTAAATCCTAATTTAAATTTTGTAGGCCCGACACATAGTTGTCTAATAGTATCTTCAACTATTCCATCATTATTATCTTCAATTGTAAGAAAATGAAGTTTGGATGAATTTTGATTATATGTAGTATTAATATCATGTTGAGATATAAATTTTTCTTCACTTGAATTTTTATAATTACTAATATTTTTATAATCTTTTTTGCCATTTACACCTTTTTCAGATGTTTCAGAATCATCATCATTATCATCATTATTATCATAAGATTCTTTAAAATTATTATGATTATGATCATTGTTAATACTATAAGGTGTAGTCCACATATAAATTTTTTCTTGTTGTGCTAAACCATTTATATAAGATTTTAACAAATTAATATTTAAGTTTGAATATAATCCTATGTAAGTATCATTATCATATCTTTGAGGCATTTCTGATGTTTCATGTTTGTAAATTGTATCTCTATAATAAACTTGGCATAATAATTCTTCATTATGTTTTTTACTTTCAATATGAATATTATATTGATTAAACTCATCAACAAATAATCTAATTTTTTCTTTCGAAAAATATTTTAATTTTTTTACTAATTCTCTAATATTGATATAATTGATAATTTTAGTTTCTATCCAATCAGTATTACTAATTGTTAACACTGCTCTAATGAATCCATAATCATTATTATGTCCTATTATAACCATGTTTTCTTTATTTAATTCAACAAATGCAACATCATTATATTTGCTTACTATATCCATAAATTTAATAAATGGATCCCCGGGAAAAATGCAATAATCTGTTTCAATAGAAGGTAAATCTTTAGTCTGTTCTTTGAATATTTCCGCTTGCAATTCAAACAAAAGATTAACATCTATACATGGATTATTATTATTATCAAAACATTTATTTTCAAATCCCGATGATCTCGTCGAATAAGAAGAACAGGATGATACGGGCGAATATAATTTTCTTAAATTTGCTTTTTCCATTTTTTTTATTTTTATGTAAGAAAAAATTACCTTTTTATTGCTAAAAAATGATGCTACCAAATGTTGGTGGAGGTGCATATATCCCGAATAATCGTGAATCAGAAATAGAAATAGAAAATTATATTATGAAAACTGGAGACGTTTTATCTGGTCCATTGCATCTTCCTATTCTTCCGCAACAAAATACAGAGTTAACAAATAAACAATATGTTGATACACAAATCAATGACTTAAAAGAAAAATATATAAACGACGTTTTGGTTCAACTGATGAATGAATTAAAGTTGCTTAAACTTAATGACAAATCATTAAACGAAAAATTATTAAAACTTGATAAAAAGGATAGAGAGCTAGAAGCAGATATAGCAAGACTTTTTAAAAAGATTTCTGAACAATCAAAAATTTTGAAATTGCTTTCTATAAAGTTAAAATCTGCAGTCATTAAAAATAAACATCAGATAAAATTATTGCAAGAACAATTAGAAGATGAAATAGAAAAACTTCCTGAAAGAATTAAAAAAATTTTAAATAAGTTACAAGCTACATTCCAAAAAAGTGTTGATGAATTAAGTTGTAAAAATTCTCAACAAATGAAAAAGATGAATAGAATAATAAATGAAGTAAACTGACTTAATCAAAAAGTTGATAAAATGAAAACTCTTAAAATCAATTTAGAAAATGAATTAAAGAAAAATTTACAAGAAAACTCTAAAGGAAATAAAGAACAGTTAGATGCTGTTAAAAATCAGTTAGATGTTCTTAAAGTTCAATTGAATGCTCTTAAAACGGCGTTGAAGATTAATCAGCAGAAAATGCAAGTTAATAGAAAAGAATTAAAGTACATCACACGCTGCTTGACGCGATAGATAAAGTGCAACGGAAAATTAATAAAGTTATCACGAAGTTGTTGTCCATTCACACACGTAAATCTTGATGACGCGCGTAAATCTTAACGTAAATATTTTTTCCAAAAGTCAAATTTATTCCTAAAAAATGCCTATAATTTATAAACACAATCTCAAACATTTTGCTTCAAATCAAAAAATAGCACATGAACCATCCATGAAATCTGTTTACCATTATCACAATGTAGAAACTATTCAAAAAGAAGGAGATGGTGTAAACAGCGTAGCTAGTGTGATTGTGCTTATTACAAAAATATTTAAATGGTACCTATGGCAAGTGGCCACCACTTAGTGGCATAGAAACTGTACTCTGAAGATTATGCGAAATCTACTCGAACAAATTTATTCACGCCAGGAGTAGATTCATTTTCGATCAATCTTTTCAAGATTGGAGTCATTTGAAGGCATATTATCTTGGATATTCAAAAGAAAGCATTCTACAGCAAGAGGAAATTTAATAAAAATTTCGCTAGTAATGGGAAGAAGACCGTTCCAGGACAGTACAAAATTCTCAAATTTTTTGTATTTTTAAAAACGACTAAATTTAAGAATTTTGGTCATTTTTTCAGGTTTTAAGACCTAAATTCATAAATTTAGTCCATTTAAAAAGTACCATTTGAAAAATTGGTATTTTAAAAGAACGACTAAATTTAAGAATTTTGGTCATTTTTCAGGTTATGAAGACCTAAATTCATAAATTTAGGCGTTTTTAAAAATACCAAATTTTTCAAATTTTTCAAAATCTCAAATTTGAGAATTACAATTTTTACCCCCAAAATCATGATCGTTCCAGGACACCAAAAAATCATAAAATTTGTGATTATGAAATTTTACACCCCCAAAATCATGTCCGTTCCAGGACACCGAAAAATCATAAAAGTTAAGAATCTCAAATTTGAGATTATGATTATTTTTCTCTTGCTCAAATCATGACCGTTCCAGGACACCGAAAATCATAAAAATTGGTATTTCTAAAAACGTCTAAATTCATGAATTTTATCCATTTTTCAGGTTTTTAAGACCTAAATTCATAAATTTAGTCGTTTTTAAAAGTACCATTTTTGAAAAATGAGTATTTTAAGAGAACGCCTAATTTCATGAATTTTATCCATTTTTCAGGTTTTTAAAATATCAGATAACTAAAATTATGTGTCTAAAAATATTTCTTTAAAAATGGAAGAAACAAAAGTGGAAGATACCGCAAGAATATATCCTTCGTTATCACAGTTAAAAATAAGTGAATTGAATAAAGAAAAACACAAGGATAGAGTTAGGTATATGAAAGATAAGGAATCTCAATTATTATTAAGATTAGAGCATTATGATAAATTAAGAAAGAGATGGTCTAAAGTTAAGAATGTAACACAAGGTATTGGAATATTTTTAACAATAAGTTTAGGTGCTTTGACAATTGTTATATCTTCAGGTGTTTTAGTAATTCCAGTAATTGCTACTGCTTTAACAGGTACGGGTGTTTTTGCAACTTCACTTGTTACAATGTTAGATAAATCTTTAATTACTAAGAATCGAAAATCATTAAAAAATAAACATTCTCACGTTAAAGAAGTTTATGATAAACTGCATTATTACTTTCAAAGAGTATGTGATGATAATGTTATTACGCTAGATGAGATTGAAAAATTTGATCAAATGGCTGATGAAGTAAATCAAATATCATTTCATTTAAAGTCCGAAAAAGTTCATGACAAGAATAAACAGGATGGCAAAATTTCTAGTGATGGTAAAATTTCTAATGAAGAAAATGATAAAGTTTTTTTAGAAAAACTAAAAACTTTATTAAACAAAACTTAAAACGAAAAGATGTCAGACGCCAAAGCAATAAAAAAATAATTTGTTCAGTAAACTGTTTTTGTTGTATTCCAATGTTACCACAAAATTCAAATATTATATTATAAAAATGGATAAAATTAAAGCTGATAATCTAAAAAGAATTTAACAATTAGAAGAGTTAATAAAACAAAGAAATATTATGAAAGAAAATCATCTTCAACATAGAATGATAAAAGCTGGTATTCAATCTGACATGTTTGAAAAAATGCAGCAAACCGAGCAAGTAAAAACTGATTTTGAAAAAACTATGGAACCATTTAAAAAGCTTGAAAAAGAAAGTACAAATAATAATAAACAAATTAATATAACAGATCCAGAACACAAAACTATATTAGATGACTATGGATTACTAGAATCAAACATTAATAAGAAATTACCAAAATCTATGCAATTTGAACATTCTATTTCATTTATAGATGGAAAAACAATACCTAGATTTTATCTCGGACAAAAAGAAATATTTCCACAACCTTTTCGAGGTTTAATTTTTTCACCAGATAAATATCCTTTTAATTTAGATAGAAATTTTGTTGATCTTTTAAGAGGAGCAGATTTAAATAATTATGCTGTAGAAGATCTCATAAAATATAAAGCTATGTTAGATAGAGTTAAAGCAGGAAAAACTCTTAAACGTTATAGAGAATTAGAAAATTTATTATCAACGGGAGTTAAAGTAGGAAAAGGTTTTAAAACTGAAATTGTATTGTATTCTTACCAGATGATTCACAAGAATTACTAAATAGATTAAATATTTTAATATCCGCAATAAAAGAAGGACATAATTCTAGTTTCAATGAAATTCATACTATATTGAAAAGACTGTTAGAAAAGAAGATTCTAAATGAAGAGGATTATAAAAGTATAGCTGAAATATGTTGTTGTTTTTAATTTTTTTATAAAAAAATATTTATTCAAAATTTTAACTAAAAAATGTGTTCAGCAGATTTAGAAAAAATTAATAATCATTTAGAAAATCAAGCAGAGATTTTGGGTTCATCAAAATTTAGTACGACGTTAAAAATTATAACAACTACTTCATCACACACTTGTAATTTAGAACCCATTCTACATTTGGAACAAAATAAAAATTATCAAATTGCATTGACTAGTTTCTCCACATTTAACACTATTCAAAACGTTATAAAAGATGTGAATGATCAATTTAGATATTCTACTGATAAAGACAGAACGTGGAAAGTACTAACTTTTCTTCCTGGTTCTTACGAAGTTGAATCAATATCAAATGAAATTAAGAGGCATTTAGGTATACCATTTAAAGATAAGAAACAATTACATTTTGCTGTTGAACCGGCAGTTAATAAATTTTCTCTTACTTTAGACGAAAATCATCAAGTTGATTTTCATCATGATAGATCATTGTCAAAGCTATTAGGATTTGATAAACAAACCTATAGTCAAGGTTATCATTTAGGTGAAAAAATTCCAAAAATAACTGAAATAAATTTAATTGTTGTACATTGTGACATTATTGAAGGAGGATATATAAATGGTAAATTGTCAAATTTAATATTCAGTTTTCCAGCTTTCACTGTACCCATTGGATATAGATTAAATGTAATTCCACAAACATTAATATATTTCCCTATTACAAGAAAAACTATTAACAACATTAACATTAGAATCACTGATGAGAAAGGACAAGAAATAAATTTTGGAGGTGAAGAGATTATGATAGATCTTTTGGTTGGAGAAGTTTAATTTTCTTCTTCTTAAAAATAAAAATAAAATTTTTTTATTAAAAAATGAGTGAATTTCCCCCATTAAATAAAAAAAACTTAGATTTAATCATCTTCCAAATTTATCTAATAAAGTTTTGTCAGTTATTTGTTGAAGATCAGGATGTGGAAAAACATATCTATTATTTAAAATTTTAACGACACCAAATTTTTTGGATTATAACAATCTTATAATTTATACAACAACAGCAGAACAACCCGTCTATCAATTTTTGAAATATGGATTTGAAAATAATCTTAAAAAAACAGCAATTGCTTCATTATTCAAAGAATATGAAAAATCTGAATATGAAGAAGAAATAAGTTCGTGGTGTGAAGAAGCAGCAAAAAATAATCAGTTAGTAGAATCCAACAAAAATAAGCATATAAAAATACAATTAATAGATGATAGTGGTAATATGCAAGATCCTAGTAAACTAGATAAAACAATGAAACACTGTGTAATTTTTGATGATTGTGTTAATGATAGAAATCAGTCAGTTCAGAGAAATTATTTCACAAGAGGTAGACATAACAACTGTAGTGTTTTTATTTAACACAAAGTATGTATTCATTAGACGGAAGTGTTATTAGAAAGAATGCAAATATGTTTATACTATTTGAAATAAATGCAAGAAACTTAAGTGATTTGTTAAGAGATTTATGTGTAAGAAATAAAGAAGAATTTAAACAATCGTGTAACAATGCTTGGTCAAAAGATTATGGCTTCATTACAATTAATATTGATAAAAAAATTCATGATAGAGTTATCGAACAATTGTTCTCTGACTAGGCTTCGCCCCCGACTGAAAGTCGATAGAAAATATTTTCGCGGATTGATCGAATAATTTATTTTTACATAATCTTTAGAAATTTAAAAATTAGAAAATTTAAAAGGTAAAGTAGTTATTCCATCAGGCAAAATTTTTCTTTTATCATCAAATGGATCTAATGCTAATTTATGTTCCTCTTTTAAATACATTTTATGTTTCTTTGAATTAAGTCTATAATTACATGCTGTTTTTATTTCATTATTAAATAATGTATTCTTATAATCTTGAAATATTATTTGGTTGGCCACTGATGCCTTTGAAATTCCTTTTAATGTTTTATGTGTTTTAATATTATTAGTTGTGTTATAACAATAACATTTAGATTTTAAAAATATAGCCTCTTATGAAATCTTCATTTCCTTCTAGTTCATCTTTTACTTTACATAAATCAGAAGGATGAATGATATCTTTTATTTTATTAATTTCTTCATCAAGTGAAGAATTACACGGTATTGTTAATTCTAAGAAAACAGAATCGGTATCTGTAAAGTGTAATTTACAGTTTTTGCCATAAGCAGGTGCTAAATAATCATATATAAATCTATACATAAATAGTTTAGCTAGTTCTAATATAGTGAATCCAATAAAATTAAACTTATCATGCTTTACGCTGATTCGACGTAAATGTACAGCACATAGTTCATCACTGAATCTAGTAGTTCTTTTGTATGTAGGTTTCCTTGTTAAATTTTGAAACCTATCTTTATCATAAACTATTTCAATATTTTGTCTATTACGCACATTTTCTAAAGTCTTACCATAAAATGCATTATTCATTAATTTAAAGGACACGTTTCCAAAATCATCTTCATTTCTTTTAGCTATTTTACGTTTTTCAATATTGAACTCTATATAATTTTTTAACCACCTAGACTTTTTATACACTAGTTTTCGATGTATTTTAGTGAGAATCATTCCATGTTCCAAATACCAATCTAGCATTCTTCCTTCAACAACATACTTTCCTTTATTACTTTGTGTTAACATAAGTTTTTTTGTTGGTCTGTATTTCTTAGGAATGAAAGATTTTTGATAATCTGAAAAATCTTCTATATTAGGAATTTTGTTTTCGGGACAGAATGAATAATATTTTGTTGCGCCTTTTATATAATCAGGATATACTAAATCAACTTCATATATATAACCATGATTATAATTTCCATCATATGTAGGTTCGTATTCAAGAATATTGCACCATGACATTTCACCTGTTGGTAATTCTTGTATCATGCAAGAAGAATATAAGCTATTAAAATCATAATATAACAAATAGTTTTCTCTCATGAATTCATCAACTGCTGCTTGACTCTCTTCATTTGATATGTCCTTCTATATTTTCATTAGACAATTTTATAAACTGATCGCTTTCTTCTGGAGATAAAGGTTTATATATTCCATGATCATCAGGATTTACTTTTTTATTATAACATTTAACATATCTATTACCTAAAACTGATGAAACACCACCTCTAATTCCAGATTCAAAAAATAATAAGTTATCATATGTATTTTCTTTATAATGTTTAAGTTTAACACCAGCATGTTTTAATCCTGCTAACCATGTTAAACCTGGTGTAGAATAACAATAACATTGATCTATTCCATAATATTCTAAACACATGTCACGAAAGTTTTCAAAAAGATCAGTAAGGATTAATACATCTATCTGAAGATATTTCATTGTATAATCATACAATGTTCTACAACTCTCCAATTCTTTTCAGCTTTTGCATAGTCTTCTTCAGATAATTGTGATTGTTTTAATGTTGATTTAAATTTATTTATTGGAGAAAGTTTTTGTTCTTTCATTATTTCATTTATTCTATTTATATCTCCAGTTACATATTCATGCGGAAATAGGCCTTTTAAAGGTTTTAAATTATATTTATTTAATATTTTACATTGTTCAGGTTTCAAAGTTTTTCCCATAACATCTAATGAATAAGGAGAAAAAAATCTAAATGCATCTAAAATTCTAATACAACCTAATTGCATTGAAAAATATTCTTCTTCTGTTTTACATAGTACATTTATTTGTTGTTGTTGTAATTTTTCAGATGAAAATAAATCTTTCATTACTAAATGGAAATCATATTTAGAACCATTGGAGAAATATAAAGGAACAAAGTTATATTTAAATTTATTAGCATTAAGATTACAAGAATTATGTGCTGCACCTCTATATAATCCATTTAGATGATCATGATCTTTTACTTTATCATTACCCAATTTTTTTCCACAGTAATAACATTTTTTTTCATTAACAAAATTAAATTTTTCTTCATCCGTTAATGGAAGCATTGGTATATTTGTTTCAAGCAATTGTGAAAAACGTCCTTGTCATTCTTCTACTTTCTCTGTAAACATTTCTGAACTATCTTCACCATAGTATTGATAATATTCTGATTTAAATAATTCAGGATAATTTGAATGAATGTACATTCCCCAACATAATGGTTTTTGTTCAAGTAAATATTTTTCTTTACTTTGTTCAGGTGCACTTTTTTCATAATTAACATTATCAGAATTTTGTGTTATGTCAACATTACATGCTTCGAAATCACACTAAATAGTAAAGGGTACTTTATTTTTCAAATAATGTCTATTATACATTAAATAATCATCTTTAGGAAAAGTATTTTCAACTGCTTCATTTTGTTGGCAATTCTCCAAATGTCTATTCATTTCTTCTTTAGTTCTAAAGCTCGTCATACATTGGAGACAGGGAAAATTAGCATCATCTGAAGTTTTTGTAAATATAGAAACATCTTTACACAATATAAAATGATCCTGATAATATAATATATTCGCTTGTGCTGATTGTTTTGTTTGTTTTAATTTTTCAAATTTATCTTGATATATTTCATGTGCTAAATCGATATGTCTTTGAAAATCTTTTTCAGACTGTTGATAATTTTGATTTAATATTCGTAGCTGTTGTTCATATTCTTCATTATATTGTTCTTTATATTGCTGTTGACATTTTTTAAAACATTCATTTATTTTTTGATTGGTTTCATTTAATTGTTTATTGTCCTCATTTAATTCTTTATTGTCTTTATTTAATTCTTGCATCGTTTCTATCTTATTTTGATATTTATGGTGATATTCTTGTAGTAATATTTTTACTTGTTGTTGATGATCTGTTTCACAATTTTGTAATTTTTGTTGATATTCTAAAGATAAAGATGAATAATTGTAATCATAATTAAAATTACGTCCTTTATAATTACTATGATTAATCATTATTGGTGATAATGTTTTTACAATTTGAAATTTTTCAGTACATATTATATTTCCTTGGTAAAAAATATCATGATGCATGTAATTTCCTCTATCATTATAAACTATTTCTGATTGACATAAATTTTTATCATTCAAATAAAATTTTTTTGAATCTGAGTAAAATGGAGTAATATCACCAATACAAACATAATTCACATTTAATTCAAAAACATTTACTTCTATTAAATTTTTATTCTTTTTATGAAACTTTATTAACCTATTATAATCATATGGAAATTCATCTAAGCCGTCAGAGAGATCAAATTCATTTATGTATTCTTCTTTATTATAATGACTTAGTCTTTCTTTGTGATATTCTGCAGGGTGTAAATGTGCTATAATACTCCACAGAAAACAATAATCATCTTCACTTTTTATGTTGATTATTTGTGGTGAACTGAAAGGTAAAGGAACATAACTACCACCAGTATTATTTTTATATTTATCAATTACTATTTTCTTAGATAGTATTTTAACAAATCTCCAACCAGATTCACGTAACTAGGCTTCAATTATACAATTTTCTAATTTATTCATCATCGATTCAAATATGGATTGTATATCATTTACATTATGAATTTCTTGTGAATTTGTAAAATGTCCTTGTATTATTTCTTCAGGAATTCCATCAGGTCCATTTTTTGTATAAAGTACTTCTACATTCATATAACCTGCATATAACATTTGAAAGATTTCTTAAATATTTTGAAAAAGTTTGTTAATACATTATAAAAAGTTTCATCGGTTTCATTATGTTCAACAGATTCATTGAATAAATATTTTATATCTGTTACAGCTTCATCGGTTTTTTTAGTTTCATCAAATTCATCTATTTCGTTAAATTCATCAGTATCGCTAAATAAATATCTTCCATCTGGTACGGGCGAAGCCCTAGAACCTTCGGTTCGTACATGTTCATCTTCACTATTAAAAACTTTTTTATATTCCGAATGGGAATAATCTTTGGGAATAATCATCAAATATTTTTTTAACTTTTATATCAGTAGGTAATGTTTCTGGATAGTTTTTATAATTATTTAATTTTAATATATTTCCTTCATCAACTCGATCTACATTTTGTAAATGCAATTTACTTTGTAAATGAGATTGATAACTTCTTTTTGTTTGCAACTTTTTTTTACATAAGACACAATAAAACTTTTTCATTTTTTGTTTTTTAAAGAAAAAATTTGTGTTTTAATTTTAGATATAAACATTCTATTATCAAGGTCTTGAGAGTTATTATATATCATTATATATTTCACGTTTATCAGTTATTTTATTTTCTTTATCATATTAAGTTTTATCAAAAGATAATTTAAATTTATGTTCACTAATCAACATCATAAATTACACTTTTTGGTATAGGATGCCATTCTCTTATTGGAATATCTAACTCTAAATTACATTTATTGTCTGATAATAATATAATAGAGAAAAATACTGGTTGTTGATCTCTTTTGGAAAATTTAATAACACCACCATAATCTGAATCATTTTTAGTTTTTATTAAAGATGATAAAATTTTAAATTGATTAGATGTAAATCCTAATTTAAATTTTGTAGGCCCGGCACATAGTTGTCTAATAGTATCTTCAACTATTCCATCATTATTATCTTCAATTGTAAGAAAATGAAGTTTGGATGAATTTTGATTATATGTAGTATTAATATCATGTTGAGATATAAATTTTTCTTCACTTGAATTTTTATAATTACTAATATTTTTATAATCTTTTTTGCCATTTACACCTTTTTCAGATGTTTCAGAATCATCATCATTATCATCATTATTATCATAAGATTCTTTAAAATTATTATGATTATGATCATTGTTAATACTATAAGGTGTAGTCCACATATAAATTTTTTCTTGTTGTGCTAAACCATTTATATAAGATTTTAACAAATTAATATTTAAGTTTGAATATAATCCTATGTAAGTATCATTATCATATCTTTGAGGCATTTCTGATGTTCCATGTTTGTAAATTGTATCTCTATAATAAACTTGGCATAATAATTCTTCATTATGTTTTTTACTTTCAATATGAATATTATATTGATTAAACTCATCAACAAATAATCTAATTTTTTCTTTCGAAAAATATTTTAATTTTTTTACTAATTCTCTAATATTGATATAATTGATAATTTTAGTTTCTATCCAATCAGTATTAATAATTGTTAACACTGCTCTAATGAATCCATAATCATTATTATGTCCTATTATAACCATGTTTTCTTTATTTAATTCAACAAATGCAACATCATTATATTTGCTTACTATATCCATAAATTTAATAAATGGATCCCCGGGAAAAATGCAATAATCTGTTTCAATAGAAGGTAAATCTTTAGTCTGTTCTTTGAATATTTCCGCTTGCAATTCAAATAAAAGATTAACATCTATACATGGATTATTATTATTATCAAAACATTTATTTTCAAATCCCGATGATCTCGTCGAATAAGAAGAACAGGATGATACGGGCGAATATAATTTTTTTAAATTTGCTTTTTCCATTTTTTTATTTTTATGTAAGAAAAAATTACCTTTTTATTGCTAAAAAATGATGCTACCAAATGTTGGTGGAGGTGCATATATCCCGAATAATCGTGAATCAGAAATAGAAATAGAAAATTATATTATGAAAACTGGAGACGTTTTATCTGGTCCATTGCATCTTCCTATTCTTCCGCAACAAAATACAGAGTTAACAAATAAACAATATGTTGATACACAAATCAATGACTTAAAAGAAAAATATATAAACGACGTTTTGGTTCAACTGATGAATGAATTAAAGTTGCTTAAACTTAATGACAAATCATTAAACGAAAAATTATTAAAACTTGATAAAAAGGATAGAGAGCTAGAAGCAGATATAGCAAGACTTTTTAAAAAGATTTCTGAACAATCAAAAATTTTGAAATTGCTTTCTATAAAGTTAAAATCTGCAGTCATTAAAAATAAACATCAGATAAAATTATTGCAAGAACAATTAGAAGATGAAATAGAAAAACTTCCTGAAAGAATTAAAAAAATTTTAAATAAGTTACAAGCTACATTCCAAAAAAGTGTTGATGAATTAAGTTGTAAAAATTCTCAACAAATGAAAAAGATGAATAGAATAATAAATGAAGTAAACTGACTTAATCAAAAAGTTGATAAAATGAAAACTCTTAAAATCAATTTAGAAAATGAATTAAAGAAAAATTTACAAGAAAACTCTAAAGGAAATAAAGAACAGTTAGATGCTGTTAAAAATCAGTTAGATGTTCTTAAAGTTCAATTGAATGCTCTTAAAACGGCGTTGAAGATTAATCAGCAGAAAATGCAAGTTAATAGAAAAGAATTAAAGTACATCACACGCTGCTTGACGCGATAGATAAAGTGCAACGGAAAATTAATAAAGTTATCACGAAGTTGTTGTCCATTCACACACGTAAATCTTGATGACGCGCGTAAATCTTAACGTAAATATTTTTTCCAAAAGTCAAATTTATTCCTAAAAAATGCCTATAATTTATAAACACAATCTCAAACATTTTGCTTCAAATCAAAAAATAGCACATGAACCATCCATGAAATCTGTTTACCATTATCACAATGTAGAAACTATTCAAAAAGAAGGAGATGGTGTAAACAGCGTAGCTAGTGTAAACAGCGGAGCTGGCATCTTTTCTGGCATGGGAAGTATCGTTAACTTAATTAAAAATAATAAAGATTTGATTACTTCTGCTGCAAAAGGAGCAGCTGCTATAGGTAGTTAAGCTAGTGCAATATCAAATGCCGTTAAGTCTCAAAACGAATTAAAACAACTAGAAGCTATTCGTAAACTTAAGAATGATTCTGAAGAACTAAAAAATTAAAAAAACTTTCAGGGGAAACAAAAAACAAAATTGCTAACATAGCTGCAGCGTCTGATAGTAAACATGAGAAGAAATCAGGTGTAGCCATAGAACCTACGGTTCGTTCAATTGAAGAAATAAGAGGCAATGGTGTGAACAGCGGAGCTGGTTTAGCAAAATTCTAAAATTATATTTTAGTAAAAATCTTTTTGGGTGTAAGAAATTTTTTTTCTGGGTGTGAGAAATTTTTTTCTGTGTGTGAGAAATTTTTTTGGGCGTGAGAAATTTTTTTTGGGTGTGAGAAATTTTTTTCTGGGTGTGAGAATTTTTTTTCTATGTGTGAGAAATTTTTTTTCTGTGTGTGAGAATTTTTTTTCTGTGTGAGAAAAAACAAAAAGTCAAATTATTTTTTATAAATAATTTCGAAAATAAATTTAGATTAGACGATCCTCCGCTCGTCAGTTACAATCAAAAAAAGAATGACTATATAAGAATTGCTATGAATCCCGGATCTTCTAGTAGAGTAAATACTGGAGGAGATTTAATCTTTGAAGTTGATAATCAACAAAGTTATATGTATCTACCTGATTCATTTTTACACTGTGAATATTCTTTATATAGTGATGCCAATTTTGCAACACCATTACCAGAAACCGATAATATTGCATTAGAGAATAATTTTTTTCCAAGATTATTTACACAAATGCGTTTAGATGTTGCGACTCAAAATATAGAAACAATAAGTGATTCTCCAGGTGTAATTGATACAATGCTTAGATTTGTAACAATTGATGAAAATAATAAAAAGTATGAAATCGAAGGTTGGTTTCCTGATATTAATGATGGTATAATTGTTGATGATTTAACTGACGCTGGAACAGATGCAGCAGGAATTGCGAAAGATGTAGAAAATATTGCAAAACATTTAAATAAAACAAACAATACTGCATATAAAGAAAGACGTGAATTTAACAAGAAAAGTAAACAGACAGTAAATTGGTCATTGTCTCCATTGAACAGCAAATAATGAATTAATCTTTTTTGGTAAGACTGGAAAAAAGCATATCTAAAAATTGATAGACTTGAATGGTGGATTAAGCATATTACTCCTAGTTTAGAGGTCGAATTAGATATTGAAAATAGATTAAACACTAACAAACCAATTCCAGTAAATTTTCTAAAGCGTACTGCTAGTTCAGTAAGTTTTTCCGAACAAAGATTTAATTGGCATTTTACTAGAACTGCGAATACTCCAAGATATTTACTACTAACTTTTCAAAGAAATAATTCTCCAAGTTTTGATAAGAACAACAATCTTTTCCATATTAATACAATTCGAAGTTTACAAGTTGCTTTAAATCAAACCCGATATCCAATTGATCCATTAAGATTCGATGATACCAATAATCAATTTGTGGAAAGATATGATGCTTATCGAAATCTTTGTATAGAATTTGGAGTTGAACCACAATTAACTCCTGGAGATTGGAGACATTTATATCCTGTTTTCTGTTTCGATTTAAGTGCACAATCTGAAGATATTAACAAGACTGGTTGTGATGCAACAATTTATATTGAAAAGAAAGTTTCCACAACTTCATTGATGGCTTATGGTTTATTGCTAGAAGATGTAAAATATTCTATTGAAATTCTCAATGGAATAATGGCTAGGATCGGCTGAAGCCTCTCAACAAAGTTCTATAGGTTAGTAACCTGAGGACCTTTGGTCCGATCGGCTAAAGCCCAAGACTTCGTCGATTGGTTGATTAAAGTTTTTGGTACCTTAAAATTTTTGATAACTTAAAATTTTTTCATAACTAGAATAGATTGAAATTCTTAACTTAAAATTTATTCATAACTAGAATAGATCAAAATTTTTCCTAACTTAAAATTTTTTTATTAAAAATGTCGCAAGCGAAAAGTAATAATAATAAAACTGTTGAATTAAAATTACGCAACATTGTTGACAAAAATACACCTAAAACTATTGCGATTAGCAAAAAGAAATATTACATAAGTAAACCAATGATTGAAATTATTAAATTACAAGAAGAAAAGAATGGCGGAATTCTCCCATTAATTCTTCTAGTAATAGGTTGCATAGCAGCAGCAGGAAGTGTTGCAGGTGAGACAGCTGGTATTGTCCAAGCAGTAAATAAAAATAAATCAGAGAAGGCAGCATTAGAAGAACAAAAGCGTCATAATAGAGAGTTAGAGAAAGTTGATAGGGGTGAAGGAATAGTAGATAATTTTATTAGTAAATTAAATTTAGTTGATGAAGGAAAACGAGTTCTTAAAAACATTCTCCACAATGTTGATGATTTAATTGAAATTAAAGAAACTAAAGATGGTTCTGGAATATATCTAAGTCCTAGTATGATTAGGTAATAACCTCAGGACCTTTGGTCCGATCGGCTAAAGCCTCTGAACAAGGTTCGATTCGTAAAACATTTATTTTATTTTATCTTTAAAAATGTATTCTACAAATTCCGAAAATTTAATTAAATTAAAAATTTCTAATTTAGATTTATTGAATTATCTCTTAAAAGTACATAAAACCTCAAATTGTCAGCATTCCGGAGCTGACATACAAAAAACATTAGAAAACTTTCCTGGATTTATTTGGAGTAAATATTCAAAAGAAAAACATCTTCCTGGTCATTCATATACCGGTCCAGGAACTCGATTAGATATAAGACTGGATGAGAATAATAATCCGAAACCAGGTGAAGAACCAATAAATAGAGTAGATGCGGCAGCTTGCAGACATGATTTAGCTCATCGAAATCATGACCTAAAATCTCGTCATGCAGCTGATAAGAAGATGATTCAAGAATTAGATAGTATTCAAAATCCTACATTCAGGGAAAGAATTGAAAGAATGTTTGTTAAGAAAGCTTTACAAGCAAAAATGCTTTTTGGCCAGGGGATAGACAAAACTCATAACTCTGAAACCTACGCGTCTGAAATTCATAAAGAATATAGAATGCCTAAATATCTATTGAAAGTAAAAGTATTTAATAAAGATGATATTTGGAGTGCTGATCTTATTCATATGCCGAATGAAAAAGATTATAAACACGCATTGACCGTTATAGATTTATATACACGATACGCTTGGGTAAAGCCTTTAAAAAACAAAAGTGGTCTGTCAGTTAACCCTTTGAGGACTGGTGGTCCAAAAATGGACCACCTCTTATATGATCTGTATATTTTCATCTAACTGCACTAGAGCTAGTTATACCACATGGATATATTCAAGACGATGTATAAATTAAATCCGAACTCTTTAATTTTGTTTTAAGTTGAAACATTTTGATTCAATCGTCAATACAATCATCTGGCGACAAGAAAATATTTTTTCAAGTCAGTGTTTCGGTAAGTGACGAATATCTTCCTTTCAAAACAAGCTTTTGTATGTTTATCACAAACTATTATCACTTCTGACCATCCCCAACACTCTCCAACCGTTGGTATAGCAAAATTTACAATTTTTCAATATTCAGTATTACTTTGTAGTGGTGGTTCATATTTGGACCACCAGGCGTAAAAGGAGTCTAAAACAGGCTATTTTATGATGTATTTACATATGTATTATATGTATTATTTGATACCAAATCTAGCAGGATATAATGACTTCATGTATATGTAAAGAAATAACATTTAGCTAAAATTGACATCAGATGGTAGAGCTGAAATTATTGGTGTCTCGCATCAATAACAATGAAGTAGGCATACAGGTTGTAGGCCTAAATGATATTTTGCGCCTAGTTTGCAGTATGAAATAGAAGTAGGCGCACTACGTATATAAGTGGCCACTTGACTGCAAAACAAAGATGATGTGACAGTAAAGAAAAATCATGACTGAAGTAGAGGCCTGCTTGACGTCCGTCAAAAGAGGGATTCGAACTCTCCCTCGCTAGAGCTAGGCTCGCCACTCTACTCCTGAGCTATTTCAGTTGACGAGAAGACATGTGCTGTAGCGATGCTTTATCATTTTCAGGTGATGTCTAAACGCGCACGCCATTTCATTCGACGGAGAACAGCAGCTGAGGCGGCTATCGGACTGTTATTCGGGAATACGTCTGATGAGGAGCCAGAGATTTCTACATGGGTGGGGTTGACTTGGCCGATCAGTTGAAAGAGGGTTACGAATTTGATATTCGTGCAAAGTACAAATACTACCTTCGTTTGTTTTTCGACATGCTGGATATGTCAATCTGCAATTCATACATTGTTTTCAAAGATTGTGCGCATTCAGAATCAAAACTGTCTTCGAAGGAATTCAGAAAAGTTGTTGTTCGATCACTCGTGGCATCGTTTTCATCTCGCAAGAGATCGTCTTCGGAAATGGTTGGCAGCAAGAAACGTCGTCTGGACGTTCGGCCTGTCTGTCAGCATTTGCCGATTCATTCAAGCCAAAGAGGCCGTTGTCATCATTGCTCGACAAAGAAGACGAACTTTCGCTGAATATAAAATGCAGTGTATGCAATGCTCATGTTTGCTTGAATTCAGAACGAAATTGCTACTATCGATTTCATGAGTAGTACAGCATAGGACTCCTTTGACGTCTAGTGGTCCATTTATGGACCACCTACAGAAAATGCACTGAATTCATGTAAATAGATATTTTTAGAGTCGAAACATGTTGTTTTGATTCTTTACGCATAAAAAACACAAGAAACATTGACACAAAATATTTAGTTTGATTGTCGTTCTTAAAGGGTTAAATATGCGTTTGAAGAAATCTTTAAAGAAACTAATAGAAAGCCCAGGAAATTGTTTGCTGATAAAGGGACTGAGTTTTATAGCAGAAATACTCAGGCACTATTTGAAACTGTTTATTTAACTGAAAATGCAGGAAAGGCTGTAGTAGTAGAGCGATTTAATAGATCATTAAAAAATTAATTATTTAAGAAATTTACAGAACAAGGAAATCAGAAATGGTTGAAGATATTACCAGGAATTGTTGAGGGTTATAACAATAAAATTCATTCAGGTATTGAAGAAACCCCAAAGAATGCTTCTGACGATCCTGATTTGATACGAAAAAAACATTCGACAATAATTATTCGAATGAGAGTAATCCAAATTTACAGAAACGTAAGCCGAAATTTAAAATTGGAGATAGAGTGCGAATATTTAAGTATAAGAATAAATTTGAAAAAGGCTTTGTTGGCTATTGGACTAAAGAAATATTTGAAGTTTGTAAAATAAATCAAACTTATATCCGAATACTTATGAAATTAAAGATTTAGATGATGAAGATGTCAGAAGCCGATTTTTTTCAAAATGAATTACAACGAAGTGATTTTTAATTATCATTATCATTATTCAATTCTAACATAATATCAAGAAATTGTACTCCTTTTTGTAATTTCAATAAAACATAAAGACATAATTGTTCACAGTAAGTTGTTCCTGGTTTTTGAATTTGAAATGTATTATGAATTCCATTTCCAAGTAGTTCTTTGACTTCATTTGTTGGAGGCAATCCATAAGAGTCGAACCAATAGTTCACAGCCTCTGGGCGGTCAAAATAATAATTAGAACCGTTTATATTTCTTTGTCCCGCAGACCAATGTACTCCTTTTTCATCTGATGTGTGAAGATTTGTTGTGAAATTTATAGATGGCTTATTTTTTAGGAATTGTAATTCGTCTCTCATCAATATGTGAAAATTCTTTATTCCCAATTAATTAGCAATTTTCTTTAGATCAAAATTTGTAGTTGTTTGCGCTCAATATAATTTTAAGAACTCGGTAATCCTAGACATTTTATAATAAGAAAATTTCTTATAGGGACCCCTAGAAGTCAGAGGGGGGTATTGATTTAAAAAACTGTCGCATAATGATGACTTTCCTTGCTACTTATTCGATTTTGAAATGATTTAATTTAATCTATATTAAAAAGTGACATTGTAAGGAATCGGCTCATTAGCAGAGCTAGTGCTTCGTACATCTTTAATCAACTGCAATTCATTTCTCATCAATACGTGAAAATTTTTTATTCCCAATTGATTAGCGATCTCATTCAAATCGAAATTCGTCGTGGTTTGTTTGCCGTATATTTTTAGGAAGTCTCTAATGTTACTCATTTTTATAGAAGATAAAATTTTTCTATTATATTACCGTAAATGTAAAATCAAAAACAACACATGCTTATTTCACTTTGGTACATCCACTTTGCATACATTCACTTTGGATACATTCACAGAATACATGAAAATATGTCCACGCGTGGACAAGGTTTCATTGGATGAGAGAAAAATGACGTCATATAACAACATAATGAAAATGATTGATAACAGAAGGGTTGAATAATCAATTATTCCAAAAACACTCATCTTGTGAAAGACACTGCTCTAAGATTGAAAGATTAGTTTTTAACAGTCGTATAGGAAGCGAGACTCTACAAAGAGTCTGAAATTTATCTGTCAGTTTTGCCAATTTCATTGCGAAGCTCAATTCAGTTCGTGAATAATTAATATTGTTATGTTTTAAGAGATATGTGAAATCTCCTTTATTATTCTCACACAAGGATAATATATGATTGGCGTGTTTTCCAATAAAAATTTTACATGTGACACTCAAAAGATGGCTTTGCTTTTCGTATTTTAAGTGTTGTTTCAAAGAATTCACTGACGTTGAAATGTCCCCCGCCGGTTCTTTAAAATATTTCACTGATTCGATGAATGTATGACGTTCAACAACACTTTCCTTCAACTGTTTTGTAAATGTTTCGATTCTGAAAGGAAGTGTTTCTTCCTTCTTTGCTTTGGCTGTGATTTTCTGTTGTTCTTTGTATGCTTTTCGAGCAGAACGTATGGCGTCAGGATTGAAGAGTAGAAGCGCCTTCTTCACTTCCTTATCTATATATGAAAAGTATTCAGAATGTTTCTCCAGTGGGATGAACGACTCCGCAATATTTTTGAAGAACTGTGGAAGTACCGTTGCTATGTTAGCTTGTTGTTCAACGACTGCTTGACTCATGATTGACGGAGAAATTAGTACAAATCACTAAATCACTATGTTCAAAATATAAGAATAACGTAATTAAAGATAGTAGAACGATGAGAGCAAGCAGATGATAAGTGTTGATTGAAATAGTATCACAACAATCTGAGCACATGATACAATGACAGAAGAGAGAGAAATGAAACAGTACAGCTGGCAGATGTCTTGACGTCATGCGGGTGTGCTGACGCACTGGCAAGAATTAAAACAACTTGGCTAACGTACAATTAAAATCTCATTGTTTCACAGAGCAGTAGCAACTACTGGAATTACTAAAACACCTGAAGATATAAGAATTGTAAATACTCCTAAACTTATGGTTAAAATATTCCAATTCCTTGTGTTACATTTTTAACTTTAGACCATCTTTTTCTCAACTTTTTATAATGCTCTAATCTTGATAATAACTGAGATTCTTTATCTTTCATATACCTAACTCTATCCTTGTGTTTTTCTTTATTCAATTCACTTATTTTTAACTGTGATAACGAAGGATATATTCTTGCGGTTTTTCCACTTTTGTTTCATCCATTTTTAAAGAAATATTATTAGACACATAATTTTAGTTATCTCATATTTTAAAAACCTGAAAAATGGATAAAATTCATGCATTTAGACGTTTTTAGAAATACCAATTTTTATGATTTTCGGTGTCCTGGAACGGTCATGATTTGAGCAAGAGGAAAATAATCATAATCTCAAATTTGAGATTCTTAACTTTTATGATTTTTCGGTGTCCTGGAACGGACATGATTTTGGGGGTGTAAAATTTCATAATCACAAATTTTATGATTTTTCGGTGTCCTGGAACGGTCATGATTTTGGGGGTAAAAATTGTAATTCTCAAATTTGAGATTTTGAAAAATTTGAAAAATTCGGTATTTTTAAAAACGCCTAAATTTATGAATTTAGGTCTTCATAACCTGAAAAATGACCAAAATTCTTAAATTTAGTCGTTCTTTTAAAATACCAATTTTTCAAATGGTACTTTTTAAATGGACTAAATTTATGAATTTAGGTCTTAAAACCTGAAAAATAGATAAAATTCATAAATTTAGACGTTTTTAGAAATACCAATTTTTATGATTTTCGGTGTCCTGGAACGGTCACGATTTGAGCAAGAGAAAAATAATCATAATCTCAAATTTGAGATTCTTAACTTTTATAATTTTTCAGTGTCCTGGAACGGTCATGATTTTGGGGGTAAAAATTGTAATTCTCAAATTTGAGATTTTGAAAAATTTGAAAAATTCGGTATTTTTAAAAACGCCTAAATTTATGAATTTAGGTCTTCATGACCTGAAAAATGACCAAAATTCTTAAATTTAGTCGTTATTTTAAAATACCAATTTTTCAAATGGTACTTTTTAAATGGACTAAATTTATGAATTTAGGTCTTAAAACCTGAAAAAATGACCAAAATTCTTAAATTTAGTCGTTTTTAAAAATACAAAAATTATGTCCTGTCCTGGAACGGTCTTCTTCCCATTACTTTCGCTAATTTAAAAATTGCGCTACTGTTTGTTTACACAAATATCATAGTAAAACAATTTTCGAGAATTAAAGCCACTCGGTAGCAACATTCGCTTGCGGCCATCAGTTGATAGTGTTTTAGATAGGCGCTGTCCGGTCTAGTCCTAATAATGTAATCCGATGTCTATGTTCTAATCTTTTCACTGAAAAGTCATGGCGCGTGTCATATGAGTGAATGAATTTTCTTACTTTCATCGGAGTTGAGCTCTCACGGATCATGTTTTAGCCTCAATTGAGAGCCGAGGACGTCACACGGGCACTCAACCGAGGACCAAAGCCGCATCAAGCAACACGACTTGTGCAGCACTATCTCAGATGCACACATCATCTTGCATTTTCCCATATTGTTTACTCAGCATGGGAAGTTGCAGTTGTGAGCAAATCATGTGCATTGCAGGCCGGTCATTATTTCTAACAATTGGGTAGACCGAGATAATAGGATGCATCACTTTGAAGCTCTCGACATATTTCGTGGAGCATCTATACTTCACTCACATCGTCAGGCGACAGTGGATATACTTCACGAAATATATGTCGCGAACTTCTAAGTGATCGATCTTGGTCTTCCGGATTAGAAATAATGCCTGACGACCGCAGCCACCTCATGTGTAATGAAGTGGTTTGGCCAAGTTTGAGACAGAAAGATAGACATAGTTAATCGAGATTACACAAAATCTTCATTATTGTTTGATGGGTCTCAACAATGGGGATAGCCAGAATTGAGGTCGCCTATATGCGTGCACCTTGCTTTTAAGTGTTCGACACGGTGTGTCAGACATCGATTTTTGCCAAAAAAATTCTCCACTCACTTTTTTGATTTTTAGACTTATTAGGTCCTAGCAACTTGCACAAACGCAATTGAAAAAAAATCTACCGGCATCTTCGCAAATGAGAGCCAATTTTCACAATGGCGACTAAATCACCGTTTGCTTAACATTCGGTGATTTGATCCCTCAACTACAGAAAAGTCAATACGAAGTCCCTAGTACTTACGGGAGAATACATGTCACTGATGTCATGCATGATAGTCGGCAAAATCATCTATGAGCTATAGCCAAACTATGACGTCATCATTCAAAATGGCCGCCGAAAATGCGAAAATACTCTATAACACGAAAACTAATGGCTTTAGGGCACAATAATGTATTACGAATGAATATAAAGTCGACTATTCCCTTTCAAACAAGATCATTTTTATGTCTCCACGATGTGTGTATCTCACATAATGACGTGGTAAGCCCCATTCGTGCAATATCAGCAGAGACGAGAATGAGAAATTTCAGCAACTTCGCTATGTCATCAAATCAGACCAAATCATTCGCATCTGAAGTCATATAAGTGCTCGGCAGAAGGCGATGGTTCGCCTGTTACCCTTGCTCGACCTGGAGGGAGGCATCCCGTTACCGTCGCCGTCTCACCGACTTCCTCCGGGAGAGGACTGTCTGAGGGAACTCCTACGTTTCAAACCTCTGACATGAAGAAAATTCGAGTAGATCTAAATTTGAGTGACCGAAACACTATAAACTTGAATCAGCATATTCGAAATGTCTTTCCCACCTCCGTAAAAAGTGGCTTCTTAATGCAGGAGTTGCAGGCCTGCAATCATGAACTTGATGATTTCTTTACAACGGAAGTGATTGACTTCGTCAAGATCGACAAAGACATTGTGACCGAAAAGACACCACGCTACGCAGTCATTTGCAACGATGTCGATGGTTTCATTGACTACGTGAAAACCAGAAGAAGCAATGACAGCAGCAATATTTTGGTGAAGCTAGGCATTGATGGCGGAGGGGGATTTTTGAAGATATGCCTGAGCTTATCCGCTGGACAATTCCTCTTGTGCCTCGGCGACCTCTTTCAAAGAAACAAGTGTGAAACGACTGTTCATCATCGGCATTTCGCCTCTCGCTCAAGAAAACTATGCCAATCTTCGGAAATTCTGGATTCATATGAACTTGCACAAGCTGAGATCTGAGTTCGTAATTGCGTTGGATCTGAAACTCTGTAACATCATGATTGGCATAATGCCACATGGATCTTCCTAATTTCCGTGCTGTTGGTGTACAGCACCAAGCTCTCACTTGATCTCAAAGGGAGCAGATCGAACCTTTGAAACGCTTGAAGAGGACTTTTGGAAGTGGCATGATGAAGGTAAAATCAAAGCAAAGGCCAAGCTCCACAACAACACCGTTCATCCATCAATCGTTTCTCATGAGAACAACCCGGCCAACAAAAAACACGCGCCGCTACCTATTGATTCGTAGCAGATACGTGGCATTTGGCGCACCCAGCTACGTATATGCTACGTAGCAAAATTACCGTATGGCAAACTATCTGCTACCTTGCAGCTACTTTGATGCTACCTTCGCTACCTTGCAGCTACTCTAATGCTACCTTGCTACTATTGCTACCTTGCAGTTTTACTCGAATGCTAGTATGGCTTGTAATTGTTCAAATGTTACTTACTAATGCCACCTCACCTCAACATCTGCTATTGCGTTTTTAGCTTAGTTCTGCACATAAAACCCTCATGCAGCTGTGCATCACAGATTTCATTCGAAAACAGACACTATATAAATAAAATTTATTATAATCATTGGGTGCGGATGGAACAGTCTGTCATCGTCTCTCCAGACGCCGTGGAGCCTGGTTCATCCAATTCACGATCAGTTTCCTCACGGCATCTTGGCCTTCCTTGATCCCGTTTCGACGTAGTGCTTCTGCAATAAAACCACATGTGACATCAGGTCTGGAACAATTACAATGATTGCAACTGTAATTGTTTAATAAATTTTGAAGTTGTAGTTTTAAAGTAATAGTAATTGTAGTTGAAGATTTTGATTTTAGAGTAATTGTAATTATAATGGTAATTGTGAAAGTTCAAGTGTAATTCTAATTCTAATTGTAATTATAATAATGGTGTACCGTGCGCTACATCCACGGGCCGATGTCGATCGCCTATATCTACCACGTTGAAATAGAGGTAGAGGGCTTAAGAACATCCGAGAAGTGATCGAGGGAGAGGACAGGAGCCTCAACGAGTATATATGGAATACTAAAGACGATCCACTGCTGGCGGTGGTGAAATCAGATGATCAGAACAAGCACGGGCCCGAAAAATTCCAAACATTGAAAGCAGCACAAGTGGACGACAGACAAAGGAAGTGGCATGAGAAGCCTCTGCATGGACAATATTTCAGACAAACCCAGGACATTACAACAAAAGAAACACAGTACAATTGGCTTATAGTAACTGTCAAATTAAAGATTAAGACCGAATCAGTGCTAACAGCCGCACAAAATCAAGCTCTGAACACGAAGGCACATAAAGCACATATCCTAAAGATTTCAACAGACCCGAAATGCAGACTTTGTAAAGCAACTGACGAAACTGTCTCTCACATCCTGACTGGCTTTTCAAAACTGGCAGGAACGGAATACCTCCGAAGACATAACGAAGCTGCCAAGTCTATCCATAGAGCGATTTGCAAGGACAAAGGAATTGATGTGGTGGATCATGGAAGCACGACCCTCAATCAGTGATCAAAAGTAATGGTACAAAGATCTTGTGGGACTTCGAAGTGCGGGCTGACCACTACTTACAAGCAAGAAGACCAGACATCATCGTGGTGGATAAGATCCAAAGGAAGACTCTGATAATAGATATAGCAGTCCCCGACGACAAAAACATACAAGAGAAAGAGAAGATCACAAAGTATCAAGCCTACGCATAGAACTAAAGAAGTTGTGGAACACAAATGTTGAAGTTGTCCCGGTTGTTGTCAGCGCCTTGGGTGCCTACACATCAAGGTTGAAGGCCTCCTCAACAAGATTCCTGGGGCACACCACATACCGGAATTGACGAAAGCAGCACTCCTTGGCAGTGCTCATATCCTGCATCGAACTATGATATCCTTGAGGCTTGGTAAGTCTCCGAGGTCTTGAGACACTGACCGATCTGAATGTGTGAGATCGTGTCAAAAAAATTGAATTTTTATGATGTAATTGTAATTGAAGAAATATGTCGGTCAACTACACAATTACTTCTGTCTTTTCGGTTAGACGAAGCACAAAATCCAAAGATTGCTTTATTGAAAATTGAAGTATTCAGTACATCTATGAGATAGCTAGTAGAGCAGTCAGCAATCAGCATATAGTCCGGGAGCTAGCGTGAAGTTGTGCAGGGAACGAGGTAGTACATAAAACTTTCACATAGCATAGTACACCTCTAACCTACTGCAAAACTTCGCGTCTGCCGGATCAGATCATTTGCTTTTCAGAAATAGAGAGGATAGCACAATCCTATGTATTTCCAGTTGTAAAATTGTGACATTTAATAAGGTGTTGACTCCATTTTTTCGAATTTTTGCTCATAAAAGTTACACAAATTGGTATTTTGTTGAACTGGTTATTATAGAAATCATCTACAGATCATGATCATTCAAATGAGTTATCATTCAGTGACAGAGGATGAAGTAAAGTGTACAAACAGACACTTTTCGTTGGTGTAACTGCAAATTTTAACATAGAAATTTCAGTAAAATTGTTGATATACTTTAACGAAAAGTGTCTGTTTGTACACTTTACTTCATCCTCTGTCACTGAATGATAACCTTTGAAAGGTCATGATCTGTAGATGATTTCTATAATAACCAGTTCAACAAAATACCAATTTGTGTAACTTTTATGAGCAAAAATTCGAAAAAATGGAGTCAACACCTTATTAAATGTCACAATTTTACAACTGGAAATACATAGGATTGTGCTATCCTCTCTATTTCTGAAAAGCAAATGATCTGATCCGGCAGACGCGAAGTTTTGCAGTAGGTTAGAGGTGTACTATGCTATGTGAAAGTTTTATGTACTACCTCGTTCCCTGCACAACTTCACGCTAGCTCCCGGACTAATAGGCCTGGCATCAATGTTAATGACGTGATGATCCACAGGCTAGAAGTTGTTAAGTGTTGATACAGGCCTATAAATACCCATGTAGCCTACAATCCCTACATGCATAAGTATAGCCTACATAGGTCTGATTCTGTGCCGCGTTTTACCGAATAATTGGAATAAGCCTCTACAACAAAACTCACAAAATTAAAAATGTCATATTAGGAACATTTTCGAATTTATACATTAATATTTCCTCTAATAATTTGTGCCAATCTCTAGTAAACGCCGTAGGTGAGAGGTCAACGTATTAATAAACATGAGACCTAGCTTTGATATAAAATAATGCACATGGAGGAGAATGACTTTGCATGGGTATAGGACGATCCTTATAGGAGGAGATGGCGCAACCTATTTTATGGGCGTTAGCACCGCTTTTAGAAATAGGCCTACCTAAAGTAGCATCTTATACTAAAAATCAAATGTACAAAGACTTAAAATCGTTTTGGACAACCAACTCATAATTGACCAACATTGTTCGGAAAATCGATGTAATTGTAATTGTGTAATTAATTACAACTTTTGAAGTAATTGTAATTGTAATTACAAAGTCACATCTGCAATTGTAATTGAATAATAGTCGTGCATTTGCAATTGTAATTGAAGATCTTGATTTCAGAGTTATAATTGTAATTGCAAAAGCACAACTGTAATTGTAATAGTAATGGAAAAAAATGTGTAATTGTTCCAACCCTGTGTGATATCAATATAAAATTCGACACAGAGAGCAGATTTTATTGCTTAATGTGAAACAACTTCGTAATAACACATTTCAACTGACTTTTTGTAAGATAACCATAATAGGCCTATAGATACAGGGTTAGTCAAAAGTAACACGATAACTTAGAATTGAAAATTCTGATGATAGTCACACTAACTGAACAAATGAACATGAAGATGCGACACATGATCGGATTTGTATTAGCAATTTCTTTAGCGGTTGTCCTGCCTTCGAAAAAAATTTTTCTTAATCTTTCAACCAGCAAGGTCTCTCTGATCCTATTACTCCAATGTACAGTATTATTGTTACTTTTTGATGTAGACCGACTTATTTAGGCCTGTAGGAATAAGCATTTATTCAGATCACCGTGCGTAAAAATTAGATAATAGCATGCAAAAAAGACATTAATTAAATCACAGATCTGCGTCCCTTTAGTCAAATGCCTCAGTATATGAAACTGGAATATCCTGAGAAAAAATAGTCACAGTTGTCATACCACTACCAATACGAACCTGGACTTTATTTTATCTTCTATCAGGACTATCCTTTCTGAATGTATGATAACGATTGACGATTATTGATTCATTGATAATGTCGCTTTCTAGCCAAGGCGGAGATGCAAAAGGAAAATCCTCAGAGAAAAAGGCAGAGAAGAGGACACAATCCTTCCGAAATTCATACAGGATAGAGGAGAAACTGCATCACTGATAAAGTGGAGTTTGAAACTATAACATGTATGTTGCCAGTAATCATTTTTTAACTGTTTAAGGAACGGTTCGCAATGATCATGTCACAAAACATGCGTGTGGATACTTTCAAATTATGTTACATTTACAAGCTCTTAATGTTGTAATGATTAACTAAGCAATATATTCTAGACTGAATGTCAACAACGGTCGACGTGGGTCTAATTAAATTAAACGGCCGGCGTTACTAAAATCGGTCGGCCGGTTCCAACCCTGTCTGTAGCATACTATTCATACGAATCATGCATGCAGTTAAGTACAGTAAGTCCCTATGATGCTATACTATGATCTCTGTATTGAAAGTATACAAATTAACTGAAGAATGTCAATGCCTGATTAACATTTAATTAACGTGCATACAATGAGCAGGAATTGTAGTGGAAAAACTTTTTATGCCTTGCTTACGACCTTCTATATGTGTTCTGATTCATTGTGTTGTATTCGCAGCAGACTTGTGTCAATTACTCATGAAATGTAGTTGATTGCAATTACAAATTATATCTCTATCAATGTAATCGATTACAATTACAAATTACCGGTACTCCGTTTTTCTTCGATTACATTTCAATTAATTCATAATTACATTAGATAATTGTCGGCATTAAACTCTGCGTTTCCACGCCACCTCTTTTTCAAGGCAGATTTGTTTAGGTTAATTACAATTGCTCCCCGGAAAAGCAGGCGATGATATAGCATTGATATTAAATTAGCACCTTTATTCCCACCTTTTTATTCTCTCTCTCTTTTTGCCCTACAACTCTACTACGATTCAAACTGAAGATGCAGGATTGGGATATCGAGACTTCTGGCTTCTAGGAGACTTTGCCATGCTTGCAATTACCTGCTATGATTTAAATTGATTTGAATATTTCAACTTTGTTTTTTTTCTCTTTTCTCCGAGGGGAGTAATTTTCTGATCTGCATTTTCAGTTCAGTTATTAAGATAAGAGGGAAAGAATATCATAAGACCGGCACTTCATTTAGATTTTGGAATTGTGTTTCGTCATAAATTTCTTTGAAAAAAGTACCGGTAGTTGCACACCCGGTAGGCTACACATTTAAGTATAGTAATGCATGGAAAGGGGAAAGCAAAATTCTTCTTCGGGTGTTGTGTATTAAAAACAGGCGTGTCATCTACGGTACATGTACGTCACAACATCCACATGAGTTGTATTTCACTCTACTTGCACTGAATGTGACAATTTCTTTTACATTGATTCCTGTGAACAAGCCAGACGGCGAAACGTCAGGAGATTTATTTTATTTATTTTTAATATACAACACCCGAAGAAGAATTTTGCTTTCACCTTTCCATATCAATAACCGGGTGTGTGGAACCATATCAACTCATAGTAATGCATTTTTTGACGAGGAGAGTCACGTAATTTAAGCAACTTGCGGAACGAATGTTAAGCTGTGCTGACTGCAAAGTAATCGCAATTACCTCTCAATTATATGGCTAAAAATGTTATTGATTGCGATTATAAATTACTCATCAGAAATGTGATTGATTACAATTACTAATTACATTAATTGTGATTGCGATTACGCAATTGTAACAAGAATTACAACAGAAGTCTGATTCACAGTCGCGTACAGCTGGAGAGTTGGAATTTTACGAGTAATATAGTTCACCTTCATTCGGTAGCAAATTCTTCATTATGATTTTATATCTTTTTTATTCCCCTTCGTATAAAACGTTGCGAATCATTTGAAATATTTTAATATTTTATTATTTTAATATCAAAATTATTCACTGTGATTTTGTGGCTTCTTTATGTTCCTTTGTAATCATTTGAAATATTCTCTTATTTATAGATTTATTTGCTCTTCAGGAGTTCATTGCTTGTCCACTTGATTTTGTTAACCCCTGAAGAAGGGACACATGTCCTGAACGCTTGAACAGCAAATAAATCTAAAAATAAGAGAGTATTTCAAATGATTACAAAGGGACATAAAGAAGCCACTAAATCATAATAAATAATTTTGATGTCTAAATAGGCTGTGTCTCATAATCTAAATTTCTTTGGAGATTATCAAATGCATAATGAAACTAATAGAAATTAAAACAAATGATCGCCGAAAGTTTTAGGCCTACTTACTTTGAATGATTAGCTTCATATCTTCCTTGTCCGGAAACAGCCGACTGTCGAAGTAAGGACTCGATTGTTAAGCATATTCAGATGCTACTTGGAAGATGCTCCTACACAAATTGATCAGTCTAAAAATCCAGCAGAACAAGAGGTATGAATATGTGAAATTGCATGCCGGAATGTAAAACATTTCATTTCCTGCTTCAACATCTCAAGTTACTAATATTTGTTAGTATATGAGTGCGCCTAAATGTGAGTGGATGTAGGCCTATGTGTATACGCCGAATATTTGCGTAAAATTACAGTGCTGTAGATGCATACACAATAATAAATCTTAAAATACTTATGCTTAAAATGCAAAATTATGGAAAATTTCAATATGACTACTATAAAACAAATGGTATTCAGTTGATAAATGAGTTAGCTAAGTAAAAACTTATTAAAGTAGACTTTTAAAAGCAAAATTATCATCAGGCCATGGAACAACATTTGCCGATGTATATGCCATCACGATATACATGTAGTTGTAGACAGACTACATAAAGTATGAAGCTAAATGTGCGTATGTGCGATGTAGCCTATCTTCAAAATTTTGTGAAATAGATCTGAATCTGAATTGTTTCGAAAATTCCATTCTGATTTTATTTCTCATTTCATTCATTAACCAATTTAATATAAATTTAAGTACTGAAACTTACATGTTGTTGCGATGAAAGAATCGACACACAGAAGCATTTGAGCTTGAACCACAGAGTTGATAAACGAAGAAGCAACAAGTCATGGAGTACTCATGAAGTCTATGGAGTTCAAATGTATTTTGATTGTCTTATTCGAAAGAAATTCTGTTATGGCATCCAACAGCACCATTTCTCTTTATTTCCAGTGCATCATTTAGGTAGGCTATTCAAGTTTCTTCAAATCCACATCGCAGATCTATCGGATGAAGTTTTGCTTCCGTTTGAAGAATCCATTGCCACGACGAGGGCCGTGCGTAATCCGCATGTATCACTAAATTTGATACTGTACACGATGAATAAGAATTTGAAGAAGATAAAGTAGGCAACACTGAGACTAGCGGTCTCTACAGACAGATGAAGGATAGCAGCAGTGGCGTGCGCAATGAAAGTCCACAATGTTGAAGTCTGCTATAGCCTATATGACGTGACATCGCAATCATGTCAGTTTCTCCATGCTTGACGCTTGTGTGTGGCTGGAGGTAAAGCGCCAGCATCATCGATCCATGATACCTGTTCCATCTGTAGCTGTCAGCAGGCAAAGGCGAACAAAGACGTGCGAGCTGCCGAAATTGGGATAGGGATGAAATAGCTGTCTATGAAAGCAAGAAGGGCGGTGGTGAAACTGTACGACAGAACTTGGCTGTGTAAAAGCTTTCAAAATCACATCGCTTTCGCAAATTTTGGATGTAGAGTATAGCCTATACTACTAAACGTAAACTGTTGGTTCTCATCACTTGATGAAACCAATAGAAAACTCAGAGTTGCAAAAGTTTCGAGCATTTAAAAGACGATTTAATTCCAAGACTTAATACTTGTGAAATGCGAATATGCGCGTGTATGCACGTACATGATATAATGCGAGAGAGAGAGACGGAGGAACGGTTGCTTTGTGATAAATGTAAACGCAACTATCACTTATCTTGTACGAACTTACCTCCTTATGAACTTACAAAGTATTTCAAGAAACATCTTTACAAAAGAAAGTATGCGTGCAAGGCTTGCATTACGAGTCTTCATCCTACCGACATAGAACATTTCACTCAAACATGCAATCCAACTACACAGAACAACAATGAAACAGAAGAACTTGTCAAATTGAAGAAAGAGATTGAAGAATGGAACGAAAAGATCAAAGAACCAGAGTGCATAATCGAGAAAAGAGACAAAAGAATATTTGAACTTTTAACAGAAGTCAACAGTATGAACGAGTCCTTGAAACATCAAGCGCGACAGCGTCTGGAACACTTGAAATCAATGGAGATATTCGAAGATGAGCTGAGAAAATCAGAAAACAATATCAAAGAAAAAGAAAAAGTTATCGAAGAACTGAAAGCAGATCGAGGAAAATGCATGAGCGATGGCCTAGAAGACATACTGTACGGATTTTATGCGAAAAAGGAAATTGATGATAGCATGCAAAACCTAAACATGAAAATTGATGAGATCAAGAGAACGATTGAAGAACAGAGAGGGCACCCAAACCATCAACAACAGAGAAGCTTTCGAAGAAATACAAACAATCAGAGGTCTTTCATACGATGCTACAATGGTCATAAGCAAGCTCGTAACTGTTGGAGCAATACTTACGGAAGAAGACCATTCCAAAGAAATCGCTTCCCGCGAAAGGTATCAAAATTTTAGACGTCAAAATCAAAGTCAAAATCAAGAACGTACTGGCAAAGTAATCAAATGTCCCAAATTAACCAAATTAACAGAAGAACGGAAGAACAATATTTCGCAAGGCCAACAATGAACAACCAACAGCAGCACATCCCTACGAACATGCCAACGACTGGAGGAAATATGCAAAACATTCATACAAATAATATAGCTTCTGCTCCTATCCAAGCCTCTAATTCGTATTTTTGACGAAATCAATGAAGGAGAGGAGACGTTAGGGAACGATGTTGCTGACACTTCTGATAACAAACATACACATATAAACATACATTCGTAGTTTATAGTGTGACATCCGGCGCGACGCTTCGCTTCGCTTTGCTTCGCTTCGCTTGCGCCGGATGTCACACTTTTGCGGGTTTTTTCAAAATTTTCAAAAAATCAAAATTTCAAAAATTTAGGTAGACTTCAAATTTCACGTGGCCGAAGGGCGAAAATTTAGGTAGTGACAAATTTTCAAAAAAAATCAAAATTTCAAAAATTTAGGCGGTCTCAAAATATCCCGTAATCGAAAATTTAGACGGTCTCAAAATATCACGTGGACGAAAATTTAGGCGGTCTTAAAATATCACGTAATCTAAAAAATATCACGTAATCTAAAAAATATCACGTGTTCGAAAAATATCACGTAGGCGAAGCCCGAAGGTCGAAAATGTAGCCGAAGATCGAAAATGTAGGCAGATGAAAATTTAGGTAGCCCAAAAAATATCACGTTGTCCTTATATAGCAGAAGATTGTATTCAAAATATTTATTCAAAATATTCATTTAAAAATGGAAGAAACAAAAGTGGATGAAACAAAAGTGGAAGGAACCTCAAGAATATATCCTTCGTTATCATATGAACGTAGTTCTACTTTAATGGACATTGAAAAGATTAACATTGAAAAAATGAATAAAGAAAAACACAAAGATAGAGTTAGGTATATGAAAGATAAGGAATCTCAATTATTATTAAGATTAGAGCATTATAAAAAATTAAGAAAGAGATGGACTCAAGTTAAGAATGTAACACAAGGAATTGGCATATTCTTAACAATAAGTCTAGGTGCTTTAACAATTGTTATATCTTCAGGTGTTTTAGTAATTCCAGTAGTTGCTACTGCTTTAACAGGTACGGGTGTTTTTGCAACTTCACTTGTTACAATGTTAGATAAATCTTTAATAACTAAGAAACGAAAATCATTAAAAACTAAGCATTTACATATTAAAGAAGTCTATGATAAACTACATTACTACTTTCAAAGAGTATGTGATGATAATGTTATTACGTTAGATGAGATTGAAAAATTTGATCAAATAGCTAATGAAGTAAATCAAACCTTTCAATTACAGTCCGAAAAAGTTGATGATAAGAATAGACAGGATGGCAAAATTTCTAGTGATGCTAAAATTTCTAATGAAGAAAATGACAAATTTTTTTTAGAAGAGCTAAAAACTTTAAGCGAAAATTTAAGCAAAACTTTATTGAACAAAACTTTATTAAACAAAACTTAAAAAGAGAAAACTTTAAACGAAAGGATGTCAAACAACAAAGCAATAAAAAAATAATTTGTTCAGTAAAATGTTTTTGTTGTATTCCAATGTTACCACAAAATTCAAATATTATATTTTAAAAATGGATAAAATTAGAGCTGATAATTTTAAAAGAATAAAACAATTAGAAGAGTTAATAAAACAAAGAAATATTATGAAAGAAAATCATCTTCAACATAGAATGATAAAAGCTGGTATTCAATCTGATATGTTTGAAAAAATGCAGCAAACCGAGCAAGTAAAAACTGATTTTGAAAAAACTATGAAACCATTTAAAACTCTTGAAAAGGAACTTACAAATAATGATAAACAAATTGATATAACAGATCCAGAGCACAAAACTATATTAGATGACTATGGATTACTAGAATCAAACATTAATAAGAAATTACCAAAATCTATGCAATTTGAACATTCTATCTCATTTATAGATGGAAAAACAATACCTAGATTTTATCTCGGACAAAAAGAAATATTTCCACAACCTTTTCGAGGTTTAATTTTTTCACCAGATAAATCTCCTTTTAATTTAGATAGAAATTTTGTTAATCTTTTAAGAGGAGCAGATTTAAATAATTATGCTGTAGAAGATCTCATAAAATATAAAGCTATGTTAGACAGAGTTGGTGCAGTAAAATCTCTTAGACGTTATAAACAATTAGAAAATTTATTATCAACGGGAGTTAAAGTAGGGAAAGGTTTATCTGAAAAACAGAAAACTGAAACAACTGTATTTTTACCAGATGATCCACAAGAATTACTAAATAGATTAAATATTTTAATATCTGCAATAAAAGAAGGACATAATTCTAGTTTCAATGAAATTCATGCTATATTGAAAAGACTGTTAGAAAAGAAGATACTAAATGAAGAGGATTATAAAAGTGTAGCTGAAATATGTTGTTTCTAATTTTTATCTATGATTTTTATCTATGCTTTTTATTTATGATTTTTATCTATGATTTTTATCTACGATTTTTATCTATAATATTTATTCAAAAATTTAACTAAAAAATGTGTTCAGCAGATTTAGACAAAATTAATAATCATTTAGAAAATCTAACAGAGATTTTGGGTTCATCAAAATTTAGTACGACGTTAAAAATTATAACAACTACTTCATCACACACTTGTAATTTAGAACCCATTCTACATTTGGAACAAAATAAAAATTATCAAATTGCATTGACTAGTTTCTCCACATTTAACACTATTCAAAACGTTATCAAAGATGTGAATGATCAATTTAGATATTCTACTGATAAAGGTAAAACATGGAAAATACTAACTTTTCTTCCTGGTTCTTACGAAGTTGAAACAATATCAAATGAAATTAAGAGACATTTAGGTATACCATTTAAAGATAAGAAACAATTACATTTTGCAGTTGAACCGGCAGTTAATAAATTTTCTCTTACTTTAGACGAAAATCATCAAGTTGATTTTAATCATGATAGATCATTGTCAAAGCTATTAGGATTTAATAAACAAACCTATAGTCAAGGTTATCATTTAGGTGAGAAGATTCCAAAAATAACTGAAATAAATTCAATTGTTGTACATTGTGACATTATTGAAGGAGGATATATAAATGGTAAATTATCAAATTTAATATTCAGTTTTCCAGCTTTTACTGTACCCATTGGTTATAGATTAAATGTAATTCCACAAACATTAATATATTTTCCTATTACAAGAAAAACTATTAACAACATTGGCATTAGAATCACTGATGAGAAAGGACAAGAAATAAATTTTGGAGGGGAAGAGATTATGATAGATCTTTTGGTTCGGGAGGTATAAACTCCCGTTCGAGAGGTATAAACTCCCGTTCGAGAGGTATAAACTCCCGTTCGAGAGGTATAAACTCCTACGCGAAGCTAGAGAAGTTTAATTTTCTTCTTCTTCTTTAAAAACAAAAATAAAATAAAAATAGATTTTTTTATTAAAAAATGAGTGAAGTGCTACCATTTAATAAAAAAAAACTTAAATTTAATCATCATCCAAATTTATCTAATAAAGTTTTGTCAGTTATTTGTGGAAGATCAGGTTGCGGAAAAACGTATCTATTATTTAAAATTTTAACGACTCCAAATTTTTTGGATTATAACAATCTTATAATTTATACAACAACAGCAGAACAACCCGTCTATCAATTTTTAAAATATGGATTTGAAAATAATCTTAAAAAACAGCAATTGCTTCATTATTCAAAGAATATGAAAAATCTGAAGATGAAGAAGAAATAAGTTCGTGGTGTGAAGAAGCAGCAAAAAATAATCAGTTAGTAGAATCTAATAAAAATAACCATATAAAGATACAATTAATAGATGGTAGTGGTAATATGCAAGATCCTAGTAAACTAGATAAAACAATGAAACATTGTGTAATTTTTGATGATTGTGTTAATGATAGAAATCAGTCAGTTCAGAGAAATTATTTCACAAGAGGTAGACATAATAACTGTAGTGTATTTTATTTAACACAAAGTATGTATTCATTAGACGGAAGTGTTATTAGAAAGAATGCAAATATATTTATACTATTTGAAATAAATGCAAGAAACTTAAGTGATTTGTTAAGAGATTTATGTGTAAGAAATAAAGATGAATTTAAACAATCGTGTAATAATGCTTGGTCAAAAGATTATGGCTTCATTACAATTAATATTGATAAAAAAATTCATGATAGAGTTATAGAAAATATTTTCGAGGAGTGATCGAACGGAGTGACCGAACGGAGTGACCGAACGGAGTGACCGAATAATTTTTTCTTATAAATTTTTTTGTTAATAAAAATAAAAAAAAATATGTTGAATGATTATAAGATAGAGCATGTACCAGTTTTAAAAGATTATCGTCATCCTACAAATCCTGTAAATTCGAAGAAAGAAGTTAGATTTTATTATCATCATAAATACGTTGCGCTCGTTACAGATTATAAAACAAAACATGGTATTAAACCGTGTGTTAAAACAAAAGACTTTCCACTTTGTTTAAGAAGTTTCCGAGTATTTTTGGCGTATAATAATTTATGGTGGTTGGTTAAGAAAGAACATTTAACAACACATGAATTAGAAACATTACATCAATTACATATTCCTGTGTATATGTAAAAACGGAACCGAGGTTCTATGTAAAAATTCATTTTTTCTTTTAAAAAATATGAATCGTGAAATGTCTCTCGGACAAACGTCTAGGATTGATGAATTAATCAAGAAACAAACTGCTGAGTTTGATGCGCAAATTAAACATAGTAAACGTAGTAAACGTATTAAAAAACAGAAACGTACTAGGCGTAGTATTAGACGTAATACTAAAAAACAGAAACGTGGAACAAAAGAAATATTAGAAACTCCTATTAGTGATATCTTTTTTGATGATAGAATTAAGGATGAACTTGGTGATGATTTATGTAATTTATTTAATCCAAATGAAATTAAATATGAAAATGTATCTTTTATTAATGTAGTAAATGATATGCGGAAACTTTTAGCAAATGGTAAAATTATTAATTTACTTGGAAAAGTTGTTAAAGATCAGGAAAATATAATTCAAAATTTTTACGTAACCTTCTATAATAAAAAATCATTTGAAACATGGTTTTCGAATCTGGATGAGAAATCCGATGCTAACGAATGGATTTTTACAGGTAATATTAAATATGAAGATTTTGGAATGAAGTTAGTACAAAGATCGCATAGAGGGGCAGGGATTAATATGAAATATAGAATCAAAGAATATTTCGGTGAATATTGTTATATTCCTTCTGAAGATTTTTGTTTTATTAAATGTTATAATGTGTTACGAGGTTTTAATGAAGAACAAGGAGAAATGATGAAAGAAATGTTTAATAATTTTTTATATAAAGAGAAAGCCACATCTAGAACAGGAGTAATGTCAAACTGCAAATTTTCTCAATTCAATAAATATTTTGGAGAATGTGTTCAATATTATAGTCCTGCCAATCGTCATTTAAATCCTAGAGGAATTGAAACGTTTCATAATTATGTTTATTACAATTATTTTCACGCAGGTTCAACAATTGGTCACTATTGTTTAATTAATAAATCTCATAAATTAAAAGCTATTAGAGAAATTGAAAATAATTTCAAACCCATATATAAAACAGTTACTGATGAAAATCTAACAACGCGTCCATATAAAATCATAACAAAGAAAAAAATTGACTATGCTTCAACATATATTTGGGATCTCGAAACTTTTCCTGATCCTAACTGTTCAACAGCTCATCCTATTCCTTACGCTGTAGGAGCTATTAATTTTAATAAATTTATATGTTGCTTACCGAAACAAAGATTGAAAGAATTAGAAACACGTTTGTTAAGTGATATGATTAAAATTAAACGATCAAAAGATGAAGATGAAATTAAAAAACTTAAAAAACAGATTAATGAGTATAATAATTTAACTGAATTAGAATTTAATAAACTTCAAAATTGTGTGAAAATATTTACGAGAACTGAGGATGATGAATGTTCGATCGGGGGAAACCCAGAGGACGTATGTCCGATCCATCAATTTTTTAAAACTCTTGGAAAATTTAATTATTCGAGAGTAACTTTAATAGCTCACAATTCATCAGGTTTTGATTCCTATTTTCCGATAAAAGCTAATTTTAAATTATCTAAACCGCCTCTTAAAACTTCAAGAGGAATATTGACTGCTTCATTACAAAATCCTTATACAACTGAATGTGTTAGTAGATATATTCAAAAATCTCTTAGATTTAAAAACAATATGAAAAAAGATTCACTTTCAGGTAAATTAGCACTTCAAACTATTATAATGAAATGTAGTTATCAACATGTAAAAACAAGTCTTTCTAAGTGGTGTGAGAATTTTAAAATTCCTACGAATGTGTGTAAATTAAATTATGAAATTGGAGACATAACACATGAAAATTATAAAGAAAAAGAAAATGAATGGAGACCATATTTAGTGAACGATATTCTTTCTTTAGCTTTTTGTATCTACAAATATAATAATGTTATGCAGGATTTAGTTGGTGAAGATATAACTACTAATTTGACATCCTCTGCTTTAACATTTAACGGTTGGATGAAAAGCGTACAAAATGACAATATAAATATTCATTCACATATAGATTTATGGGCTAGAAATTATATTAGAAAATCTGTTAAAGGTGGAAGAGTTTCAGCAAATATAAGAAAATACATATCGCCATTTTGTAGCATCTTGTTACCAATATTAAAACAGTATTTACCTGGTCGCTGCGCTGGGGAGACTTTGTCCCTTGGTCGCTACGCTGGTGGGGCTTTGTCCCCTGGAAATAATTTAATAGATTTAATGAAACAGTATCGAGATTTAGGAGATAAAACTGAAATTTGTAAGAAAATTTCAAATCAACTACTTGAACAAAAAAATGAATTTCTAATGGCTTTTGATGCAACATCTTTATATCCATCAGCTATGTATGATGAAAATTCAGAATACCCTAAAGCTGAATCAGCTAGAAAATTTCGTCAAGAAGAAGAGCGGGAAATAGTATATAAATTTAATAATCAAACATTTAGACCTAAAACTGGAATATTCTCTGTTGTGTTTCAATATCCGAATGATATGTTTTTCCAACCAGTTCCTATAAAAGATAAAGTTAAAAATCAAAATAATAATTCTCATGTAAAAGTAATCAGGTTTAGAAATGGTATATGTTATGATGTATTAACTTCTGTTGACATACAAGAAATTGTTAGATGTGGGGGAAAAATCTTACATATTACTGATGGTATAATTTATGAAAAAAATTATCAAGTTTCACCATTTCGAAATTATATTGAAAAACTTTTTAATTTGAGAAAAAGATATAAAACAGAAGGAAATACTGTAGGTGATGAGTTAATTAAATTATTGATGAATTCGCTATATGGCAAAACTGTGCAAAAAGATATAACCACTAAATATCATTTATGGAATGAGAATACATTGAGAAAAAATTTCACTCAAGAAGTAAAAGATTATGAAAAATTAAATGATGAACAATATTTAGCGAAAGTAGAAATGGAAGATGATGAATTTCTCAAAACTAATATTGTAAAAGATGGGAAGACGTCATTCATGCCATCACACTTAGGTTCTTTCATTCTTTCTCACTCTAGAAGAATCATGAATAACTTTATTTTAGAAATTAATGGTTTCAAAGAAAAATACATTCATTATACAGATACTGATTCAATATATATTTCCAATGAGCTCTTTAATAAATTAGACGCTGCTGGATATGTTGGAGGAGAATTGTGTCAAGGGAAAAATGATTATGGAAATGGTGGAATTATTTTTGCAATGTTTATTGCACCTAAAGTAAAATACTGTATTACTGTAGATGAGCAAGGGAGACTTAGTGAAAAGAAAACATTCAAAGGTTATTCACAAAATAAAGTAAAAGTAGAAGATTTTCTAAAATTATATTCGGGGAAAACATTATCGACTACAGTTAATAAACCATGGAAAAGATCTTTAGAAACTGGAATTAGTATTCCTGATAAAAATAATAATACTGAAGAAAAAAAATTTTCTGGTCAAATAAATATTCTTAAACGTCAAGCACCTGATGAAAATGAAATTATGTTACCTTATAACGGAGAAGATATTCAAGCTGAAATATTTCAAACAATCATCTGTGAGAGTAATTTAAGTGATGATGATGACACGTGGGAATAATAATTTTTTTATTACATCTAAAAACTTATTACATCTAAAAATTCATTACATCTAAAAACTTATAACATCTAAAAATTCATTACATCTAAAAACTTATAACATCTAAAAACTTATTACATCTAAAAATTTTATTACATATGAAAATATATTTATCGAATATTTTGGTATTTTCTATTAAGTTTTATCATATTAAGTTTCATCATATAATGTTTTATCAAAAGATAATTTAAATTTTTTTTCACTAACGATTGATTCTTCATCATCATCATAAATTGATTCTTCATCATCATCATAAATTGTTTCTTCATCATCATAAATTACACTTTTTGGTATAGGATGCCCTTCCAATAAGAGAATGGTATCCTATCATGGAAGGGCATCCTATACCAAAAAGTGTAATTTATGATGATGAAGAAACAATTTATGATGATGATGAAGAATCAATTTATGATGATGATGAAGAATCAATCGTTAGTGAAAAAAAATTTAAATTATCTTTTGATAAAACATTATATGATGAAACTTAATATGATAAAACTTAATAGAAAATACCAAAATATTCGATAAATATATTTTCATATGTAATAAAATTTTTAGATGTAATAAGTTTTTAGATGTTATAAGTTTTTAGATGTAATGAATTTTTAGATGTTATAAGTTTTTAGATGTAATGAATTTTTAGATGTAATAAGTTTTTAGATGTAATAAAAAAATTATTATTCCCACGTGTCATCATCATCACTTAAATTACTCTCACAGATGATTGTTTGAAATATTTCAGCTTGAATATCTTCTCCGTTATAAGGTAACATAATTTCATTTTCATCAGGTGCTTGACGTTTAAGAATATTTATTTGACCAGAAAATTTTTTTTCTTCAGTATTATTATTTTTATCAGGAATACTAATTCCAGTTTCTAAAGATCTTTTCCATGGTTTATTAACTGTAGTCGATAATGTTTTCCCCGAATATAATTTTAGAAAATCTTCTACTTTTACTTTATTTTGTGAATAACCTTTGAATGTTTTCTTTTCACTAAGTCTCCCTTGCTCATCTACAGTAATACAGTATTTTACTTTAGGTGCAATAAACATTGCAAAAATAATTCCACCATTTCCATAATCATTTTTCCCTTGACACAATTCTCCTCCAACATATCCAGCAGCGTCTAATTTATTAAAGAGCTCATTGGAAATATATATTGAATCAGTATCTGTATAATGAATGTATTTTTCTTTGAAACCATTAACTTCTAAAATAAAGTTATTCATGATTCTTCTAGAGTGAGAAAGAATGAAAGAACCTAAGTGTGATGGCATGAATGACGTCTTCCCATCTTTTACAATATTAGTTTTGAGAAATTCATCATCTTCCATTTCTACTTTCGCTAAATATTGTTCATCATTTAATTTTTCATAATCTTTTACTTCTTGAGTGAAATTTTTTCTCAATGTATTCTCATTCCATAAATGATATTTAGTGGTTATATCTTTTTGCACAGTTTTGCCATATAGCGAATTCATCAATAATTTAATTAACTCATCACCTACAGTATTTCCTTCTGTTTTATATCTTTTTCTCAAATTAAAAAGTTTTTCAATATAATTTCGAAATGGTGAAACTTGATAATTTTTTTCATAAATTATACCATCAGTAATATGTAAGATTTTTCCCCCACATCTAACAATTTCTTGTATGTCAACAGAAGTTAATACATCATAACATATACCATTTCTAAACCTGATTACTTTTACATGAGAATTATTATTTTGATTTTTAACTTTATCTTTTATAGGAACTGGTTGGAAAAACATATCATTCGGATATTGAAACACAACAGAGAATATTCCAGTTTTAGGTCTAAATGTTTGATTATTAAATTTATATACTATTTCCCGCTCTTCTTCTTGACGAAATTTTCTAGCTGATTCAGCTTTAGGGTATTCTGAATTTTCATCATACATAGCTGATGGATATAAAGATGTTGCATCAAAAGCCATTAGAAATTCATTTTTTTGTTCAAGTAGTTGATTTGAAATTTTCTTACAAATTTCAGTTTTATCTCCTAAATCTCGATACTGTTTCATTAAATCTATTAAATTATTTCCAGGGGACAAAGCCCCACCAGCGTAGCGACCAAGGGACAAAGTCTCCCCAGCGCAGCGACCAGGTAAATACTGTTTTAATATTGGTAACAAGATGCTACAAAATGGCGATATGTATTTTCTTATATTTGCTGAAACTCTTCCACCTTTAACAGATTTTCTAATATAATTTCTAGCCCATAAATCTATATGTGAATGAATATTTATATTGTCATTTTGTACGCTTTTCATCCAACCGTTAAATGTTAAAGCAGAGGATGTCAAATTAGTAGTTATATCTTCACCAACTAAATCCTGCATAACATTATTATATTTGTAGATACAAAAAGCTAAAGAAAGAATATCGTTCACTAAATATGGTCTCCATTCATTTTCTTTTTCTTTATAATTTTCATGTGTTATGTCTCCAATTTCATAATTTAATTTACACACATTCGTAGGAATTTTAAAATTCTCACACCACTTAGAAAGACTTGTTTTTACATGTTGATAACTACATTTCATTATAATAGTTTGAAGTGCTAATTTACCTGAAAGTGAATCTTTTTTCATATTGTTTTTAAATCTAAGAGATTTTTGAATATATCTACTAACACATTCAGTTGTATAAGGATTTTGTAATGAAGCAGTCAATATTCCTCTTGAAGTTTTAAGAGGCGGTTTAGATAATTTAAAATTAGCTTTTATCGGAAAATAGGAATCAAAACCTGATGAATTGTGAGCTATTAAAGTTACTCTCGAATAATTAAATTTTCCAAGAGTTTTAAAAAATTGATGGATCGGACATACGTCCTCTGGGTTTCCCCCGATCGAACATTCATCATCCTCAGTTCTCGTAAATATTTTCACACAATTTTGAAGTTTATTAAATTCTAATTCAGTTAAATTATTATACTCATTAATCTGTTTTTTAAGTTTTTTAATTTCATCTTCATCTTTTGATCGTTTAATTTTAATCATATCACTTAACAAACGTGTTTCTAATTCTTTCAATCTTTGTTTCGGTAAGCAACATATAAATTTATTAAAATTAATAGCTCCTACAGCGTAAGGAATAGGATGAGCTGTTGAACAGTTAGGATCAGGAAAAGTTTCGAGATCCCAAATATATGTTGAAGCATAGTCAATTTTTTTCTTTGTTATGATTTTATATGGACGCGTTGTTAGATTTTCATCAGTAACTGTTTTATATATGGGTTTGAAATTATTTTCAATTTCTCTAATAGCTTTTAATTTATGAGATTTATTAATTAAACAATAGTGACCAATTGTTGAACCTGCGTGAAAATAATTGTAATAAACATAATTATGAAACGTTTCAATTCCTCTAGGATTTAAATGACGATTGGCAGGACTATAATATTGAACACATTCTCCAAAATATTTATTGAATTGAGAAAATTTGCAGTTTGACATTACTCCTGTTCTAGATGTGGCTTTCTCTTTATATAAAAAATTATTAAACATTTCTTTCATCATTTCTCCTTGTTCTTCATTAAAACCTCGTAACACATTATAACATTTAATAAAACAAAAATCTTCAGAAGGAATATAACAATATTCACCGAAATATTCTTTGATTCTATATTTCATATTAATCCCTGCCCCTCTATGCGATCTTTGTACTAACTTCATTCCAAAATCTTCATATTTAATATTACCTGTAAAAATCCATTCGTTAGCATCGGATTTCTCATCCAGATTCGAAAACCATGTTTCAAATGATTTTTTATTATAGAAGGTTACGTAAAAATTTTGAATTATATTTTCCTGATCTTTAACAACTTTTCCAAGTAAATTAATAATTTTACCATTTGCTAAAAGTTTCCGCATATCATTTACTACATTAATAAAAGATACATTTTCATATTTAATTTCATTTGGATTAAATAAATTACATAAATCATCACCAAGTTCATCCTTAATTCTATCATCAAAAAAGATATCACTAATAGGAGTTTCTAATATTTCTTTTGTTCCACGTTTCTGTTTTTTAGTATTACGTCTAATACTACGCCTAGTACGTTTCTGTTTTTTAATACGTTTACTACGTTTACTATGTTTAATTTGCGCATCAAACTCAGCAGTTTGTTTCTTGATTAATTCATCAATCCTAGACGTTTGTCCGAGAGACATTTCACGATTCATATTTTTTAAAAGAAAAAATGAATTTTTACATAGAACCTCGGTTCCGTTTTTACATATACACAGGAATATGTAATTGATGTAATGTTTCTAATTCATGTGTTGTTAAATGTTCTTTCTTAACCAACCACCATAAATTATTATACGCCAAAAATACTCGGAAACTTCTTAAACAAAGTGGAAAGTCTTTTGTTTTAACACACGGTTTAATACCATGTTTTGTTTTATAATCTGTAACGAGCGCAACGTATTTATGATGATAATAAAATCTAACTTCTTTCTTCGAATTTACAGGATTTGTAGGATGACGATAATCTTTTAAAACTGGTACATGCTCTATCTTATAATCATTCAACATATTTTTTTTTATTTTTATTAACAAAAAAATTTATAAGAAAAAATTATTCGGTCACTCCGTTCGGTCACTCCGTTCGGTCACTCCGTTCGATCACTCCTCGAAAATATTTTCTATAACTCTATCATGAATTTTTTTATCAATATTAATTGTAATGAAGCCATAATCTTTTGACCAAGCATTATTACACGATTGTTTAAATTCATCTTTATTTCTTACACATAAATCTCTTAACAAATCACTTAAGTTTCTTGCATTTATTTCAAATAGTATAAATATATTTGCATTCTTTCTAATAACACTTCCGTCTAATGAATACATACTTTGTGTTAAATAAAATACACTACAGTTATTATGTCTACCTCTTGTGAAATAATTTCTCTGAACTGACTGATTTCTATCATTAACACAATCATCAAAAATTACACAATGTTTCATTGTTTTATCTAGTTTACTAGGATCTTGCATATTACCACTATCATCTATTAATTGTATCTTTATATGGTTATTTTTATTAGATTCTACTAACTGATTATTTTTTGCTGCTTCTTCACACCACGAACTTATTTCTTCTTCATCTTCAGATTTTTCATATTCTTTGAATAATGAAGCAATTGCTGTTTTTTTAAGATTATTTTCAAATCCATATTTTAAAAATTGATAGACGGGTTGTTCTGCTGTTGTTGTATAAATTATAAGATTGTTATAATCCAAAAAATTTGGAGTCGTTAAAATTTTAAATAATAGATACGTTTTTCCGCAACCTGATCTTCCACAAATAACTGACAAAACTTTATTAGATAAATTTGGATGATGATTAAATTTAAGTTTTTTTTTATTAAATGGTAGCACTTCACTCATTTTTTAATAAAAAAATCTATTTTTATTTTATTTTTGTTTTTAAAGAAGAAGAAGAAAATTAAACTTCTCTAGCTTCGCGTAGGAGTTTATACCTCTCGAACGGGAGTTTATACCTCTCGAACGGGAGTTTATACCTCTCGAACGGGAGTTTATACCTCCCGAACCAAAAGATCTATCATAATCTCTTCCCCTCCAAAATTTATTTCTTGTCCTTTCTCATCAGTGATTCTAATGCCAATGTTGTTAATAGTTTTTCTTGTAATAGGAAAATATATTAATGTTTGTGGAATTACATTTAATCTATAACCAATGGGTACAGTAAAAGCTGGAAAACTGAATATTAAATTTGATAATTTACCATTTATATATCCTCCTTCAATAATGTCACAATGTACAACAATTGAATTTATTTCAGTTATTTTTGGAATCTTCTCACCTAAATGATAACCTTGACTATAGGTTTGTTTATTAAATCCTAATAGCTTTGACAATGATCTATCATGATTAAAATCAACTTGATGATTTTCGTCTAAAGTAAGAGAAAATTTATTAACTGCCGGTTCAACTGCAAAATGTAATTGTTTCTTATCTTTAAATGGTATACCTAAATGTCTCTTAATTTCATTTGATATTGTTTCAACTTCGTAAGAACCAGGAAGAAAAGTTAGTATTTTCCATGTTTTACCTTTATCAGTAGAATATCTAAATTGATCATTCACATCTTTGATAACGTTTTGAATAGTGTTAAATGTGGAGAAACTAGTCAATGCAATTTGATAATTTTTATTTTGTTCCAAATGTAGAATGGGTTCTAAATTACAAGTGTGTGATGAAGTAGTTGTTATAATTTTTAACGTCGTACTAAATTTTGATGAACCCAAAATCTCTGTTAGATTTTCTAAATGATTATTAATTTTGTCTAAATCTGCTGAACACATTTTTTAGTTAAATTTTTGAATAAATATTATAGATAAAAATCGTAGATAAAAATCATAGATAAAAATCATAGATAAAAATCATAAATAAAAAGCATAGATAAAAATCATAGATAAAAATTAGAAACAACATATTTCAGCTACACTTTTATAATCCTCTTCATTTAGTATCTTCTTTTCTAACAGTCTTTTCAATATAGCATGAATTTCATTAAAACTAGAATTATGTCCTTCTTTTATTGCAGATATTAAAATATTTAATCTATTTAGTAATTCTTGTGGATCATCTGGTAAAAATACAGTTGTTTCAGTTTTCTGTTTTTCAGATAAACCTTTCCCTACTTTAACTCCCGTTGATAATAAATTTTCTAATTGTTTATAACGTCTAAGAGATTTTACTGCACCAACTCTGTCTAACATAGCTTTATATTTTATGAGATCTTCTACAGCATAATTATTTAAATCTGCTCCTCTTAAAAGATTAACAAAATTTCTATCTAAATTAAAAGGAGATTTATCTGGTGAAAAAATTAAACCTCGAAAAGGTTGTGGAAATATTTCTTTTTGTCCGAGATAAAATCTAGGTATTGTTTTTCCATCTATAAATGAGATAGAATGTTCAAATTGCATAGATTTTGGTAATTTCTTATTAATGTTTGATTCTAGTAATCCATAGTCATCTAATATAGTTTTGTGCTCTGGATCTGTTATATCAATTTGTTTATCATTATTTGTAAGTTCCTTTTCAAGAGTTTTAAATGGTTTCATAGTTTTTTCAAAATCAGTTTTTACTTGCTCGGTTTGCTGCATTTTTTCAAACATATCAGATTGAATACCAGCTTTTATCATTCTATGTTGAAGATGATTTTCTTTCATAATATTTCTTTGTTTTATTAACTCTTCTAATTGTTTTATTCTTTTAAAATTATCAGCTCTAATTTTATCCATTTTTAAAATATAATATTTGAATTTTGTGGTAACATTGGAATACAACAAAAACATTTTACTGAACAAATTATTTTTTTATTGCTTTGTTGTTTGACATCCTTTCGTTTAAAGTTTTCTCTTTTTAAGTTTTGTTTAACCCTTTAACGTCCATGGGGGCCTCTGAGGCCCCCAGAGACTTTTATTTTTATTCCTGACTATCCATTTTTTGAACAAGTTTAATCAGATTTCCTGAGAACTTCAATTATCATGTCTAGAACATGTAAGTGAATTTTTAAGTCTCCATGCGCACTAGTTTAGGTGCTATATGGCTCTAGATTTTTTGTAGCGTTAAGTACCAGTGGGGGCCTCAGAGGCCCCCAGCTCTATTTTGACAAATTTTGCATGCTTTGTGCTCTTTTTGTGATATCCGGTAAAGCCAATAGTACATGATAGATTATAGATTGAATAAAATTCACTGAATGTGTAGTTCACGCATAATAAAATCACAATTGAACAAATAATTTATGATTACAGGTGTATTCTGCCACATGTGATTGTCAATATTTCCATCACTGTTGAATACGTAGCGAGAGAGATGGTTTTCATCGCGATGGTTCTGTCTCATTCTTGCATCAGCCACACGTATACAGTTATCGCTCTATCGTAGTGTCATGTGAGAAGGCATCGAATCACATCGTATCCAATCATCGCATCGCTGCCGAGCCAAAGGATCTACTCGGCAGGCCATCTCTGGAGGTGAAAGCGTCGCTCATGCTTTCAAACTTTTTTTACTGCGGAAGTCGTGAATAAGATCGTTACGTTTAGCAATCAAGAAGGTCATCGCAGAAACGCCGCTTGGAAAGACGTTGACTCAGAGGAAATTTACATGTTCATTGGTGTACTTATATTAGCTGGTGTCTACAGAGCTAAGCACGAACCGATACAGCAAATGTGGAGTAATGATCATGGACGCAGTATCTTCAACAGAGCCATGTCTCGTCAGCGATTTTGTGAAATCCGTCGGTACTTGAGATTTGATAATCGGGATACCAGAGTTGCCCGACGCATCACGGATAAAGCAGCTCCAGTAGTAAGCAAATGACAAACACTCGACCGGCGCCCCCCCCCCTCTGGAACGGCAGAGTGTCGTGGTCGGCCGCCGTGGTGCTTCGGGTCTGAGCCCCCCCCCCCTCTGGAACGATAGAGTGTCGTGGTGGACTTGGGCGACCGCCAGGATTAGTGTTGAGGCTATAGTGTGTGATGTTTTTGGTGCAATCTGCTGAATGTTGGGTTGTAAATGGGTTGTTTCGAGTGGAAGGAGTGGTTGGATGAGAAAACGGAGTCCAGATTCGGAATCTACGTGAAATTTTGGGTTAGGAAGGATGTTTCCAGCGAAATCGGAGAGAAAAAATTTTCGGCTGACGTCCCCCCCCCCCCTACACAGCTTGCTTCGATTTTGGCTTCTAGTGGACGGATTTTGTCGTGCGATAGCTCGTTTGAAAGCTAAGAGTGAGACAAATTCAGTGAAAGAATCGGCTTGTTCCTATCTGTCTTCGTTTAGATGTGAGACGCCATTTAAGATTTTGGGACATTGGTGAAAAACGACAGAGTTAGAATTTGGGACGTTTTGGGCTGTAGCTTCAAAACGAAGCATCGGATTGGAAAACGGATTTCAGATTTGGAATCAGCGTGAAATTCTTTATCTGTATAGTGAGTTTCAAGTCAATCGGCGAGAAAAAATTTTCAACATTTTTCGAAAAAACGACAGAGTTAGAATTTGGGATGTTTTGGTGTGTAGCGCCCAAACGAAGCATCGGATGAGAAAACGGAGGCCAGATTCGGAATCTACGTGAAATTTTGGGTTAGGAAGGATGTTTCCAGCGAAATCGGAGAGAAAAAATTTTCACTGACGTCCCCCCCCCCTCTGGACAGCTTGCTTCGATTTTGGCTTCCAGTGTACGGATTTTGTCGTGCGATAGCTCGTTTGAAAGCTAAGAGTGAGACAAATTCAGTGAAACAATCGGCTTGTTCCTATCTGTCTTCATTCAAAAGTTAGAGCGGTTACAAGATTTTAGGTCGGAGCTCGCTTACCTGAAAAAATCCTAAGTGTCAGAGTGACTTTGTATGGGTAAAAATTTGAAAATTTTCCAAAGTGTGGAATTTCGACCTGGGACCGTCACCAAAACATTTTTCATCAAATTTTGAAATTTCACTGACGTCCCCCCCCCCCTCTGGACAGCTTGCTTCGATTTTGGCTTCCAGTGGACGGATTTTGTCGTGCGATAGCTCGTTTGAAAGCTAAGAGTGAGACAAATTCAGTGAAACAATCGGCTTGTTCCTATCTGTCTTCGTTCAAAAGTTAGAGCGGTTACAAGATTTTAGGTCGGAGCTCGCTTACCTGAAAAAATCCTAAGTGTCAGAGTGACTTTGTATGGGTAAAAATTTGAAAATTTTCCAAAGTGTGGAATTTCGACCTGGGACCGTCACCAAAACATTTTTCATCAAATTTTGAAATTTCACTGACGTCCCCCCCCCCCCCTCTGGACAGCTTGCTTCGATTTTGGCTTCCAGTGGACGGATTTTGTCGTGCGATAGCTCGTTTGAAAGCTAAGAGTGAGACAAATTCAGTGAAACAATCGGCTTGTTCCTATCTGTCTTCGTTCAAAAGTTAGAGCGGTTACAAGATTTTAGGTCGGAGCTCGCTTACCTGAAAAAATCCTAAGTGTCAGAGTGACTTTGTATGGGTAAAAATTTGAAAATTTTCCAAAGTGTGGAATTTCGACCTGGGACCGTCACCAAAACATTTTTCATCAAATTTTGAAATTTCACTGACGTCCCCCCCCCCTCTGGACAGCTTGCTTCGATTTTGGCTTCCAGTGGACGGATTTTGTCGTGCGATAGCTCGTTTGAAAGCTAAGAGTGAGACAAATTCAGTGAAACAATCGGCTTGTTCCTATCTGTCTTCGTTCAAAAGTTAGAGCGGTTACAAGATTTTAGGTCGGAGCTCGCTTACCTGAAAAAATCCTAAGTGTCAGAGTGACTTTGTATGGGTAAAAATTTGAAAATTTTCCAAAGTGTGGAATTTCGACCTGGGACCGTCACCAAAACATTTTTCATCAAATTTTGAAATTTCACTGACGTCCCCCCCCCCCCTCTGGACAGCTTGCTTCGATTTTGGCTTCCAGTGGACGGATTTTGTCGTGCGATAGCTCGTTTGAAAGCTAAGAGTGAGACAAATTCAGTGAAACAATCGGCTTGTTCCTATCTGTCTTCGTTCAAAAGTTAGAGCGGTTACAAGATTTTAGGTCGGAGCTCGCTTACCTGAAAAAATCCTAAGTGTCAGAGTGACTTTGTATGGGTAAAAATTTGAAAATTTTCCAAAGTGTGGAATTTCGACCTGGGACCGTCACCAAAACATTTTTCATCAAATTTTGAAATTTCACTGACGTCCCCCCCCCTCTGGACAGCTTGCTTCGATTTTGGCTTCCAGTGGACGGATTTTGTCGTGCGATAGCTCGTTTGAAAGCTAAGAGTGAGACAAATTCAGTGAAACAATCGGCTTGTTCCTATCTGTCTTCGTTCAAAAGTTAGAGCGGTTACAAGATTTTAGGTCGGAGCTCGCTTACCTGAAAAAATCCTAAGTGTCAGAGTGACTTTGTATGGGTAAAAATTTGAAAATTTTCCAAAGTGTGGAATTTCGACCTGGGACCGTCACCAAAACATTTTTCATCAAATTTTGAAATTTCACTGACGTCCCCCCCCCCCTCTTATCGATTGCATATTCACAGGGTATATAAGAACGGGATCGGGAGAGGAATTTCACTAAGTTGAGAAACTGACTACAGGTAAGTCGTTTCTCTTGAGGTCCGATATCGGACTTCTGACTTTACATTGCTGATATCAGCTAAGGTGTCAGACTTATAGGTTAGTCAGTATAGCATGACTGACCATTTGATGATAGTAGGCCGAAATCTTCAAACGGCTATAACTTTGCTTCTACAAGTCCTTTAGACTTGATTCAAAAAACATTCGACAGCGTTTGCTATGCTGAAGGTGACAGACTACTTATAAACGTTTTATGAGTAGTACTAAAATACTGAAAAATTTAAATTCATATTTAATGATAATAATTAAAGTTTTTGAATAAAAAGCAGTCGTTTATGAGTCTCTGTGACTTGGGTCGTTTCCTCTTGTAAATAACTCCACCGGTTTTCATGTCAAAACTGGGGCCCGGATACCAACACAGTGATATGACGCACGCTCTGTCCGATCGAGGTTGGATTTGTGGGTCGAGGCCTTGGAGCTGGGATAAGATCCCCTCTGAGTAACGCCTGTAACGGATTCAAGAGCTTAACACCCAAACGGTTGCTGACTTGCTATCAAATGTTTGGTGACTTAGTCTTTCAATGCATATCAGCAAGTAGTATCCTATAAACACTTGCTATCAAATTTTACTCTATCTTTACAGAATTATCATGACAAAAGCGAGTAATGCCAAGATGTTGGTGGGCAAGTGTAGCTGTGGAAAGATTGCTAGAGGTAGCGAACTGAAGAAACACTTAAAAGAAAAAGAGGGGACGATGGGCCATGAGAGGAAAGTGATGTTGAGGTTGTGTGTGTCTTGTCGGAAATGTGTGATGGGGGATGAGAAGGAATTTATGAAGGCGCATATGCAGTGTGAGAGTGGGAACATCGGAGAGAAGGGGTTCAAGGCATGGTTTGAGGGAGAGTTGTTGGAAAGGGAAGAGGTGAGAAAGGCGGTGGCCACGATTCAGGACGTGATTGGGGAGAAAGTGGTGAGGAATGCGAGTGAGGGGAGTTCGAGTGATGGGAGTTCGAGTGAGGAAGTTGAGTTGAGAGCGAATATGAAGAAGAAGAAGGATGATGTAGATTTGGATGCGGTGATGGAAGATTTGTTTGGAGACATAGCGGATTTGAAGGAAGAGTGGGAGGGGGAGGAAGTGGCTAAGCCGATGGCAGCGTCATCGCCACGGCAGCAAGAGGCGTATGACACGGAGGTATTTGTGAGAATGAAGGATCGTGTGATGGCTTTGGAAAGTAACAATAGAAAGGTTTTGAAGGAGAATGATGAGCTGAAGGTGAAGGTTGAGGGGTATAGGGCAACAAGGGAAGAGTTGGAGAGCTTGAGAAAGAAGGAGAAGGAATGGATGGCGGAAAGGAGCGAGTTGATGAGGAAGGCAGGTTTGGTGGAGAGTTTGCGGGCGAGTGTGTCGAGGAAGGATGAAGAGATAGAGCGGATGCGAAGCGTGGTGAAGGAGACGGAGGAGGTGAAGGTCATTAATAAGAGGTTGACGGGTGAAGTGGAGCGACTGCATGAGCGTTTGAAGTGTCGAAAAAGAAGAGTGTATGAAGTCCATCTTCCCCTCTTTGAGAACAATATTTGCGACGCCCCAACCATCACGGATGATCCCAACGTAACCCAGCAGTGTTATGAGGGCGACGGAGTCCGCTGTCTCCACATGAGCATGGACGTTACCGGTCAGCTCGAAGACTTCGTCGTCCGAAAAGTTCGGAAGAAAGTTCCCAGTAAGCTTCCTCAACATGATCATTTTTGTAGCTCATCTAATCTCCTATTCTTTTTCTTTCAGAGTTTTTGCAGAAGTGAGAGGAGTGTCGGTGGACGGAGAACGACCCATGGGCTCTTTTAAGGGCCAACCTTCTAATGCAGCTAAAGCGGTCCCAAGCCCGCCACATATCCTCGGATATGGAATGCAGAGGGGAAGAAAAATAATGAATGGAATGAAATGGGAGGACACTCACGCGCCACACGCAACATAACACACTTCTCTCTTCCGTAGTCTAACAAGCTCTTTACACATGGATCGCAGTCGATTGCTATCCCTGTATCAGAAGTGTAAGCTATCTTAATTTTATTTGACACTATTTCATCTATCATCATCGTCCATATGAAATGTTTTAAGATTTACAAGTTAGACTAAGCGTGCTACTATTTCCCAATGAAAATGTATACATGGTTAAATCATCCACTTAACCCCATCCGTAGTCTAACAAGCTCTTTACACATGGATCGCAGTCGATTGCTATCCCTGTATCAGAAGTGTAAGCTATCTTAATTTTATTTGACACTATTTCATCTACCATTATCACCCATATGAAATGTTATAAGATTTACAAGTTAGACTAAGCGTGCTACTATTTCCCAATGAAAATGTATACATGGTTAAATCATCCACTTAACCCCATCCGTAGTCTAACAAGCTCTTTACACATGGATCGCAGTCGATTGCTATCCCTGTATCAGAAGTGTAAGCTATCTTAATTTTATTTGACACTATTTCATCTATCATCATCGTCCATATGAAATGTTTTAAGATTTACAAGTTAGACTAAGCGTGCTACTATTTCCCAATGAAAATGTATACATGGTTAAATCATCCACTTAACCCCATCCGTAGTCTAACAAGCTCTTTACACATGGATCGCAGTCGATTGCTATCCCTGTATCAGAAGTGTAAGCTATCTTAATTTTATTTGACACTATTTCATCTACCATCATCGTCCATATGAAATGTTTTAAGATTTACAAGTTAGACTAAGCGTGCTACTATTTCCCAATGAAAATGTATACATGGTTAAATCATCCACTTAACCCCATCCGTAGTCTAACAAGCTCTTTACACATGGATCGCAGTCGATTGCTATCCCTGTATCAGAAGTGTAAGCTATCTTAATTTTATTTGACACTATTTCATCTACCATTATCACCCATATGAAATGTTATAAGATTTGCAAGTTAGACTAAGCGTGCTACTATTTCCAAATGAAAAAGTATACATGGTTAAATTATTCACTAAAGCCCCATTCAAGTAAGTCAGTATGAAAGCAAAGATAATACGAAATAAACATTTATTATGGCATGTATTTTAAAAGGTCTTCATCGTCAATATCGTCCCAGAGTCTGACTTCACATAGATGACAAAAACAGTTGAGCTGCTTTAAACGTTCTTCTGCAGCGTCCCTCACGTTGTCAATGTACGCCCACTCCGCCACGGTTCGCGGTTGGGAGTTAGGGGTGTACCACTCCCATATTTGATGCAACTGCGACTTGCTGGTCATCTCCATCACATCGTCAGTATCGTACTGGAGATACTTCCACCTCACGCCTGTTAAGTCGGGACACTCCTTCTCACATACACTCTCCTCTTCCTCGTCCGCTGGTAATGATAACTTTCGTATATTGTCCAGTCGGTACACCTTCTCCACCTTCGCCTTTCTTGGTGCATTTGGTGTAACGAGCGCCTTTGGTGTTGAGCATGGAGAGGAGAACTCCAATGCGGTATTTGGTGTTGTTGGAGGGCTTGTCATGTTGACTGTGAATAATGACTTTGAAATGTTTTCTAATTCTTAAGTATACACAAGCAGCCAATCAGAATGAACATCCAATGAATGAAGAGAATGAAAGTATATAAGCAAAGTGATATCCGTATCATTTCACTCTGTCTTTGAGACGCATAATTGAACTGTTCTCTGACGAATTCTGTATTTGAGGCGTACAAGTGAACTGCTCTTTAGTGAATTTCAAATTTGAGTGAAGTCTCTATCTTGTTGAAGTATCAAGCTTAAACATAATTTCGTTCAAATGGTAAGTTGAAAATTTCCTCTCTCATCTCCCTCAAACGTGTAGCTAATAGCATCTTCCTCAATTTCAGGCATCAACTTCATCACCAACGCCCTCCCTTCTCGAGGAAAGTTTAGAGTTGTTGAGTCAAGGTAGGTTGTAACAATACACTGAGACTTGAACAGAGATGAAAGAATGATTTCTCTTTCAGGTGATACCAGTTCCATCTCGTGCGAGTCCATCTCAACATTGTCGCGGGAATGCGACGATCGGCAATGTGCTGACTGTGGACACATCTTCACGAGGAAGCGTGATCTCATCCGACACATCAAGCGAGGTGTTTGTAGACCTAAGCCGGCATCAATCTCCGAAGGTAGGGATGATTCTGTTAACGATGTCTCCTTTTCTTGCGATTTATGCATTCAGTCTTTCGAGACACGTTTTGAACTATCTTCGCACAGACTTCAACATACACACACGAACGATACCTACACCAACGGTACCTCCTCTATCCGACTCACTGAGGTGTCCATAAATAATTTAGTGAGGAACTACCAGATGGACTCCTCAGAAACCATTGCTAACTTTGAGGAATGGTTTCATCAAAATTCATCATTGATAGAAGCGCTCTTCAACAATTTAGACAATTTTAGAATGAAGGCGCTCATCTATCTTAAAATAAAATATGTAAAAATCGACCACCATACTGGACAAATAATAGAGAGGTTGGAGTTTCACATACCCTCCTCTCCTGCAACCGAAGTTGTAGACTGTGAGTCTTGGATAAATTTTCATATCCAAGGGTTAAAATTAAATATAGATAAATTTAACGAGCGTGATAGTGGACTCGTTTTTGATGGTATTGAGACCGCTATGATCAAAATCAGTTTATTAGGAAATCATAGTGGTCGAGGCTCCTTTAAACTTCCGAAAAATTTAAGAAATAAAGCAGCAGTCATTTCTGTAGATTGCGAATCGCAATGTTTTAAGTATGCCGTCCTCTCCATTCTCCACTATAATGATGTGCAGAATAGTCGATACCGCAAGAGTAAGTATCAACAGTGGGAGAATGAATTAAACTTCGATGACTGTAATAGTGACGATATGAAAATTAAAGATATAGAAAAATTTGAAAAATTGAACAACATCAAAATAGTTCTCCATGTTTGGGAAAAGGGATTGAAGGGTGTGCGCTACAACTCGCGTTCGAGTTGTTATGAACGTACAATAAACCTGTTATTAGTAAAACAGGATGATAGTGAGGAATGGCACTACTGTGGTATTCCCAAAATCTCTCGCTTATACCACCACTTAGAAAACTCTAGTAGAGAGTTATATTACTGCGACAGATGTATTCGCCACTTTAGGAGGAAAACTAAATTTGAAACTCATTACGAATGGTGTAAGCGAGGTAAACTGCAAATGGAGCGCATGCCCAAAGATAAGGAGTTTTCATATAGAGAGAATGGTGATGAACTAAGTCCTCTTCGTGTCATCTATGCTGACATCGAATGTTATATCGATGATAACATCCATCGACCAGCAGCCATTTCCTGCTATGAAGTATGGCATGATCACTTTAGGGGTAGGCAAAATAAAATGCGCGTCTGGCAAGGTGAGGATTGTATTTACCAATTCCTACAATTCCTCGAACAGGCTGTAAAATTTCAACAAAAACATGATGGTGAACTCTATCGCAGATCATTGCATATGACAGCAGATGATCAAGTAAAATTTGATAGTTGCAACGTTTGCCCCAAATGTAGGAAAACATTTGACGATGATAAGATTAAGAAAGTGCGCGACCATGATCACATCACTGCTAAATTTAGAAACGCACTCTGTTCAAAATGTAATTTTTCGCTGAGGATGAAGCGGCGTACATTACCCGTCATTTTCCACAATTTCAAGGGCTACGACAGCCATATGATAATAAAAGGAGGTTTAGGTCAAATGAAAGAGTGGAAGCTTGATGTAATAGCGCAAACGAGAGAGAAGTTTATGGCCATGACAGCAAAAGTGCCTGTCGATAAAACTAAAGAAAATAAGACGGTCTATTTTGATATAAAATTTTTAGATTCCTACCAATTTATGACTGCATCACTGGCCTCTCTCGTGCAAAATCTAAAGTCTCTTCCACTAACACAAAATCTTAAGAAACAATACCCAAATCTAACCGATGAAGTCATCACACGGAAAGGAGTCTTTCCATATGCATATTTTGATGCGATTAGTAAACTCGGCGAGACTTCTCTTCCGCCCATAGATAAATTTAAAAATGATTTGACCGGCGCAGAATGTAAGACCGAAGATTATGATCATGCACAAGATGCATGGATAAAATTTGACTGCCATACATTTGGTGAATATATGATTGCCTACCTTAAGTTAGATGTATTTTTGCTGGCTGATGTATTTCAGGAGTTTCGACGAGTGGCATTAGAAGAAGATAAGTTAGATCCCGTCCACTTTGTCAGTCTACCAGCCATGTCATTTAAGTCTGCTTTTAAAATGACTGGTGAGACCATTCATCTCTTACAAGATCCAGAGATGTATAATTTATTTGAGCGAGGAATTCGCGGTGGTCTCACATTTGTAAATAAACATAGGTTAAAATCTGAAACAGTAGGTAATGATCATACCCATCTGAAGTATTATGACCAAAATAATTTGTATGGTAGTTCATTATCCAAACCGCTACCTCACTCTGAGTTTAGCTGGTTAGATGATAGTGATATTCAACATTTCTCCAACCCTTCTAACATACTAGCAATTCCAGATGAAGGTGATTGGGGATATTATTTTGAGATAGATCTAATCTATCCAAATAATATTAAACATAAAACCGTAGATTTTCCACTCGCACCCGAATCAGGTGAAGTGAGCAAAGATATGTTTTCCGACTTTATGAAACAATTTCATAAAGATTTAGAATCATGTGGACAACCCGACTATAAGCCTTGCCGCAAACTTTTGCTCACTCAATATGATAAAGAAAACTATCTAGTCCACTTTAGCATCTTAAAATTTTATTTAGAAATGGGCATGATTTTAAAAAGAGTTCACCGCATTATTAAATTTAGACAGAAAGCCTTCCTCAAGCCATATATTGATAGCAACAGCCAGAAACGTGCACTAGCCCAAAATAACTTTGAAAAAGATTTCTATAAATATAAGAACAACAGTCTATTTGGTAAGACGATGGAGGATGTTAGAAAGCGCGTAAACTACAAACTAGTTAATGATGATCAAAAGTATCACAAATTGACCTCATCACCTCTATTCATCGATAGAGACATAATCGATGAGGATCTTGTAGGTATTAAAATGATAAAATCTGAAGTTGAGTTGTGCAAACCCATCTATATTGGTCAAGCTGTTCTAGATTACTCCAAGCTTGAAATGTATCAACTCTTCTATAAAATACTAAAACCGTGTCCTCTCGTAAAAGAGGTTCGTTTGTTGGGTGGTGATACAGATAGTTTCTTTTTAGGTATTACCACTCAAAAAGATTTAAATTTCAATGAAGTAGGAAAATCTTTAGAAAGATATTTTGATACATCAAATTATCCTGCTGATCATCCACTCTACTCCATCAAAAATAAGGCAAAACTTGGCTGCTTTAAGGATGAGACAGCAGGGAAGGAAATAGATGAAATGATTCTCCTCCGTCCAAAAATGTATTCTATGAAATTAAAGGATAGCGACGATAGTATTAAGCGTGCTAAAGGCATATCAAGATCATTGGTCTCTAACATGAAACATAAGAATTTCAGGAAAGCCTATAGAAATAAAAATATAACGTTTGTCAATATGACAATCTTAAAATCTAAGTCGCATGAGATCAAAACTCATACTTTTAGGAAACGGGCGCTTTCAGCATGGGAGGATAAGAGGTGCTGGTTAGAACACAACATATCTCTTCCACATGGACATCCTGACACAAACATACCACCACCCAAAAGAATTAAACTCACACTACCACATTCAGGAGACGTCTTAGCATAATCATCCTTAACTTAGTATTTTGATGTTGATTTCTGTAGATAAACATTGTTGTTTTATGTATCGCATGAGATTGTTTTTTCCTTGTGAATATGTGTCCACATCTGTACATTCCCCATGTGATGACTTTTCCACTGAAAGACATTTTTCCTATCCCTGTATATTTCCACCCTTCACGAAGTAAAAAGACTTTTTGTATATAACAATGTTTATTGAAGTGCGCTCATGTATATATTTTCAGTGGATGTTGTATAAAGTCTATTCCTTCACATTCATGTACATATTTCAATAAACATATCACAATGACTTCACTTTGTTTTCCGAAACACTAACGTTATGAGGGATTTAGTATCTTTCACATGGATGCACTCTTGTAAACCATTGGTAATTTTGATAGCAATAGAGGGTATAGTTTGTTTGACGACGGGATGATAGAAAATAGATTCAAACATCTTCTCGACTATTCCATATGAAGCGTCTTTATCATGAATGAAATCACGTAAAATGTATTCTTTTTTCTCACCAACAGAAATAGGTAGAATCAAATCACTTTGAATGTAAAGGTGCTGTTCATGTTTATCAAGTGTCATTGGTGTTTCTATACCAATCGTATGCGCAGCAGCAAACACAGTTTGTAGCATTGAAAAACCAAAGAGTTTTTTCAAATTTTTACTCAATTGACATTGAATGTCATCACCCAGTTTCAGAACAACGCGTTGATTTTCAATTGAAAACGAAATGTGGTGTGTCTTTACATCATATTTACTTTTCATCACATGCTTCAACTTCTGTTGTATATAAGGATTTACTACATGAATGAAGCTTTCAACTGTATGATATAGACGCGGCATTATATTGATAGCAACTTTAGATTCTTCATAAGACTGGTAAATTTTCTTGATGCGATCGCCATAGATGTCCACCCACCATTCATCATTAACTGAATCAGCTTTAGTGTGATATTCATGAGAAGCATACACCACACCGCTTCCAATAATAGGTGTATAATGTCTTACAAAATGACGCAAGGTTGGAGAGAAATAAACTGTAAGTTTGTCATTATATTTCTGAATAACCAACTTATTTTTGTCCGCCATAATTTTCTCTCCATACTTCTTACCCACAGTCTCATTCCATCGTTTTACTAACTCAATAAGTGATAAAGGTTGAACACCACGCTTTTTCAAAATGATGCGTTCTTCGCATTCTACAACATCTTCATCAAATATTTTAAATCTATAATGAAATTTGTTGATTCGATTTGAATAAACTTTTCTAACATTTGCAGTAGCAATTGACGTTAGATGTAGTCCATGACCAAAACCGAGATGCGGATAGAATTCACTATCCAACCTCAGCGTAAGACCTTTAGTAAAAGAATGAAAGCGGAGGAACTGTCTCCCACTCCAATGATAGATAGTAAACTCATAAGCTTTCTGATTTTTATTCTTCATGATGGAAGTATTACCACTGTTGAATGCCTTAATAATTTTCTCATTCCCAAATGGCTCATAAGAATCTGATTTTATCTGAATCCATTCATAGTTCCACTTTCCATCTGATGTTAAATTGTATGGGAACTGAAATGCATTATTCATCGTTATTCCATCATGGGTGCGAGGAGTCAATATCATTTCTTCCAAATCATTCACATTCTGAATATTGCTATCATAGCAAATACTAGAAACGCCAACCTCCCATTCACCTTCTAAATGCAGTGGGCGATTTAATTCTACTCGATAGTCTGATGGTTTATTTTTGGGAAATTTATTCATAGAAGCATTACTGGGCAAGTAGATTAGAAACGAGTCCTTATTTTCACTTTCCATATTATTCACATTGGAAAAATATATTAGCATACGTTTGCATTAACTCTTCATTCGGAAATGGAGTGTGATACTTGTCACAGCATCTTTATGAAAAGGAATCAACGCACCAGCATCGTCATAAATGGCAATATCAATTTGTGGGATGTAGTTTGATTTCAGCTTTGTATAATGCACTTTCTTGAAAGTATGCTCAGATAAAATACTGCAGCTCTTTGGCTGGTATGGTATCATTGCTAGCAATGGAGCTTCAACATCTCCCACACGTACATCTTCACCAATATTGGAATATATCTGAAAATAGTTAATACGACGCGATAGCGACATGTCTGCGCTAGCTTTGGTTACAGTACCACTTTTAAAGATATTTTGGTCAAAACCCAAAATGTCCATTAGAGTTTTATCCATAATTAGTTCAATACCTTTTCCACTTATAGTGAGAGACAAAGTACCTTCTTTTTCAGAAAATGAAATATGTTGCTCATTAATCACTTCATTTAAATAATCTACAACCAATTTAACCGAAGTAATAATGCGAGGCATCAACACTCTTGTTTCATGTAAGAAACCACCAAAAGGCTCTACACACTTTCTGTATAAAGATACGGCCCATTCTGTATCAAATTGATTTGGCCTTTCACATGGTAAATGTTGCATATCAGATTTTCCATGAACAGCTGCAGAACGATGTCGTAAGAACTGATGAAAATCTTTTGAACAAACTAATACTAGATCATCATCATTTAATTTGCTTATTGCAATATGATTAGATGATTTGATATAAGTCAATGTTGCCACTTGTTTACCATCAACTCGAAGGAGATAATTAAATTTCTTCAATAATGTTTCAGGAGTCATGTTTGTCTTTCTTGGCTTAATCACAATCTTCTTCACCAACGTCTTCTCATTTCTTGGAATAAGATCTACATAATAAGCTTCCTCTCGATATATTAACTGTTTATGACCACTTATGTGGTAATTAACGTTAAAATTATCATAGCTTGTTAAGGCGCTAGCGAGGTAGCCTAAATCATTTCTTAAACTTGGACTTAAACCAACAATCCAATCTTTCTCAACTACATGATGTACATAATTATAATCATCATTGTGCGGAGTAAATTGGACAATATGTTTACACGCTTTATTCAAGAAATCATATATAAACTTTTTACATGATAAGAGATCTTTCTTTGACCACTGTGGAATGTATACTCGGCACCCCTTTTCACATTGATAAGCAGCTGTACGCCTCATATTAATAGTCATCACCTCATGATCAAAAGTATAGACACAGTTGCTATAAACAAGTTGAGTGACACCCACTTCCCAATTCCCATTTAGCTGTTGTGCATGATCAATGGGAGTAGAAAAGAGTGCGGCTCGATTACTAGTAAATCTCTTTGTAGCCGCATTGCTAAGCAAAATATGATAAAACGACATTTTTATATTGCTAATCTGCAACTTTGCATAACATCATGAAGACTTGGATTTTGGACTCTCTACAATATATCAGAGTTGATCGTGATGGAAACGTACATTTCAAAAATTCTCATGGTCATACATCAAGAGGTATTACATTAACATGGCGACAATTTGTCAACCTCAATGATATCATGAGGGATTTGGAATATTTTGAAACATTAAGATTCATCTCCTTGGGTGATCAAGTTTGGCTTCAACATTACAGAAATGAAATTCAAATCTACCATTCTCATTCCGCAAACTGTTTCTCATTTCGCAAATACAATTGGGAGAAGTATAGAAGATACATACATCGCTCCATCATGACATTTATTCGTCGTGAGTTCATCGCCCTACTATGCAAATCTTAATCAGATATGATTACCACGCACCATGAGTTGGAAATTAGATTCCCTACAACGTATTGAAACGGATCATGATCGAAACGTCTATTTCAAAGATTCAACTGGAAATGTGAGAAGAGAGTTTGCTTTATCTTATCGTCATTTTCAATCTCTACATCATATCATGAAGGACTTGAAATACTTCTATATGAAAAGACATTCACGTATTGGAAATCGCATCTGGCTGCGCGTCAACAATCGGCGAATTCAACTCTATCATTCCCAACTTCATACTAACTTCACATTTCATCAAGGTAGTTGGGAAAAGTATAAAAGGAAGGTACATCGCTCAATTTACTCATTCTTTCATCATGAAGCGCCATCGCTACACCATCGTCAACATTCTCCGTCGCTTCAGACTCTACACCAAAATCGATCTCACAACATTACGCCAACAGCTTCCAAACAGCAAGTATTACCCGGGCCGTCCTCAAATGTTAGTGGTGAAGATGAACAATTCACGGAATCTTCAACTCTTCCCAAATGGGACTGTACAGATTCTCGGCGCCCTTTCTCATTCATCGGCGCAGTCAATGCGCTTAGAGCTACAAAGACTACTACGTCGGATATGGAAGAGGGAGAGGTGTGTGATGTCGAATCTGACTGTGGACAATATGGTGATCTCTACTCAATTGAGTGACAGTCTATCATTTTTGAAGATTCGTACCAGCAGTTACAGTTTGTGTTATGAACCCGAACTTTTTCCTGCAGCTCTCATTAGTTGTTGGTTGCCTGTGCATGTGGCAATCTTTCATAATAGTAAAGTGATCATTACTGGACTAAAATCTCATGAACAAGCAAATATGATCCTAGACTATCTCATTGAGTATGTACGTACCCAGCGGATTGTAAAATAAAAAACAATTTTTTCCAACATGATGTTTTTATTTCAAATCATGATAGAACTTACAAATCATTTTTTCATTAGAGGATGGATTACATGAAAAGTTTTGAATAATAGATGCAAATCGAGATACATGTAAACGTTTTAAGATGAAGTACAGTACAAAAGCACCACACGTTGATGAAAGTGGATGTTGTAGTATGCGTTCATTTCGCTGATATTGACGCGTATGTTTTCTCAACCACTGCTGTGTTGGTATATTTGGAGGTTGAGCAAGAGAGTCAAATAGTTCACCACGTCGGTCTTCTCCAATAAAGATCGCTTTCCAATGCTCACCGCCTAAATTCTGTGAATGAGTGTTTAGCACAATAAAGATGGGATAGTGATTTACTGCAGGTGGTAAGGTATCGAGTGAATAGACATTATCGAAAGCTTTCAACGTCGCTTCGTCTGCATTACGCTGCACTTTAGTCTTAATATCGTCAGCAGTCAACCAACTCATTAACGATTATACTGAAGAATCACGTCACGATACTTTGTAATTTCAATATTTGAATCGAAGACTGCATAAATTAATACATTGATCGTCTCAGGTAGTGTTCTTTTGAACGTCAAATCCAAACGAATATTATGAGGCACGTTCGCTTGACGATAGGGTGCACTAATATCGCTGTCAGCAGTTAAATCAAATGCATAAATAGTATATCCACTCTTAAACTCTTTCATAGTAAGTCCGTTGGTGTCATCCGTATTGTAAAAGCCAAAGACATCCATAAAATCAACATAACTGCGCATAAATTGATCTGAAGCAAAATCTGGTTTGTAGGGTGGACCAGGATGACTCACACCATTTACACGTAAAGCAATTTCACTTAACTGATTGTGTTTAAAATTGAAAGGATTCTTCTTTATATTACCATTAAATGCATCATTTTCAACCATTGCCACCATGAGGAGCTTCGGTGCTTCCGATGGAAAGAGGCCATCTTTCATGAAACTCTTTTGATCTTTCGGAATTGTAAAGGTGAGAAGCTTTGTATGCTGAATGGGGTAAATGGCATTTTGGCGGTTAAGGCCTTCAGCATGCCCTCTAATGACACTTGGATTCGGTACTACTCGACGAATGTAAAGTGCAATATCTTCCACATGAATTCTAAAATTGTCAACTTTAGCAAATGCATTCAGCGCAAATTCAGGCTTATTCAATGTCAGCTTGAGTCGCATGCTGGTATTACACAGTAAAAACTTTGACTGTCTAAAGAAGTCTAAATTCAGCGGACCATATAGCTGACATACTCTACTATCTTTAATCATAGCAGATCGCTTTACAAAGCCACTGTTTGTTTCAACATCAAATTTTCCTGCTTCATCTCTGTACCATCCCATGGCTTCCATATGACTTTTTTGTGCTGCTGGATGAAACTGTGATACATGATTGAAATATGATTTATAGGGATAATCGCTTTGACCACCTTCCACTTGCTGCTCTCCAATCGTTAGAGAAACATCACGAAGTAATGTAGTCAATGGTAAATTGTTCAGTCCAACTTTATGTGCATCGTCAATAGCAGTTCCATCTGCTTGCTGAATTCTAAACCTCAAATCAAGCATCGCATAACTCAAATCTATGTAGTCATCACTACCACCAGGAATAACAAATTCAATGGGGCCAGCATTCTCAGCTGTTCGAGGATGATAATCTACAATACTTGAACTAAGAATATCTGTCTGTATGGCTTGTTGATCGAACAAACAAAAACCGGAAGTTTTACACTCCATGATTAGAAGTTATAGCAGCGTCGTCGTTTAGCGCCTGATGAATGATTAGAGCCTCTGCGACGTTTGCGTGAATGCCTTTTGACTGAAGATCGCACCTTACCAGCTCCGCGATGTTTCCTCCTTCCTTTATTCATTCGTTTAGGTGATTTCTTTCCTTGAGTAACACCAGCAATGGTCTGCTTCAATGTTTTTAAACCGCGTTCCTTCCCACGATTCAACAAACTGCTCTTGAAACTTCTACCTCTGGAAAGATCACTAGCAACATCACCAGCAAAGCCAACGGCATTACTTAAAACATTTCGTTTTAAAGATCTACCGACATTGGATATGAGAGGTGCTACAACAGATTTCAGTGCACCAAGTATGCTACCTCCACGTTGGCGGCGAGCACCGATGTAAATTTGTCCTCCGCCACTTACATAGGAGGGTCGTGAATAAAATGAGGCAGTTGGATTCATAGCTCAAACCCTAAACATTGTTAGTTACAACTTTGCATGAATCACTGTCGATCACTTAGATGAAAGATGTCGGCACGACGCATCCAAGAGTTCATACTTGAAGGATAACCAGCCCATTTAACAAGACACCATTCTTCACCTTGCCGTTTTTTACATCGAATGATTTTCTCTACCAAATATGTTTCACTTTCAGTGACTACCTCAATCTCATCGCGGTAAAAGCTACCCTCAATTTCTTCATTATCGTAATCTTTCAACTTGTAGGTGGTCGGAGAGTCTTTTTGATTAATCCTTGATACTGTAAATACCTCCTCTGTCCAATTCGGAAGGTACCCTTTAGCAAAAACACTTTTCACTTTTGAGATACGAACTTTATCGCCAATTTTCACATCACTTTTCACATGAGTGCGTTTACGTTGGAATGATTCGCGCACTTTATCTACATTGTCAGCATTTACATCTACTGGTCTGAGTCCAATAGAACGATGGATAGAGTGATTGTAGGCATGGAGTGTATCTTGTAGAACCTTTGTCCAATTTTGTGTCAAGTTGGCAGTAAAATGTCGCCACAAGCGATTTTTTAATGTGCGATTAAAACGTTCAACGAGTGCAGCTTTATAAGCGCTCTTTACACTAAACAACTCAATGTCATGCCTCTCAAATAATCTTGTCACATGCTGATTTTCAAACTCTTTTCCTTGATCACTCTGAATTCTTTTTGGAATGCGACCTTCTCGAAAAATTGTTTGGAATGCTTTTGCTACTCCTTTCCCTTCTTTAGTTTTTAAAGGTTGAGCCCACGCATAACGCGAGAAAATATCAATGACGGTTAAAATAAAATTATTGCCCGAGTTATGTTTTGAAATGGAGGCAACATCGCACAAATCTGCTTGCCACTGTTCATCGATGTCATGAACAATATAATGGCGGGTGCGGTACTTCTTTTTCGCTTGTTTGTGGAGTGTATAGGTAGCCTGACCCTTTAACCATCGTTTCACTTGTGATTGTGGAAGACCACTCGCTTTTGATAATTTCTTGATAGATGCAAATCCTGCCGGATGTTTTACATCATAATAGATTGACTTCAAACGTTCAGTCGATGACGGCTGACTCTTTTTCCTCCTTCTCATCTTTTTTCTTTCTTGCCTTTCTACATTTACAACAACTGCAGCATTTAGCTTTAGCGGTTTTGCGATCGTGTTCACATTGCTTAGGGGTTTCATTATGAGAGCTGGCGCAGCAAGTGCAAGTGACAACGACATTCACCTCTGGCGGCTCATTACATGGCAAGCAACACATCTGCTTCATATTAATAGTCTGAGAACATGTATTTCCTAGGAGGAGCTGTTTTACGTTTTCCTTTTACCAGTTTTAGTGGCGATGTAGATCTACGTCGAGTTCTTCCTCTTGTTTGCTTAGTGAGTGTGGGAGGGGATGTAGCAGGTGACGTCTTAAACCAATTTGTTGGCATTTTCATCGCCTGAAGCATTGGAGTAGTAGCCACTGTTGAATCAAGTTCTTTCAATGTCTCATTATTTAAAGCAAATTTTGGCACATTATGCTTTTTCAATAGTTTAAGAAAGTATGACCAACCAGGTGGAACATAGCCCTGACGGCGCTTTCTACGTGTCGCATACTGAATCAAGTCTTCATAACGTGAAGCATCAATCACTTTATTTTCATCTGTAATGATTTCTCCTCTATCATTTACATTGAGATGGGGTTCAATACTGTTGAAAAGAGATATGGCATGTGCGCGAGATGCTAAAGGTGTAGCAGTCGATACAGAGTCACGCATCTTATTCTTCAAGTTTTTCAATTGCTCAACAGTTTCCGATTGTAATAATACAGCACGATGTGGATCTTTGATGTGAACATTTTGCTGATAATCTATTTCTTTCCTATACATTTGATTTGCAAGAGGTTGCTTTACTTGCTGCATGGCAGTCAATTGTACATATTCATCCTGAGGAATAACAATCATGCGAGAATAAGAACTCATAGTTTGTAGATAATCATGGGAGTTTTCAAAATATCACTTCGAAATCTAAATTCTTCCGGACACTCTTGCGTAAAGTCAATGAATAAGTAACCGTATGGTTTTTCAGTAGCTGCTTGAAAAATTTCAATTAAGGCTTTTGATCCTCTGGGTGCAACTTGTCACGCTAAAATTTCAAATTGACTTTTATCTCGCGGATTCTTGAAAATAGCATAATAGTGTGTATTCAGGTTTCGTGTACGAGCTTCTTTTCCATCAGGAAACAAATTTTGTGTAATATAGATGATAAAACACCTTTTATGGTGTGCTGCGCGAGTGAACATATCTGTAACATCTTTTGAATTCTTACTTTCTTTTAATAAATCATCCAATACAACAACATCATTAGACTGAAGTTTATCCACTGGAATAATTCCTTCATGTCGAATAAAGTTGCGACTTTGCAATTCCTGAAACAGCGACGGTTGATAAATACCATAACACCAAATCACTCGATTGATAGGTTCCTTAAACAACTCCCTTCTTTTATCCAATAAATTCAGCGTGAAAACAGTTTTACCTGCATGAGATGGACCTGATACAGTCAGAACTTTATCACATTGAAGTCTGAAATCCATTTTATTACTTTGAGACTCAACATTTGCATAATTAACGCTTAGAGCCAAAGATATTTCCCAATAGGTTGCCCACGGCAGGAGCTATCATTGGAAGTATTGCTGAAAGGAAACCGCCCTTTTGTGTTAGAGTTTTCCTCTTTCTTTGAAGGGCGACTTTAGGATTGGAGATGAAACGCAATTTCGTAGCATATCGCTTAAGTAACTTTCGTTGTTTTGGTGCTAATTTCTTCGTCCTCAACTTCCTCACATGAGAAATAATTTCACAAATGAATTTATCGTTAGCATGTCGTATAGCATTGTATCGCTGATTTGCTTTCATTCGTCGGAGAGCTTGAATGGCTGAAGAAAACTTTTGACTTTTACGTTTCGTCATTTTACGTTTCGCCATTTTCCGTGTTAGTCTTTGCTAAAACCTATCTTTACCACATTTGCATAGGTACTAACTATTGCGACATAAGTGACACTCGAAATGAGCAATGTCACAGTGGTTACATTGGCAAAGTTGAATGCAATTACGTATGAAACAGCGTTGACAAAAAGCATGCTTACATCTCTTGAAGATGCGCTTTTCATTTCCATCCTTTCGCTTACATACATCGCAACACATAGTTTCACCGTTACTGATGTCTATAGCAAGTCTTTTTGAAGATATGAATTTGCTAGCCTTTTCTAAATAATAGACGCATGTACAGAAGGAATATACTTCGAGAGTGAGCAGACATAGCTCGAAAACCAGTTGTGCTACAATCAAGTACCACTGCATTTTCAATTTTTCTTTATGGAAAGTTGAATGTGAATATCTGAAATCGCTTCAATCACTAGACTGCTACCATGATGGTTAAATGCGTTAAGACGTTCAGCAATTTTTATCATATGTCTTTTAAAAAATTCTTCGGGGTGATCTACCACTTCCATTGAATAAGAAGCAAAATGGAAAGAGCGACTTTCCACCTCTTCCTTTCCAAAATGACTAAACTTAATTTTCGCAACTAATCGCGCCATGACAATGCTATCAGAGAATGTATTCATTAACTCTAGAAATAGAGTGCTAGCATCATCTACCACTGCTTCGATGTCGGTCTCATCTTTATGAAAATTTATCACATAATCTTGAACAGCTCCTTTTAAACTTTGCCTATGAAAACGTAATGTTCCGCAGTCGTTTGAGAAAGACATGATCGCCCTTTAACTAACCCATCCATTGCATGAAAACAACAACTCTTCTCATAGTAACATTTATTGAATAACGGTAACAAGCATGCATTATAAATCAATGGTTTGAAAGAGATAAAATAGATACAGCTGATAACTATCATACAGCGAGCAATGATAACCATACAGGACTTTGGCAGTGTTGAGGTAAGGAGGAAAGAAGCATTGGTTATGAACGTAGCTACTACAACGAACAGACAAAATAGGAACACACAAATCCTTAAAACGTTTCGTGACTTCATGATAATGTTGATTCACTCTACTATCCCAAGGCGGGAGCAAAATATCATCAATGATTAGATTGGGAAATACTTTCCTCTCCTTACCAGGATTATTACAAAAGATGCGTATAACATTGAAAGCAGCTAACCATCGTTTAAAGTCAATAAGAAGAGCACTCTCACAAGAAAAGCCATAGTCTTGCAAATATTTCAGATTAAGTCCATGAATGTGTTTTCTCGCCCATTGATCAACATTGGGATCACAGTTGGCATGTTGATGATAGACACTAACAATCTGATATGTCCAATTGTTCATAGCAATAGCACTGAGCTCCTGTACAGGTTCACCCTCACAATCCATAAAAATGATGATAGAAGCCTAAAACGGAAATTTACACATCTAAGGAAGCGTTCTATAACATATTACAAAATGAAGAATTACATCGTTGCTTTTCACGACAAAATACACAAATGATATGATGGCAACGAAGAAGTAAAATGTATCTAAGAAGACCACGTCTACGACACTCAAAGCACATAAGCGAATTGTCATAGGGTAGAGTTAGGAAAGGACTAGTAATTCTCCTTCTTTGATTTGCGTTTTGATGTAGCATTCTTCTCCGACTTGCGCTTCGTACCACTGCTGTTAAGGATTTGATCAATTATGTCGTCCACGTTGGGTGGTTTCGGAATATATAAAATGGATTCCATATGCATGGAGAGAGAGGCTATTTTATTATCCTTGTGTCGACCATAATATAGCCCATTCACTTTGAAAAGGATATCCCAAGTACCTTCTCCGAGCTCATCAAATCTGATGGGTATTGAATGATCTCCATCCTTCTTATAGTAAGTACACCAATGTGATACCGGTAGGCAAATGTGATTACCATCCCAAATCTTTCTATAGGGAGTATCCTTGTCATCTCTCGCCTTCCACTCTTGAGCAAGAGGAGTAGGAATGTCCATATTTAATGTCACGTACTCCTCAATAATATCAAGTTGGTGGCGAATGTACGGACTCACGGGGATCAGTATGTAGTCCCCATACTGATTGTGCATTATCTTGACATCCGTGGAAGGGAGCATTCCCGTTTGGAGTACTACGCTATGATCATCATAACGCAAGGCTTGTTTAAATTTACGCTGTAGCGGTGTAGGATTATGTACCTTGGATGTTTCTTCCACTGGCCTCAGTTGTAGATGATCTGACCGTAGCGAACCTTGTAACGTTTGACCGCCATTTTGTCCTACTAGTGCAGCAGATGGAGTAGATGCCTGAAAATGAAAAAAGATTGTATTAAGTTTACGTTCAAGGGAGGAGAGGGAGGGAAGTAGCGACTTACCATTTTAGTTGGGTAATAGAACAGGGAACTAGAGAGAGAGAAAATGTGCGTCCGTCACTCGTGTGATTCAACGATGGAATGATTCTCACTGTGGAAGGCTCGCTATTTATAAAGAAATGCTTGATTCTCATTGGATGATGATCCTCATTGGACAATAACATCAAGCTGATTCCAAATCTGGTCTCTGTTTTCCAATCCGATGCTTCGTTTTGAAGCTAGAGTCCAAAACGTCCCAAATTCTAACTCTGTCGTTTTTCGCCAATGTCCCAAAATCTTAAATGGCGTCTCACATCTAAACGAAGACAGATAGGAACAAGCCGATTCTTTCACTGAATTTGTCTCACTCTTAGCTTTCAAACGAGCTATCTCACGACAAAATCCGTCCACTGGAAGCCAAAATCGAAGCAAGCTGTCCAGAGGGGGGGGGGGACGTCAGCGAAAAATTTTTTATCTCCGATTTCGCTGGAAACATCCTTCCTAACCCAAAATTTCACGTAGATTCCGAATCTGGCCTCCGTTTTCTCATCCGATGCTTCGTTTGGGCGCTACACACCAAAACGTCCCAAATTCTAACTCTGTTAAAATTTTGAAGAAAAATTTTTTCTCACCAATTGCCTTGAAACTCACCCTACCGATGCAGAATTTTACGCTGAATCCGAATCTGGCAGCCATTTCACCATCCACGACAACCTAGACGGTCGCCCACGTTAACCTAGACGGTCGCCCACGTCAACCTAGACGGTCGCCCACGTCAACCTGGACGGTCGCCCAAGTCAACCAGGCGGTCGGACCAACTCACTCGAGTCTCACACTCTGACGTTCCAGAGGGGGGGGGGGAGTCAGCGAACATGTTGTGAACCAACCTGGCCGGCACACCACGACAGACCACAACCTCTGTCGTTCCAGAGGGGGGGGGGGGCTCAGACCCGAAGCACCACGGCGGCCGACCACGACACTCTGCCGTTCCAGAGGGGGGGGGGCGCCGGTCGAGTGTTTGTCATTTGCTTACTACTAGCTCCTATCCGAGAGCTAGCGCAGTATTTTGCTTCAAGGTTTCGGAGCTGCTACAAACCAGGAGAAAATGTGACTATTGACGAGCAGCTGGTGACGTTTCGAGGCAGATGCCCGTTCAAAGTCCATATTCCATCGAAGCCTGGAAAATACGGCGCAAAAATCTGGATTCTGGCAGACTCTGAAAACTGCTATTGTTGCAATTTTCAAATCTATACCGGACGCATCGGCGCGAATCGTGAGGTAGGACAAGCATTTCGAGTCGTTTTGGAATTATCGGAATTTCTTTCGAACACCGGCCGTCACATAACTGCAGACAATTTCTTCTCGAGCCTTGATGTTGCCCGAGCACTTCTTGGTCGAGATCTGACATATTCCGGAACAATGAGAAAGAATAAAGGTGAGCTTCCGAAAGAAATGCAACCATCACCCGGTCGCGAATCATTCACAAGAATTTTTGGCTTCCAACGAGACGTCACTCTAGTTTCCTATACGTTCCCATAAGAAAGGGAAAGCCGTGGCACTTATTTCAACGTTTCATCATGACGATGAATGTCAGCCAGAGGAACCAAGAAAGCCAAAAATGATTCTCGATTACAATCGAAGCAAGGCCGGAGTCGACATTCTTGATCAAGTGTGCAGGACATATTCTTGCAAACGAAAGACAAGGCGATGGCTATTTGCCATATTCTGCAATCTAATTGACATGGCCTCCTACAATGTCTTTGTCATCTACACCTCCATCCATCCTCAATACTACCCTGCAGCATCTCATAGACGCCGTTTGTTCCTGATAGAACTAGGAACATAGCTGATGGCGGTGTCTGACGAAGCAGAGGTCTCTTCGGCTGGAACTCCAGGACCTGTTCGCGGAACCTTCAATCTCGCCAGACGCCGCTGCTACCTTTGTCCTCGATGATTGGAGAGGAAGGTGAGACAGATCTGCCATGAATGCGAAAGAAACGTTTGTAATGAACATTGTCGCATCATCTGCGAACATTGTGCAACGGATTGATTTTATAGATACGCTATAAGAAGCTTCTATATCTGAATTGTTTTGATTTTCATGGTAATCTCCGAGGCCTACATGTATCAATGTACAGTAAATGTATATTACATATGTATGTAATGTGTTACACTATAGAGCTGTTAATGCTAAATGTTGGATGTGTATTTTCCTTAAACATCCTTATTGAGTTCAGTATCATAACTAAACAAATAGTTAGTCATTATCATGAAAAATACACTGGGGGCCTCAAAGGCCCCCACTGGACGTTAACGTAATATTTTTTCTTGGATGTTAGAGGGTTAATAAAGTTTTGTTCAATAAAGTTTTGCTTAAATTTTCGCTTAAAGTTTTTAGCTCTTCTAAAAAAAATTTGTCATTTTCTTCATTAGAAATTTTAGCATCACTAGAAATTTTGCCATCCTGTCTATTCTTATCATCAACTTTTTCGGACTGTAATTGAAAGGTTTGATTTACTTCATTAGCTATTTGATCAAATTTTTCAATCTCATCTAACGTAATAACATTATCATCACATACTCTTTGAAAGTAGTAATGTAGTTTATCATAGACTTCTTTAATATGTAAATGCTTAGTTTTTAATGATTTTCGTTTCTTAGTTATTAAAGATTTATCTAACATTGTAACAAGTGAAGTTGCAAAAACACCCGTACCTGTTAAAGCAGTAGCAACTACTGGAATTACTAAAACACCTGAAGATATAACAATTGTTAAAGCACCTAGACTTATTGTTAAGAATATGCCAATTCCTTGTGTTACATTCTTAACTTGAGTCCATCTCTTTCTTAATTTTTTATAATGCTCTAATCTTAATAATAATTGAGATTCCTTATCTTTCATATACCTAACTCTATCTTTGTGTTTTTCTTTATTCATTTTTTCAATGTTAATCTTTTCAATGTCCATTAAAGTAGAACTACGTTCATATGATAACGAAGGATATATTCTTGAGGTTCCTTCCACTTTTGTTTCATCCACTTTTGTTTCTTCCATTTTTAAATGAATATTTTGAATAAATATTTTGAATACAATCTTCTGCTATATAAGGACAACGTGATATTTTTTGGGCTACCTAAATTTTCATCTGCCTACATTTTCGATCTTCGGCTACATTTTCGACCTTCGGGCTTCGCCTACGTGATATTTTTCGAACACGTGATATTTTTTAGATTACGTGATATTTTTTAGATTACGTGATATTTTAAGACCGCCTAAATTTTCGTCCACGTGATATTTTGAGACCGTCTAAATTTTCGATTACGGGATATTTTGAGACCGCCTAAATTTTTGAAATTTTGATTTTTTTTGAAAATTTGTCACTACCTAAATTTTCGCCCTTCGGCCACGTGAAATTTGAAGTCTACCTAAATTTTTGAAATTTTGATTTTTTGAAAATTTTGAAAAAACCCGCAAAAGTGTGACATCCGGCGCAAGCGAAGCGAAGCAAAGCGAAGCGAAGCGTCGCGCCGGATGTCACACTATAAACTACTATCGAAGAACTGAAAGCAGATCGAGGAAAATGCATGAGCGATGGCCTAGAAGACATACTGTACGGATTTTATGCGAAAAAGGAAATTGATGATAGCATGCAAAACCTAAACATGAAAATTGATGAGATCAAGAGAACGATTGAAGAACAGAGAGGGCACCCAAACCATCAACAACAGAGAAGCTTTCGAAGAAATACAAACAATCAGAGGTCTTTCATACGATGCTACAATGGTCATAAGCAAGCTCGTAACTGTTGGAGCAATACTTACGGAAGAAGACCATTCCAAAGAAATCGCTTCCCGCGAAAGGTATCAAAATTTTAGACGTCAAAATCAAAGTCAAAATCAAGAACGTACTGGCAAAGTAATCAAATGTCCCAAATTAACCAAATTAACAGAAGAACGGAAGAACAATATTTCGCAAGGCCAACAATGAACAACCAACAGCAGCACATCCCTACGAACATGCCAACGACTGGAGGAAATATGCAAAACATTCATACAAATAATATAGCTTCTGCTCCTATCCAAGCCTCTAATTCGTATTTTTGACGAAATCAATGAAGGAGAGGAGACGTTAGGGAACGATGTTGCTGACACTTCTGATAACAAACAGATCATGAATATATTTTGTGTTAATATCAATGGACTGACAGATGAAAAAATCAATCACTCTGATTTATTGATGCATGCCAATAACGCTGACATTATATGCTTCTCTGAAACTCACTTACGTAACGAATGGGATTTACCTCAAATTCCTAACTATCATGGGCATCATACAATTGTTAAAAGAAATACCTTTTATGGTAGAAACATCAAAGGCGTGTCTGTATATCACAAAAATACACAAAATGGTATAAAAAGTGAAAATTTGATAGATGAAAATGGCAATCTCATGATAATAAAATTAAGTAGCGATGAATGGAAAGATATCAAGGAAGTCTTCGTAATCATTTGCTATAGAGAAACCCGAGAATCGAAATATAAAGAAAGAGGCTATTTTGATAAAATCAGGCATCATATCGTTAATTTCAAAATGGAAAATGTAATTCTTATCGGTGATTTAAATGGCCGAATCGGATCACTATCTGACAATAGAGAGTTAAATCTTAATCCAAGAAAATCAGAGGATGCAATAATTAATGGTCATGGAAAAGATATAATCGAATTTTGTAATCTTACATCACTCATAATTGCCAATGGTAGAATGGAACCAGGCAAACCAACTTTCATGACGCTCCGAAATGAAGAAGCAAGAAAATCAGTTATTGACTACCTGTTATTATCAAAATCAATGTTACACTACTTGCGACTATTTCATATATCGGATCCAGTGTTGTATACGGATCACATACCGCTACATGTAGAGTTTAATATTAAACTCAAAACTAATTCAAAGTGGATAACGCAACAGACTAAATTCAGTGAAACTACAAGAAGACGAGATTTGCAAATTGCAAACAAAAGACCTTACAAATGGACGACACGAAATGAGCTACAATTTGATAAGGCCAACTATTCAGAAAAATGCCGCATAGTCTTTCCAAGACAATAAAAACAAATGAGCTTACCAGAAAGGAAACATATCATAAAATAGTTCAGTATAAAGATGAGGTCATTACTGACGTACGTGCATTAAATCATGATCCTATTAGGACAATTTATTCTGATGAGAAGCTATAGAAGAAAATACAAAAACGCAGTAAACAGAGCAAAAGAATGCAGAACTCAAGAAAATTTAAAGGAGCTTTTGGAATTAAAGTATGAATTGAATAAGAGAGTACGAAGAGAAAAGAAAAAATTCAAATCAGAGAAGCTGAATTTATTATATAACGCGAAGGCAGAAAACAATTACAAAAGATACTGGCAATTAATTAAAGGTGACAATTTCAAAATAAAGCCAGCTAATGCTTCAACTCTACCAGCACAGGAATTCAAAATACATATTGAAAATGGAGACAAAAATTCGATATTTGAAAACATGAAGACTGATTCCACTGCCAACTTAAGTGTTCTGACTGAAGTATCGCCTCCAAATATATTGGCTCCTGAAATTCTGAATACGGACATAACCCATGAGGAAATAGAGAATTGCCTAAAAACGATGCAAAATTCCAAATCTAGTGGACCTGATGGTCTTGTCAATGAAATGTTAAAAGACAATATTAAAGAATTCCTTGATATTTTTTCTCATCTATTCAATAACATAATGAATGATGGTGATCTTCCCTTTGATCATAGCTGGATTACCCCAATCTTAAAAAAAGGAGATAGGAATAATTCAAATTATAGACATATCAACTTAGCATCATGTGTTGAAAAATTATTAACAAAAATTCTAAATGAATATTTGGCTAGACGAAAATGAAATAATTCACAAAGCTCAAATAGGATTCCGAAAAGGACATTCAACACTTGATAATATATTTTTAGTAAGAGAGATTAATAAAATATAATAGCAATGTGAAAACACCCTTGTACTTATATGCTTCACAGATTCATCAAAAGCTTTCGATTCCATTCCGAAATCGAATTTGAAACGAAAGCTCAATGAACTATTACCCACGAGCAAAATTTTACATTTGCTAAAAAAGTTGATAGACAATAAAACGTATAAGGTTTTGTATAAAGGACAAGAAACAGATGCTTTCAGACTTGAAAATGGAATTCCACAAGGCGACAGTTTATCACCGACATTCTTTTGTATATATATGAACGACTTGCTAAAAATACTAGACAAAAACATTCAATTTTTGGACCCAATCCAGTTACATAGCAATGAAAACAAAATATCTGCTATTTTGTATGCTGATGACATTCTACTCTTCAGTGAATCACAATTGGGCTTATTAAACAAATTGAACTGATACATGAATATTGTAAAGGAAATAGATTAAGTATTAACTTCAATAAAACAAAAATAATAGTAAAGAATGTAAAGTCCAAATACAGTCATCTGAATATAAAGCTGGATGATTGGATACGAAGCATTGAAATCGTAACTGAATATAAGTATCTAGGCCTTCACATTGCAAAAAATGACAGAAAGCATTTGGAGTCATTAGAAGCAAAAGGCAGAAAATCATCATTTTTAACGACAAAAACTATACGAGAATTAGGCAAGGTAAATGGAACAATACTTGTCAACACGTTCGAAACATTGGCTTTGTCGACCATGAAATATTGCGGAGAGTTTTTATTTAATTGCAATTTAAAAGATTTGAATAGAATACAACTACAGTTTTATAAAAAATTCTGCTTCATGAAAAATTCAACGGCGAATTATTGTATTTTTGGTGAATTTGGTATCAAGCCAATGGAATTTCATTTTTACAAATTAGCAATTCGTTTCTGGATAAATATAATTAGCGGTGACAAAAGAAATCTGGTTTTGAGAATATACAAAAGCATCGTTAGTGATTTAGATAACGATATATATTCCAATACATGGGTGTACAACATAAGAAAGCTTTTGAAAAAGTTGCACCTAGATTGTCTTTGGGAGAATCAGAACGAATGTAACAAAAATGAGTTTGTACAAAAGAGTAATGAGCGATTGTACCACTATTTCCGAGAAGAATGGATCAACAGTGCAAAACACAGCCATAAAGGTATTGCATACCTCAAATTATGTGGTTTCGATAATTCAATTAAGTTAGGGGAGACCGGGGCTAGTTGTTACAATTTTTAATTTTTTTGAGATTGTGACCGAAGTATTTGTCCTTTTCGCCTAATTTCTTTGCTGGAACATGTTTAGATCGTGAGACATAATGTTCATGCAGTAGAATGAAGAAAAATTAAATACTATTCCTGTGGCAAACATTTAATTACAAGTAAAAATTTGTAACAAATTGCCCCATATACGGGGCATATTGTTACAGCAAGCGGGGCAAGTTGTTACAAACGACGTTAAAAATTATATCGTCATCAAATGTTTCATTCTAATATACCAAACCCGGTAGCATGAGAAATATGACCAAAAAAATATGAGGATAGTACAAAACATTCTCAGACGCACACTCACTAAGATTTCTATATGTTTATAAGTTGCAAACATGACATACAAAAGGCCCTTCATTCTCGGTGCAGTCCGCGTGGGCCCAATCACCGCATTCAATACACTGAACCCACTTTTCACCAGGTACAGAGTTTTAAAACGTATCGCCACAAAACAAGCAGACATTTTCTTCGGATGTAACTGCCTTGCTTTCAGCGCGCTGCTTCTTCGTGATACGTGCCTTTTTCGCAGGCATATTTTCTCCCTTTTGCTTCTTTTCTTCAAACAGCTTCTTCCTTATCGGTGAACTAGTCAAAATTTCGGTTCTTCGTCTTCTGCCATTAGGTCTACTTTTCCTTGGCAGAGCCTTGGAGAACGGGCGAATCATTTCTGGAGACACCTGCAGAACTGCAGTCATGTCCAGACCTGGGCTTGACTCACTTGGATGATCAATGCTCTGCCGAGATGTCCCTAGCATGTCACTTAGAGACTGATCCGTTGTAAAGCGCTGCGGTAAAAGATTATCATCATGACATGGCCTATCGAAAGACAGATGAGCAATTTGGCTATCTTCCTCATGCTCAACGAGAACCGGTGAATTCAAAGGCCCATCGGTTGTGTAACCAAGTAAAAATTCGTCGTCAGTGAATATATGTCGATTAAAAGGGAAAATTCCAGACACTCGAAAGCCACTTAGAATATTCAATGGGGACAAAGCTCGTGACCAAGCATCGCTGGACATTTTTGGTATATCATAGATCGTCATTGTTTTGCCAGGATGAGCCTTTTGCCAAGAATCATATGAAGCATTATAATATTTCTTCAACGGACCGCGTAGACACTTTGGTCCAATGGTTGGAGTTTGTGGGAACAATGTGCGGGAAAAGACACAAGTACAATGCCATGTTCTCTACAAAACTCAATACAATCGTAGTTCACATGTGATTCATGATTGCCCAAAAGAACTAGAACTGGCTTTTCAGGTGAGCTACGCTACGGACAGTGGTTACAAAATGCTGCAAAAATATTATAAAATTGGGTCCTGTCATCCATCCTGATGGACAGGGCTATAACGACTTAGGCTATTGACTTGTAGACAATTTATGTTGTTTGCTGCCTGAATGGTATTTTTTCTCATCTGCAGCAAGTTGCTATGCACAGCACTCTCGAATATGTTTAACGGCTACAACAAAAGCAATTGTTCAATTATAAGTCCATTGACATCTGTTTATAATCTTAAAAGTGACAGCGAAATGTTACTCACCTCTTGCCTTGATCGCCAACTTGACAATGAAACGTTATCGAATGATACCGATGGAGCAAGCTGATCGGACATCCCTTAAGGACATCACTTTTAGCCATTCACAGTGAAAGTGGTTTTCCTCTCGAGATAACATGAATATCTCATAAACTGGCTCATAACGTAGCGAGTATGGTTGTGATGGGGCAAGTTGTTACACTGTAACAACTTGCCCCATCCCTGCTGTAACAAAATGCCCCTTGAGCAATGATTTTGGATAAATCACTCTACAGCTGAAAAGACTGCAATTTGCGAAACATAAAGACTTACAATCTCGAAAACATACACACAAGTACTCTCAAACAGATAACTGTGAATATGAGACTCATTTGACGCATTGAGTAACAAATTATGCAAAAACTTGAAAAATTACTCGAAGGACGGAAAAAACGATTTTTTTATCTGTAGTTCACATAATATAATAAATTGAACTTCTTTCATGGGGAAAATAATGCGTCAATAAAGGTTCATCTTTTGCTAGTTACGCGTCAGATTTCGCTTTGTAGTTTTCACTGTAGGCCCACTGTAACAACTTGCCCCGTGTAACAACTAGCCCCGGTCCGCCCTATACCTTAATGTCAAATCTCAAATAAGTCAGGAGGTATTGATTATGCTTAAATTGAGAACAGGCAATCATAAATTGAAATGTGAAATTGGAAGATACGGTAACAGAAACACTTATGACGAATGTGTTTGTCCAAACTGCGATAGTAAAATTGATGATATATTTCATGTGCATGTATTTGTTGAATGTCCTCAATTTTCGGAGATACGTGAAAAATTTCTACCAGAATTTGTTGCAATTGATAGAACACGATTTTGCCAAATGTTTGATACTAATAAATCCAGTGGAATAAAATCGATTGCCTCTTTCATAAAAATTGCGAATCATAACAGAGAAATAGTAAATTTTTGAAACCATGAAAAGAGTGTGCTATAAATAAGTGTAAAGCACATCTATGAAGGGTCAATGGCTACAAGATATCACTTTGTTAAATCTATTGTTCGATAGCTATGCTTTTAAAATGTCTTACCTTGAAATAAATAGTCGTCAGCTACGAATGTTAATGTGTCATGTCTACGAATATATAGCAACGCTTAATTTCGACCAATGCCTTCATTGAGACAAATCATAGATATAGAGGTATAGATAGGCACTATGTCTATGCTATTAAACACATGCGAGTATGTTTGATTGCTATGTCGAACACAGACAATGAAACAATTAATTTATTTGATTACCCATCAAATGCGATGCAAAAAAGGAAAATGACATTGTGCATCATCGTATGTAAAAATGGCTATGTAAAACACAGGTGATCAATGACGCAAGCAAGCGATAGAAAGCACATCGGTGTAACTATCGACAATGGATGACACCAATAGATCAATAAATGATGAATAGTGATCAAATTGGACACAGAACAGCACTGGAAAGCGATTGATGTTTCAGTTTATGTGCTAAATCAAAGATTGTCATAACGCAAGGGCCGGATCATTTACAATTTCTTCACATCATACAGTACTCATAATTCTCTCAATTTTATTACAGGTGAGATAGTAAAATCCTATTATTTATACCACATCCATGATTACAGCATACTATGATGAGTGTGTTGCAGAATCGATGTACATGTATTTTGGTAACATGCATTATATGTTTGATGTTTTTATGTAAATATTTTACGGCCCTTGCACTCAAGTATTTATTAAAGGTGCGATGTTGATGTGTATGAATGATGTCCTATAATAGAAATTCAGCGGAAATTATTACATATTTGAAAACGCACATATCAGATCTTGCATATAAACGCTATTAATCAAATATTAATTTGTGAAATTAAATTGTCTCCTCTCCTTCATGATCTTGTGATATTGTATTTCATCGCGACTTCTCATAAAACTGACTTGACGTTCATACATTTACTTTCCATGACTCACAGCTTCAATCAATGACAATGTGGTGTTGCAGACTGTCATCAGAATTTACTTGTATATATTCATCATCATCACTATCATTCTTCAAGTTGCCTGTAAATTTATTATATAATATCTATGTGTCAAATTTACTTGTATCTTTGGGTATTTTCTCATGAAAATAAAACCCTTGAATTTTGAATTTTGAAAAAAAATTTGAGAGTGTGTGTGAGAGAGAGGTAGTGAGAGAGGGAGGGAGGAAGGGGGAAGAGGATGAACAGAAATGGAGGAAATAGGAAATGAGGATAGGAATGCTGAATTTCCCTATGTGGACTCAATTATGCTACTTCGAATCCACATTGAATATTCAGCATCATTTCCACGTTGACATTCCTACATGAATACCACGGGGAATCCACGTAGAATTTTTGCTTCTTTTCACGTAGTTCCACACGAATGCGCCATGGAATTTACATTTACCACGATGATATTTCGACACGGCCGGGATGGCACCTGGAATCCACATAGAATTATCCACGTGGATAATTCCACGTCATCCGTCATGATTTCGAACAAATTGAAACTGCTTCACTACTAAAATAAAGACGAAAATCCTGCAATATCAATTTTGGACGAAAAAAAATTCCACGTGAATTCCAGAATGTCAAGTGGATTCGATGTGGAATCCACGTAGCATTTTTCAGTGGATTATTTGGGGACCTCATGAGTCTGACAATTTTATGTGATGTTACGTAACGTTTTAAGTAATGTATAGGCTATTTCAGTTGCATCCCTGTGGGAACGAATCTTGCGAAAAACTGGCGAATGTCAGCTGCAGAATATCATGCTAAAGTTCAGTCATATTTGCGGGATATTCGCTGGCGAAGTTCGCCGGCGACAATTCGCGTTCTATATGTCACCTTTTACTTTTGACTTTCTCTCTTGTTTTCTTTAGTAATCCGCCTTTTCAGCCGTGGCTCTATTCTCTCCCTCACCTCCTCACTATCCCTCACACCCTCAGGGAACGAATCTTGCGAAAAACTGGCGAATGTCAGCTGCAGAATATCATGCTAAAGTTCAGTTATATTTGCCGGATATTCGCTGGCGAAGTTCGCCGGCGACAATTCGCCCTCTATATGTCACCTTTTACTTTTGACTGTCTCTCTTGTTTTCTTTAGTAATCCGCCTCTACAGTCGAGGCTCTATTCTCTCCCTCACCTCCTCACTATCCCTCACATATGGCTAATCTATCTAAGATATAAGTGCAGACTATCATTCTTTGATAATGATAAGAATATAGAGAATCCGCATATATCAATTTTCATAACATCTCTTGACATTCAATAATTTACAACAATGACAAATATTTGAACAATATCATAGTATTTACTGCGACATTTATGGAAGACAAATACTTTTTTTAGTTTAAGCCTTCGTGAATTAAAAAAAGATCCCTTTTTATCAGATCAGACTGAGTATACAATATATTTTCATGTGAAGGTAATATACGAACATTACTACTTACCACCAATTAGTTGCTACAATATCCACGATTTCGCCGGTTGGCGAAAAATCAGCTCGCATTAGTAAACAAATATCTACCAGCTAATTATAGCAACTTTTTCGCCACCTGTCGTTTTTTAATTTTACACATGTTTTTGGATAAAAGATGACCATTTTCACATGCGGAGATAGTTTTTACACGAAACTGAACCTTTAAAAAAATTATCCACCAAATCGCTACCTCGCCAGATAATCTGTTGATATTAGCAAGATGCGTTCCCACAGGGAATATGGCTAATCTATCTAAGATATAAGTGCAGACTATCATTCTTTGATAATGATAAGAATATAGAGAATCCGCATATATCAATTTTCATAACATCTCTTGACATTCAATAATTTACAACAATGACAAATATTTGAACAATATCATAGTATTTACTGCGACATTTATGGAAGACAAATACTTTTTTTAGTTTAAGCCTTCGTGAATTGAAAAAGATCCCTTTTTATCAGATCAGACTGAGTATACAATATATTTTCATGTGAAGGTAATATACGAACATTACTACTTACCACTAATTAGTTGCTACAATATCCACGATTTCGCCGGTTGGCGAAAAATCAGCTCGCATTAGTAAACAAATATCTACCAGCTAATTATAGCAACTTTTTCGCCACCTGTCGTTTTTTAATTTTACACATGTTTTTGGATAAATGATGGCCATTTTCACATGCGGAGATAGTTTTTACACGAAAATGAACCTTTAAAAAAATTATCCACCAAATCGCTACCTCGCCAGATAATCTGTTGATATTAGCAAGATGCGTTCCCACAGGGATGGCACATGTGATGAGATGATAAACTCTCCCGATTTGGTAGATGACACTACCGCATCGCTTTTCACCGGGACATCCCGCTAAGGAGGAAGACATCCCGCGCAGGAGCATTTGTGACGCAATATTGGCATCATGTGATGCCAATTAGGACAAATTAGACCTGCTACGTAGCTGCCACGTTTCGCTACATTCCATTAGCTACCGAACAAATTGCAACGTAGCTGCTACGTCTCGCTACCTTGTATTTGCTACCGAAAAATATCAACGTAGCTGCTACGTTCCGCTACCTTGCATTCGCTACCGAAGAAAATGCTACGTAGCTGCTACGTTGCAGTTGCGTAGCTCGACACGCTACCTACTGCAACCAATGCTACCATCTGCTACGTAGGTGCTACGTAGGCTAGCATTGTTGGCCGGGAAGTCTAAGAAGTTAATCAACATCATCCCTCCGCCGGAACTACATCTCCTCATTGGTCCGTGCACTATGTACGGCCATGGCGGCAGTTTGGAAAGATGCAGAAAAGTGGCTGAGAGCTTGCCATGTTCAACAGGATGGCCTACACGGCGGGAGTTTTACCGGCAATTCTTGCCAAATTGCTGAACTAAGTGGATGTTCTGCAGTCAATGTGTCCTTTACATGTACTCAAATTTGTTGCTGCATTCAGAGCCTTCAAAAAGGTAAGTCTATATGAAATACTGATAGAAATCTATATACGCATTACACATCATAGTTCAAAAGGAGTACCAGCAACCTTTGCGTAATACTTTGTTTCTCTCAAGTGACAACAATACAATTAGCTTACGTTCATGTGTAACATAAACATACATTTTAAGCACATGTGATGTAGTGCATGTAATGTTAATTCTGGATTCAATTGCTTTCTTAGAGCTTCACTGTAGCCTACGTGAGATGACTACTTTAACGAACTTGTATGAAGTTGTAGGGTCCAGTTGTCATATCTGGCTATAGGCTATTAATAGACCTACATAATTTTCCACTTCATAAATACATAATGTTCAGTTTGCATTTTTAAAACATCACTCGCTTCTGTGCATGCATCAATTTAAACTTCCGAAGGATTATTTGAGACAATTCATGCCTGGTTGATGCATGTATGCCTCTTCAAAAAAAGTGCATGTATCTACTTGACGGCACAGCTTCCATTTGATTTGCCTGTATTTCCTTCCAGGTCGTAGCAGCTTGCTATGGAAATAATTTGGGTCCCCAATATAAGGAGCACATTGAATGTTTCAAGACTGCGTTTGCGGACCTCGGCGTGAGAGTAACGCCGAAAATTCACGCAGTCATGCATCATATGAGTTCTGCGAATCAACGCAAAGAGGCTTGGGGCCATGGAGTGAGCGGCCTCGAGGCAGTGCACCACGATTGTCTTTCCACGTGGAACCGCTTCAAAATAAAATCGATCGACCACCCTGACTTTCATACTCGGTTACTTCGAGCTACATCTGCTTATAATGGATTGCACTTGTGAAGTTTTTGATGAATGATAGGTTTTGAATTATACAGCATATAGATATTTTGAGTGGCGGTCATTTTGCTTGATGACGTCATTATGTGAGATACACACATCGTAGAGACATAAAAATGATCTTGTTTGAAAGAGAATAGTCGACTTTATATTCATTCGTGATACAATATTGTGCCCTAAAACCATTAGTTTTCGTGTTATGGAGTATTTTCGCATTTTCGGCGGCCATTTTGAATGACGTCATAGTTTAGCTATAGCTCATAGATGATTTTGCCGACTATCATGCATGACATCAGTGACATGTATTCTCCCGTAAGTACTAGGGACTTCGTATTGACTTTTCTGTAGTTGAGGGATCAAATCACCGAATGTTAAGCAAACGGTGATTTAGTCGCCATTGTGAAAATTGGCTCTCATTTGCGAAGATGCCGGTAGATTTTTTTTCAATTGCGTTTGTGCAAGTTGCTAGGACCTAATAAGTCTAAAAATCAAAAAAGTGAGTGGAGAATTTTTTGGCAAAAATCGATTTCTGACACACCGTGTCGACTCGATATATATAATATAAGAAAACGGACAGATCTATACATTCTGTGTAATTTGCGGACATTCAGCAACGCTGGATGAATTCGGGGCATTGCATTTTAGATGAATATTACTCATAAACTAATTACTAATTTCACTACGATCAGGAGCTACTGTCTAATGAAGCACGAAAAAGACATCAGTCAACCTGCGACCTGCCCACTGCGTGGGTCTGCATGACAAAAGAAAACGACATAATTTGTATGGGATATTCTTGTCTATTTACTCAATCGATAAAACAATCATCAATATACAAAGCTAAATGTAAAAAACGTTTCTCTTATTTTCATTTGACTTCCACAAGGAAGGAGGTGAGCAACAATCAACTCATGAGTGTGGTACAATTCCTACCACACGGTGGTAACAAGGCCGTATACCAACCTCAGCACTGCGTTGCTGAAAACTAGACACACACGTCTGGTTGGAATAGCGGCGACAAGGCGGGAGAGAAAATAGGTATGATATGCCTGAGATATAGTCCCTTCAAACCTAACAAATTAATCACAATTCATGCTGCTTGAACAATTCGGCTTACACGTATCAATATCCTGAGTTCTGATTCACATTCATGATTATGTAGGCTGATAAAAAAACCAAATTCTCTCTCCCACCCGCCCACCATGTTCGCAAACAGGCAGGAGCCCAAATGTTCACAGATGCATAAATAATTTATAACGGCATTATAGAGCAACAATACGCATTATAGATGTAGACATATTTGATAGGGGAAGTAAAGAGAGCATCTTCATTAATGGGTTTCGGGAAATGATATTGAGTAGAGTAGATTTCAGAGGGTCTTTACAAAACTATCGGCTATTCGGTTCTGCAGATGCATAACCACAAACTCACATCTACTGTTGCCTGAAGACAACAGCTGATGAAGGGACGGGGTGAATGAAATGTCATCGGCCGCCACAAAAATGAACAACCATTCTATTGAATCAATAACATTCATTGCTTGCGTGCGGTTGCGAGACCTTCATTATCAGAATCACGGACCTTCTTCGATTGAATAGAATCAAGGAACAATTTGTCGCGGGGGATAAGGGGTTCGGTTTTGATTGAAAACTTCATGTTTGAAGCTTCTGGAGGGTCAATAATTTATATATTCTCGTGCAGATTGGGAAGGATGAAAATGTGATTTGAGGAAAATATCACATCAAGTCCACCTGAAATAGAAAGTCATCAGTCGATCAAGTAGACGACTGGTTCAACAATTTTTCCTATTATGTCAATCAATACTTTGTCGACATTTTCATTATTCGAGAATACAGACGAGTCAATCACTGCCAGTCTTGTATGAAGACGAACGATTGTAGATGTGAAGCTGCTGACATTATTTTTCGCAGACATTTATCAAATTCTAGAACATCTTGCTCACTCGTGTAAATTGAATAAATCACAAGAAATAGGACAATTGTAATGTTTTCCACCAATCACAAATTATCACCATGACCGCAATGATGATTTGCGGATTAATCTAAGTTTGGCACATGACGATAAATAACAGTATAATTACATCATTTTCGATAGGTAGTTGTATGGATCATAATATAATAGAATGTACGTAATGTCTATTCTGAAATTATAATGAAGTCAGAAAAAGTAATATTCTATCGAGAATCAGCAACTCCAATCAAAACAGCAACCAATATCAACAAAAACATCTCTGGAGCCTAAATCTAGTCCTTACAAGAAGTCGTGAGCACCATAGCTAGGTCAACCTCAAGGCATCTCCATCCTGAAATGATCGATAAGAATTTCATACCCTCGTCAGGAGCGTTGGCTTTTCTTTTTTGTAGTCCGACAAGCAGCTTGTACTATAATTTCATCCTCATTTAAGGTAGGCGAATTATCTCGTCATATCACAGGAAGAGGCCGCTTCAAGATAGAGCTGACCGACTTGCTCACTCGCTCACTATTGGCACCGTATGTTTATGTGTGGTTTGCATCTGCTGGCGGCTTGCTGCTTCATTCCGCGTCTTCAGGGTCTCAACATCGATTCTGCGATGAAAGTCACGTCATGCTTCAGTTAAAGCCTGCCCGCTCATACTTAATCCAGCAAATGCTGGCATACCGGGCGGTTGGTTGTGTTTGAGGAAGGTGATAACGTTCTCAGCACGAGCCAATGCTTCGAAAAAGGGAATAAGGTCAAGGAGGGCTTTATCTTCTCGGTCATCGAACCAGGACAGTACTTGTACCTGTCAAGACAAATAAAAAACAATAATAGTTCATGGGACTAGATGAAGCTACGATGATGTCGAACCTACCGCATTTTCAGTGTGGAACATATAGGAACTAGGGGAGTTGTCAAGAATCACCACTTTATGAAGCTCTCGACCGAGTCTGCTTAAGTCTTTAACATAGTTGCCGCGGTGGAAGACACATGCTTCGCGGAATAGTCGAAACCGGAAGACGTTCCATTTGTCCAACAGATTGGCCACCGGATCGGCATATTTAGCCAAAGAGGCAGTGAAGAGCACACACTCATACAGTTGTCCCATACGTTTCAGAAATTCATCAACGTAAGGTCTTTTCAGAACGTAAACTTGGTGAGTTGTACCATCTATTTCAACAGGAACAACGAAATCAGGATTATCCACAGGCTACAACAGATAGAAATATGACAGTGTTGAGTAGGAATTTTTTTTCACGTAAAAAATTTTGATGAGACACATTTCATGCTGTGACACATTTAATAAGAATTAAAATAAGTTATGAACAACGGATTTTGGAATTTCCTCAGCTGGATGCGGGTCGAATATCTACGACTGACCACCTGTCTGTCGTTAAGCACACTTGCAGGCTTGTTACTACTTAATGTCAATAAGCCTTTCTAACTTATGTAGCTCTCAACAATAGGAACTTCCCATTGTTCAGAGCTAGTTTAAGTTAGAAGTTCTTCAGTTCCTATTAGGAAGCCTCTATGATCTCTATGATGGGGCGCCATTTGCCCACCGGGGACAAAAAAACAGAAAAAGCAATCTCTCCCTTTTTTACGACGATTCTTCAGTAAATAGCGTCACCCGTCATGCTCCACGAGGCAATAATATATAGAAAAATATAAAATACATGCTGCCTGGATGGTGAGACTTAATCTCGATGCTTGACCTTAAACGCCAAACATAGATGCTTGACACAAAAATTTAGCAGTCTGTTACTTACTACTTAAATAAGACTGCTCCAGGTAAATTTGGTCTTAAAACAGATCATGTTTTTTATGCATCACACGTTACCAGGACCACAAATGAATGGAAATTTAGTGTTCAGAAACTTATCTTGAAGGGAGATGGAGTTCGGTTGGAGTTGAGGGACTGTCCTCTTTCACTCAGATCAAGGCGAGTAAGCGATATTTGAGGAATTTTAAGTAATTAATTGAATTCACAATGCAAGGGTACTGCCCTATTCGCAAGTTCCCTACGTTCCACTAGATTCGACCATCTGCCGCAATATTTATTGCATATCGAAATCAATCAGACATCAAAATTCCTCTCCTGCCGACAGAACTGAAGGAAACTACGCAACCTGTGCTTCATTGCCATGGAATGTGAGGTTTGACGTCCTCTTGCCATTGACCACTTTAATTAACTTCACGATATGGAGTAGTTTACAACAAAGACAAACTTATTCCCAAGAAAACATATTTTGCTGTTGCGATTTTTTCTTAGTCAAATGACTTCACTTCGAAAAGTTTAAGATCAGGCCACCATTAAGATTGCTTTCATTAAATCATATCTCGCCATAGAGCTCCCCATGAAGTAAGGAGGCATAGTATAGTGCGACATATACATTATTTCAGAAAAAGGAGCACAAACAGTCTTAAATACTTTTTAATAACTGACAATATATAAAAAAATAGCAAGTGCATACCATCCGCTGATTTTTAGTAGGCAGGTGTCGACTAATCAAATCTAAGCCACAAAATGTAATTTCATACTTGTAATGAAATTGAAATCCAGACGGTTATTCCTTTCAGGGTCTACCTCGGTCTTATAATTCAACTGAAGAAGCTCTCACTAAACTACAGACAAAGATGAATATGCCTCGCTGCTGTTAAGTGAGACGGAAGTTGCAAATCGAGCTGCCACAGATAATCATATTGAAAAAAATATAACGAAAATTAAGAATTCAGTTTTTTATTAATTAAATAAAACTGAAACTGGATGCTTTTGAAATACCGTTGTTCATTGTTACATGGAGATACATGCCTGTTTACAAGCATTCACCATCATAACATAAGAAATATTAGAATTTTACATAATGGAAGGTTGTGATTATAACGTGTTTTAACGAGAGGATAATAACAGTAATCAATGAGGGATGGCTACTCAATTAATTTTTAAAAACTCGGCTCCAAAGTAGATTTTGAGCAATGTGCATTTCAGCCCCTAAATGCTGAGCTGCAAGCTTATTTCTCACTTGCTTCAATGTTGAAATTATTCAAGGATATGTGGATGCGAAAATTGATTGAATTTGTGCTGCACAAACCTAAAATTGGAGAATGACAAATTTTGTCGGTAAATCTTTCGGGGCGACTTGAGTCAGAAGGAATAACAAACAAGAATAACAAATTAACAAATAATAATTAAAAGTAACGTGCACTGGTATCTTAACCATTCGATGAATAAAGTTGGTTAGAAATGCATTTGAATAAATAACATTCAGTAACATGCAACAAACTTGAAATACTGAAGTCAACTGATATGTGTGAATGTTGTATACAACTGGATGCTATGTGTCAATAACAGGCAATTTCGATCGGTTGACGGAAGTTATCGCAGATGTGAAAGTGCGCAGCATGATAGTGCGTCAACTAATTCTGTCGATTGAAATTGGATAAAACGCATTATCACATTATCGAATAATGCAGGATAGATATCGGACAATGGAGTAATCGTTATATGTCAACAATCCGTGAATTATCAATTGAACACCGGTTCTGAACATTTCAAACAAGCGAAATACATGTAAAATCTATCGAACCATTCATGATTGATTCTGCAAACATCCCACGAATTATGAAGCCTTTTAGGGTCCTCCAAACAAGTGTTCACCAATTATTGAGATATCTATAAAAAGTCGGTAGCTTTCCAAATAGGTCCGGTTAAGCCGATAACTTTAGGCCCACGAATATAGAATAACCGGAATTTTACTGTTGTGCATTTTCAAATGATGTGCAACAATCTACAAAATATGCAAATACATAGTTAACTAAACATCATGGGGGTGAAGCTAGTCCTTAAGAGGAGAGAACATCGTTCCCACAGGCACATCAGACAAAATCAAAATTTCTTTATAATAATCACATAAATTGAAAATTTATAGAAAACAATGAATGACCGAAAATCATAAATTGCTAAATACAAAAACCGACAGCTATATGTCACATTTTTGGTCAGTAGGAACACCAAAGTGTGTTGCATTTCGGGCCCTCCAATTTTCTGCATGCCTTGGTTGGCATGCTTCCGCTGTGGACCCTTGGACATGTTAAACACAGCGATCGTGAACTTTACAGAAATACAGGAATGCCAAATTTTATTAATAAATTCATTGGTTTACGCACTGTGTGGCATCCCGAGGTAGATCTTTCACAGAATAACTTCTACTAACATGAATACTAGCAAGCTTTTGTGTCCTCTCAATTACATGCTGAAAATGTGAGCAAATACATAAAATTCTAATAATTTGGCTAGGGAATACATGAATACCAATCTTTCGGGATGAGTTTGTCTGGAAAAGTTAGAAACACCACAGAAATGGAAATTGCTCACTTTTATAGCGAGATATATAGTACCTGGAAGGCCAAATTTATTTTATGTTGACAAATGTGACATCGTCGCTCAATTAAAATTAAATTGAAAAAACCGATATATGATTATTTTGACGAAATGCGAAGTCCAAAATTCAAATTCTGCACCAAAATTTATTTCGCACATCACAAAAATTTCACTAAGCTTGAAATGTAATTCAAAATATGATTATCCAAATTGCAACAGTGAAGCAATCGTGTACATAATCAGCTGATTAATATTTCGTAATTTTTTAACAATGTGGTAATCAATATACATGATCATGCGATATTTTTTAAGTATTGTAAAAACTAAACCTCGAATTTCAGCATTCCGCCAAGATTATATGATCATATGACAGCTTGATCTCAATATTATTTGTCCAGTCAATATGTTGCTGATAATAACTGATTTTATTTTTCTTGTGGAACAAATAACGCAGCACGTATGAAAGTACTTCAATCATTCTAGCATACGGTTCCACATACTTCAGTGTGCACGGCTATTTGTGCATCGCAACTTCTCATGTAGTTCGGAAGCAAAGTACAACTTACATATATGGTACAATTGCACCGCTACGATGAAAATTAATTTTTTTTGAAAGATTTCCTGAGATTCATGCTCACGACATTGCAATTAGAAATATACGTGTATGCATGAAAATCATCAGAATCACTTTATTACATTAACAAGTAGGACCTAAGTTACAAAAGATTATTGACACTTTGTTAGGAAGTTTCTATATTTAGTGTATGTACAAAATCATGTGCAACAAGGAAATAATTATGCGCTCAATAAGGGACAACCCGATAAAACGCTATAGAAGAAAATCAATATTCTCAAAATCAATATTCAAGAAAATCAAATCAGCAAAATGCAGCACTCGTAAAAACAATTCTTTTCTTGTTATTCAGTGTGCTATTTGCATTAAATAACCAGTACAAACATTTCATTTCTTCGCACAATATGTTCCCTGCACCTATGATCAACATAGTCAATTTCAGCAGCCTCTTTATATTATTCATAATGAGTAACGACTTTGTTTAGCAACTCAACAGCAACCTGCATAAAGAGATCGCTATTCTTTTACAATGACATTTTTCCTTCCTCAAAATTCAAAGCTTGAGGGACTTGTGCTTTACGGAATTAGAACAAATGAAATCTGCAAGTTTTGACGGCGAAGTCTCTTGGAAATGCTCGAAGCTGGGTGATCCTATGAGGACTAAGCCAAGTGATGACACCACCATTTCTCAATATTGACTCTATGAAAACTGGAAATATTGTCTTAAGATTGCATTTTGAGTGAGCGCCAGTGATCGGGCCAGATATTTTTCCATTTTTTCGCAGCTCCACAAAATTTTCGCAGGCCTACTAATACCATCGAATTACAACATCATACTTCATGATCACTTAGACTTAATGCCGCTCTTATCAGAACTTCACCAAGATCGCCTAATGTCTTTCGGGAAAAGCTAATAGTCCTGTATATTTTCTGCAGTTTCCGCAAAATAAACAACTGCAGATGACAAAATATTTCGCAAAAATTGAATTGCATAAACTCGCAATAACCACCATCCATTAATATTTCTTAGGATCCATTTTGTCAATATGTAAATTATCAAGCTGGCATTTGGTTACCGAATTCATCTTATCAATTAGTTCATGCATGCACGTATTAAACGTAACTAAAAGTCAGTAACTGCTACTGATCCATTCCAGTTGATAACATGGGTTGACAATGTCACAACAAAAGGAAATAAGCCAATTCAGCAATAAGCAGAAGGCAAAAGTTCTCATCAAAAGAAGAAGACAAATACTAATTATAAATCGAAAGAGAAATAACGCATGATGTAGAAATCTTTTAAGAATGTTATGGAGATTCTTGTTCTTGTAAAGATGCAACATTCCTGTCCATGAAAAACCTTGAAATGCATCTGAATATAATGCAGTATTCTTTTTCCATTGACCACTCCTCTCATAGCAGTCTTGCTTGGCATTGCATTATCACGGTCGCAGTGGGTTGCAGAAAAAATTTAGTGATTGCATTATTTTTGCACATGATGAAGGTCTTATACCGAAAGCCTGTGTGCCAATAAGTATAATTCAAGTCTGAAAAGATATGTTTTCCTACAATATCATCAACTCCGGCTCGATATCCCCACATCTTATCAATGGTTTTCCTCTCCTTTATGTGTTCTTTTCTCCTATGCCTCTTTCTATTGCCCTTCAATGTTCTCAAGCATCGAATTCATTTTTATTAACAAGTCATTCTCTTTTTCTTGCTGCAACTGTTTTCACCCTTTTCTGATGATCATCTGTCGTCTTCTTTCCTCTTCCTCCTCTTATACGTACTTCCAAACAAGTATTGGAATGGTGCTCGGCCAACGACCGTCTGTGATTGGCAACGTGCGGCAGAATTGCTTGTTGGTAGTCACGTCTAATTAGACGAAGGTCAACGCTCACACTAAGTTGATCCAAATGAGACGTCCACTTAGTACGTCAGAGTTTCCACGAGGCAAGATCAAATGTGCCTCATTAAAGCAGAAACCCGGTATATGTTGATGGTTAATTCGGTTAAAGTGTTGTTAGACCTAAGTCCTATTAACAAGAGATTTCTTTTAATTAAGTGACGGTGATCTCTTAAACACAGCTTTGAAGGCCTAAAACGTGGTAATTTGACAAAAGAACACGGTGGCTTTCAACAATATACAGCAATCACACATGCTCACTTAACAGGTGCTAAGAACTACTACTACTGCATTTCTTCTTTTTTACTGAAGCTGCTAAAAGATGCTACAATGAAGATAAAGCTTCACGAACTGATGTAATAAATAACACAATAATCAGTTGTCACTAGTTTACTTCTTTCATCTTGTAAACCAGTATTTGTTCGATTAGACAGCATAGGTTCATTAAAAACACGAATTATAATATTTCAATTTTTCGCAGGAGCAAGTCCATTTTTTCGCAGCGAGTTCATTTTTTTAAAACATTTTCGCAGCTGGCCCGACCACTGGTGAGCGCATCTGAATGCATGCCCTACTTGGACGTGGCTTGAGATGTGCATGTGCAGTGGAAAACGCTTTAAGGTATCACGCTTGTCCGAACACAACTGATTCAATTCAATCATGAAGTACTTGCATGTTACCAAGAAAAGAATACTACGCATGATTCGCAAGTTAGTAGGTACCGTAAATGATAAGCGAATCATGCAATCATTATTTCATGGCAAGTTCTGCTACGAGCATTAATCACATTTCTATGTTTGGCTGTTAATAGGACTGCATGAATGTACAAGGTTGGACAATTAAGTTCCATAGTTCATTGGGACAATTGGGTTCTCAGTCCCTTTGATAAATAATTCAAACATGAAATACACTCACACTGAAAATGACAAATGAAAGAAACATGATCTAGCCACACTTCGTCTATACCGGTAATAATACATAATATAATCACAATTAAAAGATGATTTTTGAAGGAAATTATGCGGATGCACGAGTATTTTATCACGAATACTTGCACTTGTGGTAGAAGTGACAGCTATTACGATTCGATGTTAGTAATTTGCCAAAACATCAATCCAACACAAATCTATCAAAACGGGTAGAATTGCTCTCATAAATCCGTTGCAACACAACACGTTCAATGTTATTTGAATTTCGACTGACCATCCTATTTTTTGAACTGAAACCCACAGAAAACATTCGATGCAAGTGGACATTTGCATTTTCGAAGTTGGACTCGATCCAGCATAACAGGCTGAAGGATTGTGTTCAAAAATAGAAAGTATGCGATGAGATGCAATTTATGTAGCATGTGTTGATGAAATATAGTTACAGCAAATTTTAATCAATCAACGTTCAGGAAATTGATAAGTCGAAGCAATTTATCACACTAGGTGTTCCGGCCATTTTACTGACAAATTTCTGGCTTTACCGGTCACATCAACCTTAAATTCTCCTTTCATCCGACAGAAAAATGTCACATACTTTGCTTAGAATTGATCAAGGCAAGCAACAGTCCACTGTGACGTTGCCAGGTTCAAAGTGCCTTATTTTTTTAAGTAACAATGTCAGCCCCTATACGTTAAATTTAGCCCGAAATTCACACCTTTCTTCACAAAATAGCTGAATCATAGATTCAAGGTAAGCAAAAATGTTTATGAAATATTTTCCTTCAAACAATCAGATACATAATAGCTTGACTCCCGATATCAGCCTTGATCAACAACGAGCCTTTATATTAGTATACAGGTATGAACTTTGAAATAACTTCTTTTTTCCTGAATGATATCGTCTTGCGATGACTGAGAATAGCGACGTGTAACACTTTCAAGAACACAATCCACGCGCTACATATTTTTGAAATTTATGTGCGGATTCTATTTGACGACGGATTGCACAATTACATTTTCCGGTTTTTTGAAGTCGAAAGTAGTTGAAGTGTAGACAAAGAGAATGATTGCGACAGTCATGACAAACTCGAGACAATACTGATAAGAAGTAGAACTATAAGCTGATGCTGAATGATGCTGTGGATTTGATGATGTGTTATTTACAATTTTGTTTATAATAATCGCTTTCATGAACACCAGAAGAGCGATCATCAAGGCTGTTATTCTTGATCATTTTGATGAGAACTATAAGCATTCTGTAAATAACAATGAAGATAGATTGACACAACAGCTAAATGTCATGATGATTGAAAGAAAACCGAGGGGTTTAAAATAAATATTTTACAATGTTATGTTGATTAACAAGAGCTCATATTTGGTCACCTGTTGAACAATGATTTTTGTTGACACTCATTGTTTGATATTACAAAAACATCCGACTTCCATGTTGCTTAGTCAAACTACAATGGCGGCGGTTTTATAGTAAGACCTCTTCAGCGTGCGCAACAGAATCGGACCCAGAATTTCCTTATGATCTCGCATGTAATCCAGACAAATGCAGCCTATGCCTGACGTACCCATCTGCGTTCGTGACACGAGCACGACCCGAGTTTCGTGTCGTATTGAGTCTTATCATTAGTGTAAGTGTTTTGACGATTAGAGACGTGTTTTATTTTTGTGTTGACAAGGATTCACTTTAAGCTATAAATCGAGATAATTTGATAACTTAGCTTGTTCTAGTTTAAGACAAGTTATCTAGTCCTCAACGATGAATGGGAAATACACAGCTAGGTCGGCTAAAGACCACTGTTGCCACCCCAGCCCTCAAAAAACGAATAAACGGATCTACTAAAATATGTTAAAATCTATTAACATACAAAAGCTAACATTTGCATCACTTTAATTTTTAACCGAATAAGTATTCTGAATTTAAGTTCACAATTTTAAAATCTACGCGAGTTTTCTCGGTTTTCCATGTCGCTATACACTCTGTTCTTACTTGGTAAGCTAGGCGCGGGTTCTATTCGGAAAAACACAGTAATTCGATGTTTCAAATACAGAATATGAAAGTGAATAACTGTTTTGATAAATATTTACAAGATTCTCCAGACTTCCTACTGGTTTCAGGTCGGTGATCAACCTGCATATTCAACTGGATTATAGCTGTTGCAACAGTCGAAGCGATTAATCTTCAAGATTATTTGAAGAAATACATTTTGTCACATCAAGTACATGTGCAGCTAACTTTCTACCGAAGAGTTATATCGGCAAACAGGCATGAAGATAAAATGCAGTACACGCCTTCAAATGCGTCGATCCATCTAGCTGAGAAATTGGAAAATTGAACATTCGAAACAGATTTTCCATACCGAAAAGGCCGTTTCCCGGTTTCCAGACCGAACGTTTAGGTTGTGAGTTAAGAGAATGACCACTCGTATATGTAGCACTGATTCATCGACATATGAGTATAGACTTGAGGTAGCCAGAAGATATGAGCGGTAATAAACAAAGGCTATCCAAGATGGGGAAATCGATCAAAGTAATGACTGACAGGAAAATGTCATGAGAAACAATGACAGCAGTATACTCAAATATTTTTTAATGACTTTCGAGCTCTAGCTTCTTGATTTAGTGAATCATGAGCGAGTTATGGAATTTAGGTCTCAATCTTAATTTTATACTGTGGATTGATGATCTTAGAAAGATCTTTTGTAATTCTTGAAAGATAACTATAATCCCATTTCCCAATTTTACTTCATTGAATTGACTAACGATGGGAATGAATAGCAGGTAGTTGGCAATCGACTGTTAAATGTGGGTTCTCCAATTTCAAAACGTAGATATTCAGCATTAATGAATCAGCTTTTACATGTCAAGATTTTATGAGCTCAAACAGAGGAGTCAAATGATCACAACAAACTGAAAACCACCATTACCAAGCACTATTTGAATGAATACTGTGAGGAACAAATACATAGTACTTTCACCACATTAAGTGCAGTGTGTTGCGACTAATTCTTATACCAAGATGCATCATTACCTCCGGCTGAGTGAAAATAAAAACTTATCGTTAATCATGGTATAAAAAGATGTGCATGAACATTCTTAGACATTATACACAACACGTTTTATCATGAATTTCATTTGAGTATTTTGGCATGAAACAACCGAGCAATGGATAAATTATCCTAAATCTCAATGAAATTTGGTTATCAGGAGTATTTTGCATCCCCTGAATCACTAAACAGATCAAGGAAAATCTAAAGTTTGAAATTTATCTAGTTTGCGTATTTGATGAAAATCTTTAGCAAGATGATCATGAAATAACTGCATAAGGCGCCAAAAAATAAGAACCTGTGTATATTATGTCAGATCTAGGAATGTAGCGATAAGTGATTTTGATAATCGGCCGATTACCGATTAATCTGCCGATTATTTCTTTTAAATTCATCAGAAATCGATGTTTTCCATATTCTGAAAATACCCAACATGTTAAAGGAAGTTTAATAAAAGTAAAGTATACCAAATAATATGTAAAACAGGCCCTGAATGTGTGTTCAATAAGTCACGTGATTACAATCTGCAATGAAGAAAAGGTTATTTAAATACTACGTATAAACAATTAAACAATAGGTAATGTTAGTTAAATATCTTTAAGAAATAAGAGCTACCATTATAACCTAATGTTCGGTTAAGCAATGGATTGCTACTAAAATTTTTTATAGATTCAACAATACTAATCTCGAAGTCCGAGTTTCCACGGTAAATGATTTTAAAGCAATCATTGTAGTTACGAAAACAATGGTTACATTGTTCTATGTGTTTTGCAATGGCACTATTGCCATCCTTAAGTGTTCAAGTTTACGTTGATGCAAACGTCTTTTGGTTTTGCCAATATATTGGCAATCAGGATCAACCTGACATTGAAAGCAATAGACAAGACGCGATTTCATGTTTGGACTTAACTTACTGTTAAGGGAGAAATATCTTCCAGTTATGAACGAGGTCATAACAACCTTGCATTCCAAGTTAAGTTTACGAAATATTTTTATTAACTTATTACTAAATTTCTGTGATGCATAACCCACGAAGGGGATTTTGATTATTTTATTGAAGTCATTATCAATTGTTACGCGTGAAGAATTGTTTAATTTACGACCTATAAATTTGTTAATTGTTGATTGAATTAATTGCAATGTATAGCCATTTCTACTTAAGATATTGGTAATTTTACTACATTCATTATGGAATAGATTCCAATTGGTGGATACATTGTAAGCACGATGAAGCATGCCTAATACTAGTGTGTTTTTCCAATTGCGAGGACATAAAGCATTGAAATTCAGTAAAAGACCTGTAGAGGTAGGTTTACGATAAATCTCAGTAAGTACATTGTCATCATCAATTTTCAGAAGGACATCCAGAAAAGGTAATTCTTTATTACCCACTTCTGATGTAAAGTGCAAGTTACTGTGTTGAATGTTTAGAAAATTATGGAATACATCTATGTGTTGTTCATTGTTAAATACAGCTATGATATCATCCACATAACGACGATACACAACAGGAGAGAAAGGTAAGTCCTGCCATTTATGTTCCTGATTAGCTAAGAAGACGTTAGCGAGGGTTGGACCCAACGGGCTACCCATACTTACACCATTCACCTGTTGGTATACGGTGTCATTCATAAGAAAGCAACCAGACGTGGCAAATTTTAATAAGTCTTTAAATACTTTTTCTTCGTACTTCGGTTTATTGGCATTACTAGGTGAGTACACTAATTTAGTTGCAATGTTGATTGCTTCAGTTGCGGGTACGTTGGTAAATAAGTTTTCGACGTCAAAGCTCACAAGGGTGCTATGACGGTTTATTTTATGTTTAACATCATCTAATACACTAAAGAAATCATTAGTTGATTTCAACATAAAGTCATCATTGATATGTAGTTTAATTAAATTGTCTAAGTATTTAGCTGTAACCATTTGTAACCAAGCTGTAACCATTTAGCTGTAAGTATTAGACGTAACCACGTGACTTATTGAACACATATAGATCCTGAATGCTCTATGCAATCAGCGTTGTGATGCTAATCTATAGTCCTACGTTGAGTTGAATAATTTTCATTAGATAGGTTAGTTAAAGTATGGCTCGCACGAGAATTATGGTGACAGAAATATACAGCAAAGGGTTTATTTCATTTGATTATATAAGCATTACATTCCAAACAATGTCACATCAATAACCGGAATCATTCAAGTAATAGAGACGCGGAAGAACCGATTCATTTTCTAGCCAATGATGGCATGAAAGGATCCACAACCCACCCGTTATTATGTCGCAAGGGTATAAAGTGACTCGTAATTACTTACTATAGGATTCCACCTTGTCAAATGACAATTTCATCCGCTATTTGCAAAGATTAATACATAGGCCAATATTCCGACGATGGATTCGAACCCAGGTGCCCTCGTTGTACTAGTGAGAACTCCATCACAAGGCTACAATAGCAGCTGCTCAGCTGCAAATCGAATGGTTGCATGCCTCAGTCAACCAGAGACGATATCGTGACATGGTCAAGGACTACCAAGAATTTGAAAAGCATGACAAGTTTGAGTTGAGATCAGAGCTTCTTGCAGAATGACAAACCCTGGCCTGGATTTTTGGAAACACAACAGGGGCTTGTTATTATTTCCATTGTCATCCTCTAAAGCTTGATAAGACTAATACCTACAATACATATTGCTGTGTTGATGCGCAATGGAGTATAATTGGAATACAATCATGTCTATCATGGCGAGCGCTAAAATCAGTAGACATTGATCGCTAGGCTATTAGATTCCTTTGCACACACACAAAATCTGTTCAATAAAAAAATCTGTTATGTATTTTAAGACCAGGGAGCTCTGTACAGAGCGACCAAGTCATGACAAAATGTTTCTGCGAGATATGACAGATTTTTCACAGCATTTTATGGCGGGAATGTTATTGATAACATGAGCTTATTATTGATTTCCTTTGCGGGCGCGAGCCATAACTAGGGTTGAAAAAGCAGACACGCGCTTGCATATTTCGATATATGAATAAGTTGTATCTACGAATATGAAAACATACATGTACACATGCCACATGCATGTTAAGCTGCTTTTGGTAGGTGGCTAAGTACATCAACTCATGAATACTCATATGGCTCTATTCTGAGCAATAAGACATCTTCAGTGAATCTTGCTAATGCAAAATATGATAATTAAGTGCTCAATCACAATTTGCGAATATATTCAAATGGCTACTTATTCAAAATAAGACGGGCCTGTGCCGAAAAAAAATTTCTGCAACGGGACCAAATAATCCGGGTCTTCAAAAAATGGGTTCTTCTACACAGGCTCGGCGAAAAAAATCAGTATCTATTTAAACATGATAATATGCGATAATTCACCAGCATTTATGATTATTTTGAAAATCCAGTCTACGTAAAAATTCAGTTGCTCTCAATCATAGGAATGATAAAAGAAGTCATTTGAATTATGAGGTATTGCTTCGAAGCCATTAGGTTGACTTGATAAGTTAGTGAGGTAGTACGTAAAGCTGCTTTGATGCTGTTACGTCTTTCGCTAACTAACTACCGAATTCGTCAACGAGGTGACCCGATGGACACAAGTGGATCTTACATTCATCCCAGTCGCATGGCGTATTAAGGTAATTCCCATCCAGAGAACCGGGACGTCACCACCATACTTTGTTGTCAAGTCACCTAGAAGTGACTCGTTTTCCTTCCATTCGACTATCCCGAACCACACATCCAATAGAACAATTTAATGAGATTTATCACGCAATGCGCTACTATAAAAGACTTCCCTGGTCTCGATTGACAAGTGGTTTGCGAGTATTGACATTTTCAACTGAGCAAAGGTATCCGTAAGACAATTACAGGCATTTTCAAATACCGCAATACAATAATGTGAAATAAAATGCACATCTACAGCCACATCATATTGGTAAGAAATTATAAAAGCTCTTTAAATATACCAAATTAAATGGAATTGCAAATACCGAAGTAAATCGATGTTATTTGATACCAAATGAAGTCAGTTAAAATTTGATTGAAATGGGCCTCCTGATATTTAAATATGTGGTTAAGCTTCATCATCAATTAATACTCCATGCATATGATTACATGTATTTAATGATTGGTTTTCCATTATATTTTTGATTCACGGCATTATTCAGTAAAACTGTTTGCCCGCGGGACCCATGTAAAACTCATTCTTCAATAGTAAGCAATTAGGCCTAATTGAACAGGCCTGTATTCTAAATAATATTTCTAATCCTTGTACTCTTCGTGACACTACATTTGAAAATGCCTTCTGATGTCGCTGCACATCATGCAATATCAGCATGCGAGTTACAAGAAATGAGGATATTGATAGTAATCCATGTGAATATATACGCATAAAATGGGTAAGTAATGAGCGGTCTTTTAGTCATGAAACCTCTTTTGGTCAATTGCATCATCAACGTGGTCTTCACACGTAGCATTTCATTCATTATCAGAAAAACTATCAATCATCTGAATGCAGCATATGTTATTGCTAAGGAAGGCTACATATTTAACTCAAATTTTGACTTCTTGATCAAGTAAAATTACATCAAAAGGATGATTCAGAAAACGTGAACTGTTCATTGATATCAAGAATGGTTGGCCTACGAATTGAATAAAATTTCTTACCTTGAACGATGAATGCACTAACGTTTCATCCAAATCGATTATGAAACACTTCTTCTCACGGTCTGTTATTCGAGGGGGACCAAGAAGACGGCTTGAGGACTGAAGATAGATTTATACTGTTAATTAGCGATCATAACTTTACTGTTATCGAAACATATAATCAACGGAAACATGGATAAAACAAGTCAATAATTCATTAGTGGTCAATAAATTAAAACATCTGATTCACTCATACATGTACACACATCACACAACGTCAGTCTAGTCGGCAAACTCCGGCGATCTGACCTTTCCCTGAGCATCGAGATAATAAGTTTACTTTATTCGATTTGGAAACTTAATTGCTGGAATAGCAACCATTATTGGGCTTCCTAGCTGAATTAAATTTTTTCATGCTCGGCATAAATTTTCCAGCCGAGCCGCATACTGTACGCTTGCTAACACTCAGGTGTAAATAGAGGTGCTTAAAGCTCCTTAGATATTTCACTTACATCCTTAACATGGCAAACGTGATTTGCATTATAAACCAGAATAGCTATAATGGTATAATTGTGGAATCTTTCGGTAGGCCTATGTATTGCATGCGCAGTCTGGCTTAACATTTTTCTTAAACATATCTACGCTTGCGCTCCCAACCTTCATCGCGTCACAGATGATATTCCTTCACTTTCAAATTCATCAAGAGGACCTATCTTATCTTCAGAATCTAAAGCTAAGCACTAGCTTTCTCATCGACGTCAGTGACAATTGCCCAAATGCAATAATAAATACAGGCAATGGCCTGTGGTGTCTGCAGGGTGCATACTATATAACGTGTGAATCACGAATTCTAACATTTGCGTATGTTGCATGTAGTCTACGACTAATAAGATGCTGACTGTATCGAATGCTCGTTTCAACTGGCTCCCACTATCTGAGAGAAACAATCCCCCACCCCCGGCTTAAAAGGGTTGCCGAGCCCTGAAGAGCCCTCAAGTTTACTTGAAGATGGTCTGAGGATGCTGACCGAAAATTTTTGTATACCATGTCAATTATAATCGTTTAACATCAAAACATTCCTGATTCTTTCTAACATCATCTCAAACAATAACTATTGAAGATATGCAGCAAGCGGCACCGAACATTTTTTATTTCTCAGTAAGCGCATGTTCCAAAGCTCCTTTCTATGTTTAAAAGCATTCCCAATACTTCATCATAATCGACTTATGAGATAAGGGGATTATTAGGGGATGAAAACCAGGCAGAATATTAGTAATACATTCAGCTTCACAACAGCAAAAACTTTTCCAAAATCTCTTGAGGGGCAGAGCTGTTCTAGCGGAAATAATCGAATTTTATTCAATGAGCTTTATATCCAACATTTTTATATAAGCCTATACAATATCATACATGTAAAAATGAATTAAAAGTACGCAAATAATTGACCAACCTTAAATGATAGCATTAGGTGGAAACTTCTATTTTGTGTTTGTCTGACTAAATGCATACAGGGACGACAAACAAATTTCATAAACACGTCGTCTTGGCAATTAGACAAATATTTTTTCTAACACTGCAATATTTTGACAGAAACTCACTTAGAATGCAATAGCACATCAATTTTGATTGGATTTACAAATAATCACAAATAGTGCAGTTTTGAATTTTATAGAATCTGCAGAACGAGATCAATAAACAATTGTTGAAATAATGAGCAATCAACCTCACCCAAAGTCAGGGGTTGTCAACCACAGTCCACAACAGAATATCATCATAACCAACATAACTGTAACTGGTTAACTAAGTAACTAAGCACCTCACGACCCAGATGCTCCTTCACTTTATCCAATATGCTCCTTCTGCGAGGAGTTGCGCTAAAGTCTCGGCCAACACTAGTGATTATGTGGTCAAACCTTCTCATCGTGACCAAATGAGAGTCGACTTTGCAAATTTCTGGGAGTGGTTCCATTACACCAATTCGCTGTGAGAAGGAAATATGCATGCTGTCATTTGACAAAGGATCAAAGACATGCAGGTCGCACATATAGAAATAATTTCAGAGGTGATTTAGACAATTCTCCAAATGCATAGTAGTTAAGTTGTGAAAATGGTCTCTGTGCCTTGGTATAAATACTATTGAGTTTAGTTGGGAAGAACCCACTTTTATAGAATTTTCTAGATATTTTTTTCTTGCAACATATTGCGACTAGCACACGAATGTTCTTGCATGAAGAAGCTCTGCATGTGCTAACCAAAAATGCTTTTTAGGAAAAAAAGATTTAGAAAATTCACTTAAGTTGGATCCTCCCGACCCAACTCAGTAGCAGTTAAGCTACTTCACAATAGCAGTGTTTTTAAGGACATTTCTACGCCCGCGGCTGACAATTTGACAAGCCTGAACTTTATACTTTAAAGCCTAGACATTATACTATATCAGGGATGGTCCGCTCTAAATACCAATTTCTAGTACATGTATCACATGATAACGAGTCACCAATAATAGTAATAACGTTTACTGAAAAGCAGATCCTCAATAAGGAGAGTACTGAGACTGACACATGACACAAATAGCAAAAGGATCCAAACAAGCAGTAACAGACAAATTGCAAATTAAGTTATTGTCAAATACTCGTACACATTTAACAGGTCTAATTAACATTTAACAGGTAATACGCTAACAAAGATACATTTAACCGAGAAAACACGCTATAATGTTAAGCCAAATTTTGCAATCTCTATCATTTGCGTTTCATTAATTTCATCTCTGTCTCACCCAAGGCACAGAGCCATTCTAGAAGACTAAGAATGGAACAGCATTCACGCACTTCCAGCTCTCATCAGGTTGGGGTTAATGACAACAGTTAGGGTCTTGTGAGAGCGTTGGTACCGATCGAGGGGGAAGAGACTCGAACCCTGGACTTTCTACACGTCCGCATCGAAGCGCGAGACTTAAACAACTGAGTTATCCAACCACCTAAGCATGATAAAATTTAATTCCGTCTTTGAGATCACACTGTTATCACTTCTTTAATACTCATATGAGAATAAGAGTTCTTATCAATCAGCAATGAATATAGGCATGCAATACATCGTACTCAACAATTTAATTAATGTTGGAAAAGCCAATTAATGTGTGGATATAATGTTTGTAATAAATGCATTTTAATAACCATTAGATTTTATTCACATTTCTTATCAATGTCATGTATATTACTCTTACCGGTTGGCCTATACATAAATCTCAGCATGCCACACGAATATCAAGACATCCAGTCTTCGTCCTTTAGAGCCCAACGTAAAGTGGACTAGAAAATATATAAGCGGAAGAATAAGAAACTTTCAGGTGAAATTAGATCTTAAGAGATCTGTAATCGGACGTTGATTAATTGGCCTACCCTACTTACACAGAATGAGGGTAGTTCTTTCGTGACAAGGATCAGAAGTAGCTAGATCTACCTTCAATAGATAAAAAGTTTGAACAGAGGCAGTGGAACTTGTGTACTTCAATATTAATGACAAATATATCGATATCCAAACTAACATATTTACCAGATGAAAACATGAAATGCATTTGTTGATATTTGACATTCCGATTAATGGAATCCGGTCAATGAGGCAAAGGAAACAAATGTTCAGTCGAACATATGCGATAAGCATTGCAGAGTATTGATTAACGCCTACATTGACTGATCTTTAATCCTATACTATAGTTACACAATAATGGACGAGTTCGAACTTTGTACCGTTACATAAGTCCAACTTTTAATTCTTAACACCCACTATTACCTCTATTGCAAGAACCAGATAAGACTTGAGGTCTAGCGCCTCCAACAGTGCATATATTTGTGATAGTTGCAATGTGAATGAACCACTAATTCCGTCAATCTATTGTCAGTGGTTATGCAAAGGCATGGCACAAGCTTCTGATGTTGAAATCACAATGACCAATAGTTTTTGGCATACTTGCGTGAAGAATTTTATGCATGCCACTGTTAGGGCAGGCATTGTAACAAATATGATGCACTTGACAACAATGTAGTTTCGAAGTAACCTTCAAGCCTTTAATGTAAATTTAGGGAGGTCCAACATTTAAGTAGGGTAAGTCTTTTATGAAGACTATATTTGATTTCTCGGAAATACTGTGAGCCACAGAAACCTTCCACACTTTGCTTAAGTATTTTGGCGAACATTCTCTACGTACATGCGTACACGGCGGCACCGACGCCAGATTCGGACGGACCAGTAGACCCTATGCTACATTTAATTTTTATTTATCACATACACATTAACATGCTGCTTTTGCCAATCGCAGTGGAAACTTAACAGCTTAAAAGTCGTCAATCTTCGTGTGCGAAGCGGTCCAACACGGTCGGTAAAACCAATCTCGCAACTCGAAGCCGCGACCGAGTTGCACCGCATTCACTACTCAATATTTTATTCGTAACCGCTAGAAAACAAAAAACAGCTTGATTTTAGTTGACGCGATCATGTATTTTAGTTGATCTCAGCTTCCGGTTGACTCGTTCTCAGATTTCCTCTCTCGGAGCCAAGCTTAAGACTCGGACTGACTGAAATGCAATGGCTCCGAAGTCCTAACAAAGTAAGAAAAAGTAGGGCTGTGTGTAAGTCTCATCTCCTCGCACCGGTGCACCGAAAATTTTGAAGCTGAACTGAAGCACTTCATAGGTGAAACGTTATGTTTCGCACTCTAGATTGGCGCGTGACTGTCAAGACTTCAAAACCTTGAAGGTAGGGTCCCATCTTTCATAATGAGTGTTCACATTTTCTTGATTTCAATGCAAATTTCATATAACAATAGGAAAATTCTAACAGTGCAAAAAATTTTGAAACATACTTAAGTAGGCATCTTTTAATTACATTTTGCCAATGTTTGCAATTGACTGTTATCATACTTAACCTGCACGTCTCTATGATAGTTCTAGCGGTTTAAAATGAGATGTGCAACAAATAATGGTTTAAAGTTACAGTGACTTAATTACTAAGTCATTGACAGACGAAACGTCTGGATTTTATTTGATTATTTTCTGATGTTGTGGGATTTCTTTAATTGACAATGGTGTTGAAGCACCATCCATATTTATCTCACATGTCCACTTGTCATAAGATCTTATCTCATTCTTTGAGTAATCAAGGAAGAAACAAAAACCAAGGAGGAGCTCACTTTTAATGTTTTTTTATAAGTAAGCTCTGAGCACATCAGGAGATGCAGACAGATTGAAAGCAATATCAATGTCACCGTTCTCTAAAAATTACTGTAAGAGAAGGCCAATATCTCGACATTGCTATTCTTCAAGTAGTCTCTCTGTGATACGATAATACTACAGGATGCCGAAAAATCTTTCGGACGGATCGCTAATAATACCCTATATATATCTTAGCAGGAAGAGTAGCAGCAGGGTGCGCAGTGATCACTATGAGATTCCGAAAATTCCGAGGTCGCGGGAATTGAGACTTCATAGCTCAAAATAATTTGTCAAAAACTTGAATTATCAAATTATTGTCACTATTTTCTCAATATCAGGAATCAGGAAACGCGACTGTCATTTCATGATACAAACGTAACTTTCAAGAGGCTTCATTTTAACGAAATAGAAATTTGAATTGAATTGATGAATAAAATCGAATAATGCTGTCCTAGATGGATTGATTATACCGCATGCTCCAAATATTTTTCTCTCCAATTCTGACTTGACTAAGATAACAGAAAAAATGAATTAATTATGATTGAAGCTTGCAGCAAAACATCAATCACTTTCATTGAAATTCGCACATTTCGGTGAAACGGTACACCACGCACAGCCCGACATAAAATTAAATAATAAATAGGACCAAAATCAGGATTAGATCAATCAGTTATCGTCCAAATCGCAATGTCCATGTTCATACTTCTCGCACTTGAATTATCACAGCCATAATATATCATTAGAGCACTAAATCGAAGCCTATCAAGCTATTTTGGAGGTCATGTTTAACCAAGTAAATTTACACAAGAGTTAAATATCAAAGAATTTCAAGAATGAGTGATAAGTCATTCTACAATTAACAATGGAAGTCATAATGAGGTTACAAACGTTTTCATTATGATATCGGAGACGAAAATGGGGTGACGGGGGTTCACCGGAAATTCGCATTTCAGCCCCAGATAGAAAAAGAGAACGCATAGGGCAAACGTATTGGCGCCTCTCTTGTAATATAAATTAAACAAATGAGAGAACTTTTTTCAAAGTAGATGACGCGGGTTTTGCTCTAGCTCAAGGAAAGCTAAAACAGTGCCCTGATATTCATGCAAATCCATTCAGCAAAAAAAAAACGGTAGACATGAGCTCCAGATTTCCATTGGTTGCCATGACTACTAAGAAACCTTACGAGAATTTGTAAAATTACAGGTCTTGAGAATATTATGAGATTTATTTTCTATTCAGTTCCGCAAACAATAAAACCTACGAATTGGATTGCTTTGACTGCCTGAGGGATCGCTTTACTGAAATGACAACATCATTTAATTGAGTTTCCGTCATATTCACTAAGCAGACATGTCATTTACTAAAATTTAGCAATTAATAAATGAATTGATGATTAACAGATGGAAAGTCAAGAAGGATGCATATTGTTGGAAACTGACACGCTTCAGAAACTTACCAAATCTCCGTTGGTTTCCGGTTCCAGAGGAGGTCCACTTCCTTCAGCAGGAGAACCAGCAAAACAGCAGAGCAATGAACGAAAAAAACTACGACGTCGTGGTCGAACAGATGCCGTGGCAATTGGAGGTCCGGCGGTAACTTGCAATGAGCCAGTGGGTGGTACCATCACAGTACCAGCACCTTGAAATGAGGCATCTGCACTAGGTGGAGATCTCACCGAGACTGCCGCACCTGTAACTCCGTCAGCATCTCCTGCGTTGTTGTTATCAGAAAATGGTGTTTCTTCTTCCCTGAATCCACCAGCACTTGTTCCGGCACCTGGAGTAAAAATTTCTTTAGTAGACAACGACGTAACTGATTAACGGCACCTATATCTGAGGTCTTTTCTTACCGCGGTTGCCACTTGCACGGATAAAAATGCATTTTGATGTATTTTAGAGATAATTTACAAGTAGAAGTAAAGAATGTTATATTAAAATTAAGCACGTGTCTCATTAATGCAGGTCCAGCCGCAAGTGTCATCGGTAGTCTGTAAGCAAGGTACATGGACTAAAAGTATCAAAACTCATCATGTCAGCACTGTCCAAGTCACCAGTATTGATGTTAATGTAATTTTGGCACCATTGAATTCTGGGATAATTCGACAATGAACGATGAGTAAACGAGAGCATGCGCAAATCCATTCTTATCACTGTCATCATTATTATCAGGTAAATTTACAATGAATTTAAGGAAATTGATGTTCGATCAAGTTGCCAGACTCAAACTCGTGACCACTCAGTTTATCCAGACATGTTGCACTGACCAACCGACCTACGTGTTTTGTGTGTGTGATCGATGTTAATTGTCGGCATCAAGTCCTTACCATCGCACATTAGTAGTCACAGCAACCACAAATCAATGAATATTTCGTCCCATATATTAACCCACATACTCTATCAAAGTCGATTTTTTCAAAAACTATTTTAAAGTAATCAGTTTGTCTTACCAAAGAAGTTGCATGATGTTTGACTTCACGGACATATCGAACTCAATACACATTAAGATATCTGGAGAAACAGACAGTAACCTGATAAACAAATTGTGCTGTTGTAATAAATCTCCACAGAGAAAACTGACTACATGTGTCGAAACCGACAATGAAAACATAGCAGTGGGGTGTCCTAAAATTGGTGGCGTTTTCTTTCTAGATGACTTACTTCTTGCTATTGCAAAAACATTTTCCTATGTGCATTTTTAGGTGTAAAACGAAGTTGCGATCAAACTAAAACATTCATATGTTAACCTAATTCATGCATAAAATGCAACCTGAAGACTTTGCACAATCTATCGTTCTTCATAAACCGAATACAGTTGCAGCTTGTTTAGTCAAAGGTTTGCTGAATCATCAGGTCAACTATCCTTTGTCACGATATAAATGACCCAATTCGAATTTCATGATCAGATCCAACTGTCATTGGACCTTGATCCAGTACTTGATCGATCTCACTTAAATCGTCGCTTTCACACATTTCATGAACGATGGCTGTGGTTCAGTTTACGGGGGCCATGAATTCCTCAGTGGAGAACGAAGCACTGACCTACTTTTATACATGAACATTTTGCAGAAATTTCACAATGAACGGTGCCGAGGAAGACGCAGCTCTCCATCAATACAATCAATTATCCACCGCATTATACTGATGTCAGTCCATACTTCTTCCTTTTTAAGAATGTTGAAACAAAATCTCTTTGGTCAGCAGTTCACTTAGCTTAGGAGAATGAGGTGAAACGGATTTGTTACTGAAAATTGAAGATCACTTAATTGTGTTGTATTCAGAACTCTTTACATAAGGGCATCTAATCACAAATGACTTCTAGGCCACTTTACACAATTCAATTAAAATCAAGAAACTCGGAAAAACTTTTGGAAAAGAAATTTACAATGAAGCTTTTTAAAAATCGATAAAGAGTCCAGCATACGAATGTCAGCAGGAAGGTAGGACCAAAGGTATTCCAAAGGTAGGACGAGCAACTGGGAAACATCGCCCACCAAAGGTAGGTCGACGATAAAAAGGAGTTTTCAACACTCTAGCGCAGAGATCTTCTGTTTGGAATTGTAGCAACTTCCTTCAATTTTGAAACAGGTAAACGGGTGCCGTACCTTGTAGACAGCGGAAGGTAAGAACTCCCAGCCTTTTCTCGGTCCGTCCATGGGCTGGTAGCCATTTTAGTTCGCGAAGGATAAGTGTAATGTGGCTACGGTAACTACAGTTGACGAGACGGGCGGACGCATGAATAATCCTCTAAAGTTGATATAAGGATGAAGATGGCAAGCCGATGCAACATGATATACAATAATCAACTCTTGAAAGTACAAAAGCACCAATCAAAGTTTTCGTGGCTGATGGTCTCAGACAATGTCGAATTGTTCTAATGCGTCGCATAGCCATAAAGCAAGTCAATTTTGTCCTCGAAATGTTCTGTCGCATCGAAAGTTCAGCGTCTATAACTATGCCCAGAAGGCGTTTACTGGTTACTGGGGACACATCAGTGTCACAAATTCTCACAGCATCCATATGAAGGCTGCCTTTGCGCCGCGAGGATGGGCACCACACAACCTTAGATTCTAATGGATTCACAAGCATCCGATTCAAAAGAAATCATTCGTTCACCGATTTAACACAGGATGACACCTTATCTTGCAGGACAATGTGAGCAGCAGGAGATGAGCCATAGATCAGTATATCGTCTGCGAAAGCATGTACAGCACATTCAGTCCAAATCTCTGAACTAGATGGAACGTCACATGTATATAATAAAAAACGAAAAGGCCCAAGCACCTACCCTTGGGACACTACACACACTTCGTCTCGATGTTGAAACGGATGATTTATGAGTCACAGAAATACCTCGATCATTCAGAAATGAATCAAAAAATTTCAAAGCCACTCCTGATAGATCAATTGATACTTGAAGGCGATGAAGGAGCGTTCGAATGTCCACACAATCAAATGCAGCTGTAAGATCCAAAGAGGTCACCAGAGATGCATGACCCCCATCCATCGACTCAAGCAGATCAGTTAAAATCTTAATGCGGTTATGAGATGAGGATCTTATTCATCGATGGGAAAATTGCATCCACCTTCTCGGAGAATATATCGAGAAAGTTGGGTCTTTAATATCCTTTTCAGCGGTATGCATGTAGTTTCCTAAATTCCCGAAAATTTTCATCTGCCTAGATGAACATACTCCAGGAAAAGCATTATGTATCAATTCATATACTCATCAACTGTTTAAATTGTGGTCGAATCTTATGCTTTCAGGACCTATTTGTTTCCTTTCACTATGCTTTGACAGAACAGCATATTTAGATGCTTGAAAGTTTCACGATTGTAATGAATTGACAACGAAGTAATTCGAAATCTGCATGATATTGCGATGGCACATGAGACGGTAAAACAACGCACTTCAAATGCTTATCGCATTGGCATGTTAAACTAAGAAGAATTAAACGAACTTCGTAATGTCCGTTGTTTTTCGCATGAAATCGCGTTGAAAATTCGGATTGATAATTTACTGAACTTCTGCGGTTTCGGTCGATTTCTTCCTTATTGCCTGCCCCGAGGACAGCAAAGCGTATAAAACCTTACGTCATCAAGGTCCCGTCCTGATCCAAAATTGAAATTCCCGAATGCAATTAATTGCGGCAATCGAGCAGTTGGTCCATATGGGTAAATCCAGATTAGATTACACTTTTTTTGTCGCAAGGGGTTTGAGTATTAGAATTTTGAAATTTTGCCCTAAAAATGTCTGTGACATCATAAGAAACTAAATTGGCATAGTGACAACCACAAGAAGTTCATGTGGCCATATACATCAGACTCGAAGAAAAAATGAAGCGTCCCTCAAGTTACACCAGGCGTCCCTCAAGTTACAATTGACGTCCCTCAAGTTACAATGTTCAATTTATTTTGCTCAGGTACCTTATTTTCGTAGAAGCTTAATCAAGATAACATCAACAGTTATTTACATAAAAGGTTGCAGTTCTAGCATTTATTTCTGTTTGGAGGTCAGCCCACTAAATGCATAATGGTGATTTTTCGAATTTATCTGAGTTATCTGGAGCTAGCATTTTTGGAATTTGTGTTTACCTTGAAGGCAGTAATTGCTCTGCTCAGTGTTTCCTGTGATTTAGTGTTTACTTCTATGTAGAACTGTAGAACTATGATACCCAAATGGGTTCTATCTTTTTTTAATGGCCAGCATAAAAAATACAGCTTTATGGGCACTGCATGATTTGCATTTATTCACAGGCCTATCGCAGGACTACAAGTTTTTTTGAAGAAAAATAAAGTAGCGATCCTGTATTCACTCGCGAATATCAATGTCAGCGAACACTTTTATCCCTCTTCTATCAATAGTTGGATCATCTAACTTTCTCACAATTTCCCAGGGAGATATCACGGAACAATCAGTTACAAGAGAATCGACGAATTCATTAAATAGTCCTCTAAACGTGTATTGCTTCAAAAAACGAACACGAAAATCCCCATTCTCAAATCTGCTGGTAATCTGAGCCGCGAAATGTTTTTTCCTGTTGTCACCCGTTTCGAGACCAACAAGTATCCAATCATCGGATTTGAGTGGGACTGCAACCACAGGAGATGAGCTTGTGGACAATTCAGAACACGTTGTGAGATCACTTCCATTTGTTTTGTCAAACGTGTCAAGTCCACCACTGCTGCAATTATTTGCGTAATTAAATGTCCTTGGATTGAAGCAACCACAAGAGGATTTGCAGTGGCAAGCCAAGTCTTTAATAAGATATCCATTTTGAACCGACCATTTTAGGCATTTTAGACCTAATGACATTTCGAAATACCTAAAATTTTGAATTTCATGCTTATGACATCGAAAAGCGTTTTTGAAAGCATGAAAATATAGGCAGGCCTAAAGAAGCAATTTCTAGCGTGACACACGGGGAAAATGAAAATGACGTGTATAGGCCTATGACCTATCTCGTGATGCATTCATGATGTCAAAATAATGAATAAAAATTCTAGAATAAGCATAGGCCCTAGATCAAATGTGATTTTATGCATAAAATCTACCAAGCTCTCAATTTTTCTTCTTTATATCAAGTTCAAGCAATTATCATTATGAGACCTCTACAGCAGAATGATTTTTTCAATAGGCCTGGTCAATGTTTGCAGTCAGAAGCTATAGGAAGAGGCTTGATAATGTAGCTTTAGGCCTACTGAATGAGCAAGACTAGAAGGCAACAACAGTTCATTTCTATTCATGTCGCTCTCCATAGATAGGCTACATGTAGGCCACGGTCGGTAAAAATGCAGCGAATCCTGCAGTTGAATTTTGATCGTCAATCATCAGAGTGAGCACTCATATCTACACAAAAAGTGACATGATAAAATATAAAATAACTCACCCTTCATGTCAGGCAAGTTTGACTTCCAATATATCTTTCTGTCGATTTCCTCTTTGGACACAGTGGTTATCAAAATATCCACATTTTTTGTCAAATCGCATAAATCTCCCAGGTTATCAATAAACTCTCCACTCGAAACATGTGAATCCCATGTTCGTTTCAAAACAGCGCCGACACCATCCGCTGCGCATTTACCGTGCCCACTCTCACTGAATACCATTCTAGGGAATCGATATGCAAAAAATCGCTAAGTCGAGCAAGAAGCTGAACAGTAAAACGGTTACGGTACTGTGAACTAGGGCTATCAGAGAAGATGATCAATTTCTTTACATATGTCCTGTCAATCAAATCGAGAGCTTTGTGAATATGTGTCACCACTGCTTCGGCTGTTTTCCGCCTGTCCGTACTTAATGTCGCAAAACATTTCGGTTCCTCATTTTGTGCATATGCTACTCCTTGGTGAATAGTAATTTGCTAATTGTAGCCGAAGTGTGCCGATTGGACTTCATTACCAAATTTCATTGTGTAATTTTCACTGAAATCCACCAGCAAACAGCTGCTTCGCTAGCCTCATTTCATGATATTGGTTAGTGAAGGAGAATTGGTGATATGCATACATTTCCATCGCAGTTTCACATTTCAGAGCTAGCCATGGACAGAATCAGTGAGTTGAACACGCTTGGTGACTGCTACCGAGACTTCTCTGTCTTTGATTCGCTGCCATTGGACATAAGGAATTGTTGACAACGATGACAAAAATGACCCATCTTCCTCCCTTGGACACACACTCCTTGATTGACATTCTGGACACGAGCGCGAACAGTACAACTCTGAATAAGGCGAACATACAATTTGTCGAAGATTTTCAGACATACTTGATGACTTTAGAACTTTGATATTTCGTAATGCCTGGAGGAGCAATCGAGGATTTTCACATTTTATGCACATGCATAACTGTCTGTCAGAAAGCTTGGGCTTCACAACTTGTTTTGGCTTCAATGAAAAGAACAAGGACCGAGAAATCTTTTCTGTTGAATTTTCGGACATATATTTCATGTGCAGGTCACTGATAGAAAACAGCAGATACCTCTTCTGAAAAGACTGTCCACGAATCGTAATAAACTCTTTCTTCCCTGATGCAAGTCTGGAATTATCATCACGACAATAGAAGGAAATGACTGAGTGACGAATTGGATTTGACCGAGCAATGTTGATGGTAGCATCATTTATGGTCCTGCAATCTGTCTGTAGCAACTCTCTCAGATGACTCTTGGCACCAAGAAACTTTCTACTAACGTCTTTTAGCGTGCTGGCTAATTTTCTGCGTATTTGGTACTTTCTCTTTATTGACTTTATCAGGGCTAGGTGAACATTTATCATCAACTTTACTTTTTTTGAAGATTTCATGGCAATTTCTGATGAGGCATTTGGACCATCGTCATACAAAGGTAGGCCCACACTTCCACCTTGGGCTTTCAATCTCTCAATTCTCTTTTGAAATTTGCGCACTTGCTTTTGCAGTGCAATGTTTCTGTAATTTAGGAGTTTGACCTTTTCCCTCCTCTTTTTTATTTCTCGTTTTCTTGCTGCACGCCTCTTTGAATCACTGGCAGATCAGCAGAAGACGAACATGGAGATGATACTCTTGAATTTGTTGCGCTAACAGATTCTGGTTCATTTGGTTCATTTTGTAGAGATTGGTTTTTAGTTGCTCTGTACTCACTCATGTATAGTTTTCTTTTTCTTGCAAGAAGACGTTTCTGCCTAGGATCACCGTTTTCCTTGCATTTGTGATAGGATCTTAGTGCTTGCTCCCTCACCTTCATCAACCGTTCTCCGCCATTTTTCTTTAACTTTTCTCGGTATCTCCTCTTTTTCTTAAGCATCTTTTGTCTATCAGGGGCCATTTTGCAGAATACAGCCACTGTCGTTGTCGACCTAGCATGAACTGATGATTTCGTGAAGCAGCAAAAATCTCTTTGTCTGAGAGCCGTCCAATCACAGCTATTGCTTGTAAGACGATTCGATGACGTACACACGTCGATAGCTTTTTACTTCGGAGTTCTATGTGATGCGCAGGATGTGTTTATTGTAGTCAAAGAATTTGTTTGAAAAGTGGTGACATCTTCGAAACGGAAAAATTTCTAAATGGACCTTATCAGTGGTGACATATTTTAGCAAACCCTGATCATTCACAAAAGGAGGACTCCGTTCGTGTTGCGAAAGGTCTCTCAAACTAGCAAAAATTCAAGATAAATTTAGAGAATTATGTCTCAATGTTCGATAGCTCCGATCACTCTACAAAGTCAATTGTGATCGCAAAATGTGCAGAATTCAACTCACAATGCCCAAAAACTCACGAGACTAATAAAAAACACAATATATGGCTGATTTTGCTGAGGTGCTAACATAGATAGAAATGCGTAACTTGAGGGACGTCCCTCAAGTTACGTCCCTCAAGTTACAATCTGTGCGTTTCTTCATTCTCTATCAAAGTGCAATGACAATTGAGAGGAACTGAATGAATAATTTAGCAGATAGCTCATTGCCATTTCCTGACATACACTTGACTGAGTTCAAACTTTTTCCAGTTGTCCGGGAACTGGTGTCCCTCAAGTTACGAATTTGTGGTGTCAAATATCCTTCATTTTACCTTAAATTCATTCTCAACATTCATTCATGAGCAATGAGACCGATTTTCTTGCGTTCCTTGCTTCATGATCATATAATAGTTTACCACAAGTAACTACTTCCATCAATATGCAGCTGCATCTTATAAAGCAAGGCGTCCCTCAAGTTACAAATTGCGCGAGTTTTTTAGCTACTATTTCCATGCGACAGCATCATAATCAATTCTGCTACCGTAGGTGAAGAGACTTTCAACTCCAATCGAATTTTTCTTTCAATTTCACTTCATGGCAAAGCTAAATGCGAGAAAAGCAATCAATTACAGAAATACTTCTGTACTCTGCGAGTCTGTCCAAGATCGCAACTTACTTCATGCGACAAGGCATTTTCGGACTTTTTTTAAACCTTTACATCTCTGTGCACCAGTTATGATAAAATTACTTTTAATTTTCTACGTGACCAAGTCCTATGGATCATATGAGTCACGATAGAGAGCAAATCGGATTAAATACTATTGAACTTCACTCGACTAGGCAATGGGACAGAATTTTATTAAAAAGTGTAATCTATTCTGGATTTACCCATATACAGGATGATGTGATACTGACGCGTGTGCTGTTCAAGACCCACCAGGTATTACGTATTTCATCTCAAATGTCCATTGCGACATACGTCAGTGTATGTTTTGATTACAACCAATACTAAATTCAGCTTTTTAGATATAATTTCCATGTGTTTGTTTTTAAATCGGTGTTTGAGGGAGGAGCACGAGCACGTGTGTGTATCCTTTAGCACGACGTTCGAACTTATGCATGAATATGCTCTCCTATATTTACAGTTGACATTAGAGAATGAAGTCTGAGGTAATATACTTTGGTTGCAGTAGGGCTACGCAATCCGTCGCACATAGTTTGCAGTTCCGAAATATCGAATCGTTGATTCAAGTCGTTCGTAGTTCGTCGTATGTTCACATTTCGAACAGCAAACTTCAGTTGATGTGCACCCGTGGTTCTTCAACTATCAAAGAGACATGGATAAAAAATGAAAGAAAACGAATGTCAACAACGGACAGAATCATTGAAATATCTATGAACCATGATTGCCTAATTAGATGATCGACGCATGTATCGCATTCTACCTAATTAAATCCCAATTAAGCATTCTCAAAAATTCGTGAATATGAAGGCACCAATATATTCGCCAACTTCAAGGGCATCGGACATGAATGGTTGGGAGACGGTGGGTATATAAATGACTTCAGTGACGTAGCAAGGTTGTTAGGAGAGGGAAATAAAATTCAGACCGTGACTTCAGTGATCAAGTGACATGCTTTGCTTGGACTGTAGCTTACTAAATGGAATAACAATACTGTAATTGATATTAACTGCTGCCTCCAATCTTCCGAATGTATTTATGCTCTGTAGATGAATGGGATGACAGTAACGGCAAATCGCAGAGGAATTCAATGAGCATCCAAACAGCATTAGCAGACCTTTCAACAAATTTATAAGCACTGGAAGTGCTTGCTCATGTTGCTGGGAATCTGGTTCCAGTCGAAAAGGAGGCTGTGATATTCAGGAGCAGTCCGGCTAGTGTTAAAAAAATCTTCATTAAGTTAAATTTTATCAATTATTTAACTGGAAAATCATTGACAATTTTTTTATAAACAGATGCAAACATTTCTATGAGCATATATGACCATTTGGAGTCGATAGATCAGCAGAAATAATTTTTACCGAGATTCATTTAAGCTTCCCCAGAAAAACCTGAATTTCAATTTGGAGATCCCACGATAACGATCGTCTGTCAATGATAATGACTACAAAATTGATCAATATTTTCGTTTTGCTTTCTGCTTCAAAGTTATTCAATACTACCTATATGTGTGAGACTACAATAAAACGAAAAATTGGTTTCCCTTAGTGAAAGTCCATCGTCCAATGCGAGGTCGACCACAGAAGGCGCTGGAGGCCAATGGGTTGTATTTCTTTTCTCATAGGCCCTTTAGTTCATTATGGCGGTCAGAATATCAAAAAGCGGCGCGCTTTAGTTTTGACTGTTATGCTTTACAATGCCTTACGTAACTTAGTCTGCCAAAATACAGCAAATTGTAGGAATTCCCAAAAAATGAGCGGGGAAAGGTAAACAGACTTCATAATTATCAAGACCAGTCTCTCAAGCTCTGCACTCACATAATAAACGAAAGACATGCATTTCAAAAAGATGGAGTGGGCAAAATATAAACATCTGTCACTAAATGTTCGATCGAAGCCGACTTCTCTCTCTCTCTTCCAAATTAGATGAAATTGTTAAGAATTTCAAAAATAGCGAGAAAAGAAAACTTCGCCCGTGTAATGATCGAAGCAAGCCTTGACCTCAACCCGAGTAGAATAAATTGTGGGAAATTCATTCCCAAAAACAGTGATGCCAGTGGACTGTCGGGGACCATGCAGAAATTCTGATTATGGAGGTCACAATAAAGAAAATGGGAGAGCATTAGGCTGACTTTTTGGGGAACGGCGAATTTCTGAACTGCAAAACTATGGAACGAATTCCCGCCATTTAAATTCATTGCCTTTCTCTCACAAGGACGGCTGTCATTGCAATCGCTCGTCGCTTTCCACTGACTTGGATAAAGTAGACCTGCCTCACTCATGCAATGCATGCATTAAGTCGTGATGCGCATAGACCACGTGATAAGAATAACATAATAAAAGTTGTTTGCGTTAGACTATAAAATAGTTCATGAAGATAGAATGTAATACCGATCACACTTTCCGACTGATGTTTTATCCGAGAATTCCGACTTACAGCAACAAAGCTCAGTTTTGTGGTTGGAAAGAGACAGGAGCATTTTAAGATGTTATTATTGTTCTTATTCTTATATATATGTGCAATAGTTAAGTACATGTATATAAGAATAGGAACAATAATAATAACATCTTAAAATACTCCTTGCTCTTTCCAACCACAAAACTGAAAATGACAACTCACTCAGGAGCTCTTCCATGCAGCAACAGAGCTCCTTAAGTTCTCAAGAATCTTTTATGCGGTTTAGTAAGCCATGATTTGACGTGTGACCTTTGGTGGCAGTTTGGTTACTATACTCGTAACCGCATTTCTCCAATATAACCCGTGGGTTATGTAATTTTTTTGAAATTTGAGCGAGATTTTTTCGCGCATATTATATACGCGACAGAATAAATAAGTTTCATTTTTGAGTTACTGACAATCACTTTTTAGATGCTTTCTAGAAATCCGTGTTTTGCTGTCCATTCCATGTCTGCAGAACATTGAAGCAAGTTCCGATGAAAAATGTATTTTTCCGGTGTGGCGCACATATCTTGCGAGTCACCTTCATCAGTATCTGCAGAAGCTTTGACGAAGGAACAAAATAGGCCTACTAGAGATTTTTAGAAGCCAATGAAGAATTCGAGCGATTTCACGTAAGTCTGTCGCTCCCATTCCGCTCACTTCATGTTGACCACTACCTCTGAACCACACGTATTGCGTAAATTCTTCGCCTCCTCATCAGCTATTCTCCAAGTATTTTCATTTAACGATTGAACTTTGTACTGCCGAGCTGATTCTATCAGCTTCTCACTGATGTGAATTCCATTTCTTTCACCGCTCAATCTGCGAATGAGAATAACAATAGTGTCCTAATCTAAGCGATGGATAGAAAGACAACGTCCGATCTCCTATCGCAAATTGATTGCTGGTTGAAGATATAGGGGAGACTCTGGGGTGCACCGATCGTTCCGTTCGGCAGAACCCCGGTTTTCGTGATGGTTCTAGTTCGGCTGAACTATCGAACCTTCTTGTGTTAACTGAAATTTTTCTGTCCTGACTATTTCTCTTCGGGTTTTTTTTCTATCCAAGAATTTACAATCTCGATCTATTGCATTCCATCACTGATAGGATAATTTTCATGAGTCTCGGAGAGTATTAGGCTAGGAATTTCGGTAGTTTTGTACTCAATCATTTACAAAACGACTTTAGCGTTGGCCTGCGCGTGAAGTCTAAAAGCAAAAAAAGGAACGTTGAAATTGCACTGGAAACTGTATTGGAAGCAGAGATTGAATTAGCAAAACGAATTCTAAATCATCCTCAGTTTATGAGGTAGGTGCTACACAGTCCTCTATCATTAGTATCACGCCATATACGTCACCAGCCTTTCGTCATTAAATATTGTAATCCAATCGGGCGAAAGTTTAAAACATGAGAATGTATTTAGGACTTAGCAATTCATTTGATAATCAGTACATTTCCCATGGGATTTCGGAGATGGTTCATGCAGTATTTCGAAGTACTCAGAAAACATCAATAGGTTCGGTCGGTTCGGTTCGGCCGAACCTTAAAAATCGAGGTTCGGTGCAACTCTAGGGGAGACTACAAAGTGACAACACATAGAAGAATATTTTGTGCTAGGCGATATGAAGTAATAACAAATGAAATTGCCATCTCCAGAATCATCTCTATATCAGGCAGTTAAGATGTCGCGATGCCTTCTTCAGTCGCCCACGTTTCAGGTGAGGTAGAGAAGTCGCCTCGTAATGTACAGTATTTTGAATTCATGTAATGGAAGATATTCGAGAAAATGCTGTTGAAAGTTTGCGCATGGATCCAAGGTTCGCAATAGGGCTGGCTCAAGGGTCAACAGCTGGCAAACAAGCCATGCGGTGATAACCGCTGGCACTTCATCGAGGACATGAGAAGAGTACGGCGCGCACTTAAATATTTTAAGGGAATGTGCATGTGGAGCTGATATGAATTGCTCGACGCAAAATTCGTCGCTTCTTTACATCACATTAATGCATTAAGTGAAAAGTGCATGATTCAAGTTTCAGTGGCTACAAACTTGAATTTAATTTGCATCAATAGTTCCGATTCAAAGGAACTGGTCGCGTTTGGCCAGTCAATCCCAGATTAACTTGACAAATTCTAGAAATTAAGTTTAACATGGAGGTTGATAGAAAGTAATATGACAGAGCTGATCTGAATTCGCGCGAGAGAGGGACGTTAAAAGGACTTCTAGACTTCAAAATTTACGCTATCTACTATTAATGAATATTTTGAAAGAGGCTTAGAGCCTGGGAAAGGAAACACAAGTACCTCTTACCATAAACCACCTCAATGGTATTGCGCCTAATGAATTTGATGTTTGCGAAGATTTTTTTGCTACGTGTTCTATAGTTTCTAGATTGGTAAGCATTTCAGAAGTCTTCGTTTGTTTGATTTTATTTTCGGTGTTTGAAAACAGACCCATAGATAGGCCCAGTGGGCTTATGAGCATTTCATACTTGTGCTGAAATATGTTGACGAAAAGGAAAAATATAAATGAATAGGCTTTCAAAAATAGTTTGGGATTTATGTTCAAGGGAAATCAATTAAGAAAAAAATTATCAAAATCATTCATGTTATGTTATGTAAAAATAACGATGCATTAACCACCCTGTGTAAACAAGTTGATAACCTGTTTACGTGTAATATTTTACGAGCTTATAGATGAAATGTCGATTTAAGAAGTCAGCAATTAGCATTTAGTAGGTCTTAAAATAAGAGAATGAGGAAGACCTGCCGAATAGTTTACACAAGGATGAAGCTGCGAGAAACCCTAAGTATAAATTTCTTATACATAAACCGTACCCAAATTTGTAATTTGGGATGCTATTCAGTAGAATTTTCCATTCCGAAATCACAACAGCCATTCTATACCATTAATTTCCTTGCAACTCAATTGTATTTGCATTATGGCTGTAGTAATTTACCAAACTAAGAATTATCTATTATTTTTCTTCCGTATTGCACGTGAGCAGCATGATGTCCAACAATAACTGAAATAACATCTAAATGTCATTCAAATATATCATCTAGCTGCGGCACTATCATCAATAACGTTTTCATGAAAGAATATTCAAATACATTTCAAAAACAGAGTTCCTAAGGCCTGGAGGCAAGATTCACAAACTTTCACAAAGCTTCACAAGCTTTTTTCACAAACTTTCACTTATTTAATGGGATAGAGGCTATTTTGACATGAGAATGCCCACAAAAATTCAGCTACAATACATTTCTACCGAATTGCAATTCAAATTAATGCCGCCATTCCACTGATTGCAACTAATTGTTGATTTCCTTCTTCTTCGAGAACTTCCATTTAAATTACTTAAAATACTTCGACAAGTTATTCTCGATTTGTATTGAAATAAAAATAAAATTACTTTGCAAGCTTTCGAGTGAGGCTGTCACCCGTCGTCAGGCACGAGTAGAGAGTGAGTGAGACAAGCAATCGTGCCTGACGACAGCCTCACTAGAAAGCTTGCAAAGTAATTTTATTTTTATTTCAATACAAATCGAGAATAATTTGTCGAAGTATTTTAAGTAATTTGATTGCAACTAAATCCATTTCACGCATCATGAAAAAAATGTTGAAACATTTCAGTGAAAAAAATGTTGAAATAAGAAATCCTCCCTAAATGCCACCCCTTAGATTCAAAAATGCAAAGAAGTATGTGATATTTACTGATAGAGAAACGAACAACAACTGACATAAACAAGGAAGTCAATATCTGCTGATAGAAAAACAAGAATTGAAAAAGTACGTAGGTAAATAAAACATAATTGCATGTACATCTAAAAAATATCTGGTCGAGCTATCTCGATTGCACAGATGAAACATGCCGTATGCATAATAGCTGATGTCAACATCGACCTATAAACTTGTTCTTGAATAGTTACAAGCGTGAAGTAAGATAGATATTCACTGCTAGAAAAACACGTGTTGAAAAATCTGAAAAAACGATCTAACTGCAAAGCAAATACTGTATATAAAAATCAAAGCTATCTGCTCAGACAATCTCTATTACGAAGATGAAGCATGCAGTTGCATAAACAGTGCAATAGAAGCTAATAATTATCTACACCCAAATATTAACTGACTTGTTACAAAAAACTATTAAAAGATTCTAAAATTTCGAAAATAAGCGCACCACCAGCAGAATGCATCATTCACACACTTTTGTTCACACATTAACTCCCCCACATGATGTGCTTGACTAAATTAGAAGTTGTACACTTTGCTGAGCCCTCCACCGCCTGCTGTATTTACTGTTGACTGCGACAGCTCAATATTATTAGTAATGTACGAGTATATACATATGGTAGATGTAGCAAGGCAAAAGGATTATACAGACCACCCAGCCGATTCGAATTTAAAAAAAGCGAAAGAAACGAATCCTAATATTAGAAAAGCGGAAAAAAGCTAACCGGTAATTTTTACATCATGCAATGTAGAATATCGTTATAACGACATAATATGACATCAAGCCATACACTGCCACGAATACTACGAACCTGTGTAGATTACGAATATTACTTTCTGCTACAAAAATGAAAGCTTGTCGGAGTGCCTCTTAGGTATTTTTTCTTGCATCGTCTTAAACGATTCGCAAATGCACCAGACCATATTTGTACATAAAGCTAGCTTTTGTATTCTATTAATGATCAGACATATAACCAGCAATCAATTTAGATCGCTTCAATTTTTGACAAATACTGTGGACTCCAATATTGTTTCATAAGATTATTGAAACATAGTGTTGAAAAATCAAAAAAAAATACTGCTAGAAAATTCAGCAGAATGAAGATGAAGATCCCTTTCTCACTCAACCTGCGGCCTCAAAGCGGTGAAAGGGTGAAAACGGAGTCGCAATAAGGCTTTGTCGTCTGAAGCTCATGCTTCTTTTGGGTTCTACCTTGTCGGCGGTTTGTGACCGTGCTCCGGCTAACTAGCAGGCTCTGGAATATTATTTTTATTTTACTGGTCATTGAATTTATTTATGTTTGATTAATTTTTCATTCTTTTTCTCCACGTTTGTTTATTTTAAATGTGTGGTAGGCTTCGGCCGTCCCAATTAACACCACTCCCTGGTTTGCGAGATATGAACAGTCATCAGATGTTTCATGTTGTTGAATCAGGTTTTTGGGCATGGCACTTATTTGGCTCATTTGTGATCGAACTTCCTTCCACTGCTCACTTTTGCACTTCCCCATTTGTTGCAGGTTAAGGTGTGACAGATCCAACGTATTCACGGCATACGGGCGTCAGGTAGTTCGAGGGTCCCGAACCCACTGGTAATGCTTTGGGATGCAGGCCCGGTCAACTGCTCGAAAAAAGGCGGTACAGTTCCACTGCCACGACATGCGTGGGTAGCTTTACTGAGGGGTTTAGCCCGTGTAGCTGTATCCGGTTCCTCTGTGGCCTACCTGACTTGTACCCATTGTTACGGCAAAGGGGTTCTCATTTGGGTTTCTTCAAGCTTTTGCGACATGAACTGTGCCTATAAGTGTCTTTTTTTGCGTATTATTTATTGCAGCTTTGTTGCTATTATTTACGTTTTTCTGATGCCTTCCAAAGTTTCTTGTATCACTTTGTTGTACAGTATAATTTTCGTTTATTTGATTGATATTCCATGAGAAATTATGAAAATGAGAAAGACACACAAGAAACGTAGTCAAGCCGTCAAGCTCAAAACCCCCCTCAGGATCAGCTTCAGCAACGTAAGAGGACTGAGGTCCAATTACGACGACATCAACATCTTCCTGCAAGGTAAGTCACCAGATCTTCTAGCCCTGTCGGAAACCAGGTTAGATCCCAGTGTGTCATCAAGCGACGTTACTCCTGATGGATACATATTTCACCGGATGGATAAAGCACCTTGTCATGGTCTTGGAGTCTATGCCAAGACAAGCCTTCCCTTGAGAAGGCTTTGTAGCTCAGAGGATCCAAGGCATGAGTATCTTGCCTTCATTGCGCCGCTGCAGAAGACCACTCTTCTTCTATTTTTCCTATACCGCTCTCCATCAACTAATGCGGATATTTTCAATGTTCTTTCTGACAAGATCGATTCTCTTCTACAAGAGTATCCCAGCGCTGAAGTTGCCGTTTTTGGTGACTTCAACGTGCACAATGTTGACTGGCTTGTGCACTCACGCACCACCGATCTCTCCGGTCAGGCAGCCCAGGATTTCGCTGTCTCTCACAACCTTAGTCAAATTGTCACTTGTCCTACCAGAGTGCCTGACCGAGCTGGGGATACTGGATATCTCCTTGACCTGTTTCTCACCTCAAATCCAACTTGTTTTTCACACAAGGTTACTTCTCCCCTCGGCACGTCTGATCACTGTGTTATCACAGTTTCTGGCAAACAAGTTTGCTCCACACCGTCTGCACCATTCCATAGAACAGTTTATCAATTCTCCAAAGCAGACTGGTGTGGCTTCCGCACTTTTCTTAGTCAAGTTCAAGCTGAGAATTTGATTCTGAGCGAGAACGTCCACAAGTCGGCGCAAGAACTGACAGAGTGGCTTCAGATAGGGATGTTGGCCTACATCCCTCACCGTACTTTCCAAATGAAGCCTCACTCACAACCTTGGTTTACACCAGAATGTGCAGCTGCAAGTTGCCAGCGTGACCACTTTTTCCATAAGTATAAGCGTGACAGTAGCGCTGGCAATCTTGAATTGTACAAAACCGCACGTAGACATTGCAAGGAAACCATACATCAGGCCAAAAGCCGTTACGCTTTGTATGTACGGAAATCCATTGCTACCCAAAAGCTTGGCTCTAAGGACTTCTGGAGGATTTACAACAGTGTCACCAATAGGAACAAATCCTCCATCCCAGCACTCCGTCATGCCGAAGTCAGTACTTCTATGGCGACAACCTCAGCAGACAAAGTCGAGCTTCTTTGCAAAGAGTTTGCGAAGAATTCGTCATTAGACGATGGAGGTAGAATTCCACCTCCAATTCCCATGCGCACTGATGAGACAGTTAGTCCTCCTTCAGTCACAGTCCGAAACGTCAAAAAGATCATCGCCGGTCTCGATAGCTCTAAGTCTAGTGGACCAGACGGCATCCCGGTTTCGGTCTTCAAGCATCTCTCACCTGAGCTTTCTCCACTTTTATCTAAACTGTTCAGTAGATGTGTATCCACCGGTGAGTTTCCCTCTTGTTGGAAAGTAGCTTCCGTGGTTCCAGTTCCAAAGAAAGGTTCTGACTCATCTCTTCCATCTAGTTGCCGTCCTATCAGCCTGCTCCCAATTGCTGGCAAGATTTTTGAAGCAGTGATTAACCAACACGTTGATAACTTCCTTGAAACTCAGAACCTTCTATCAGAAGAACAGTATGGCTTCAGGCACTCGCGATCAACTGCAGATCTTCTTTCATATGTCACTGAACATGTGAGTCGTGTCCTTGACAGACAAGGTGAGACGAGATCAGTTGCCTTGGATATTTCCAAGGCATTCGATAAAGTCTGGCATCAGGGACTCTTTATGAAGCTAAAGTCCTATGGAGTTGCTGATCAACTCCACAAACTTCTTGCTTCTTTCCTTAGTGACCGGCAGATATCTGTCGTCTTAGATGGCCAAAAGTCTTCCACCAAGTTAGTCAATGCAGGAGTTCCTCAAGGGTCAATTTTGGGACCCACTCTTTTTCTGCTGTACATCAACGACCTCCCAGACTGCCTAGTGAGTAAATTGGTGATGTATGCAGATGACACAACACTCTTCAATTCCAATGAGCGACTCACTAAAAACGCTCAGCAACGTCAGCAGTTATGCAACGTTCTTAATGAAGACTTACGCAGGGTCTCAGAATGGGGCGCCAATTGGCTTGTTTCCTTCAATCCTTCAAAAACTCAGAGTATTCTGCACTCACGACTTAAAGGAGATGATGATCATAGCATTAAGATGTCAGATAATAGGATCAGAGAACAAGATTCCATCTCCTTCCTTGGATTGGCGGTTACGAAAGACTTGTCATGGAAACCGTACATCCAATCCATTAGCAAGCAGGCAGCTCAACGTATTGGTAGTCTCTATCGTGCTAGCAGCTATCTTCCACCACAGACTATCTGCTATCTTTACAAGTCCACTATTCGTCCTCTGATGGAGTATTGTTGTCATCTGTGGGCAGGCGCCCCACAAACGCATCTTAACCTCCTTGAACGGGTTGAGAAACGTGTCAAGAATCTCATGGGTGAAAATCTTGCTAGCAAGTTGCAGCCGCTCTCCGTCAGACGGGATGTTGCTTCACTCAGTCTCTTCTACAGGTACTATTTCGGTAGAAGCAGCTCTGCAGTAAATGAGTGCGTACCCAAACCTAAGATCTTCTCCAGAAGCACACGCAGAGCTAATGCACTCACATGCTATAATGTGAGCTTAGAACGCGCACGTACTGTGAGTCGCTCGAAAAGCTTTTTTGTTCGCACGGCACAGCTTTGGAATCAGCTTCCCCAGACCACTTTCCCTGACCAATACAATCTTGATACTTTCAAGAGGCGTGCGAATAGGTTTCTGATGGGGGCAGCTTAATCAGATTAGAAGATCTGTTTTTTTTATTTTATTTATTTAAAGTAATACAATTTATTAGTTTTTCATTGAGTAACCCCTAGCTTCGTTCATGGCTCATAGCTGTGCTAGGGGTGAAAATTCAGTAAAAAAAAAGACTGTAATTTCTAATGTGGTTAAGGAAATTTCTCTAGCTGCCATGCTTCCAACTGCTAAATTAGCCTAAAACTTTGAGCATCTGTTTCATCTGAATATTCCAAAGCATATTGATATTTTCAAGTATTTATTAGATAGGTGTCTGTCAACTAAAGTCATGCGAAATGGATCATATGACGAATAAAGGATCCTTATTTAGATTTTATATGAGTATGGCAATTATTTTATACGGTGATAGAATGCACGCTAAAGGCTTCATCTGAAAATCATTGTGGCTTTCTATATGATTATGATCCCTTCTTGTGTAGGAGACTTACCTGCATGAACGGTTATATGTATCCTCCCTTTCTGTTGCAGTCGCTGTTGTCATTGCTTTCATTGAATAAAGTTTGATCGCAAAAAGTTGTACTTATTCATGACAACAGCCAAATCTACGATGAGCACCATTACCTGCCCAGCTCCTGGATGCCACATCACCTGGTCCTCTTCAATCTCCTCGGATGTCCTGGTTCGTCTGATCGACTTGCATGAGAAGACTGCTCACCCGTCATCCAGTCCTCCAACCGGACCCTCACCGGGACCTATCACAGCTGAGAAGGTGAAACGGCCAGTGATCGCCGCTGCAGGAACTCACGAAGAATGGACCTACTTCCTCCAACGTTGGTCTGACTATAAAGCCGCTACGCATCTTGGTGGATCCGACATAATCTTCCAACTGTTGGAATGTTGTGATGACTCCTTGTCTGGCAGTGACGAACCAACCGTCCTTGCAAACATCAAGACATTAGCTGTGCGACCGGAGAATATCATGGTAGCCCGTGTCCAATTGCAGCAGATGCGACAGGATCGTGACGAACCCGTTCGCGCCTTCGCCGCCCGTCTCCGTGGCCATGCGAGTATCTGTGGTTTATCAATCACCTGCTCCTGCAAAGCCCTCGTCGATTACAGCGATGTGATGGTCAGAGACGCCCTCGTTCGAGGCCTTGAGGACGAAGACATACGCTTAGACATCCTTGGCAACCCAAAGCAAGACCTTACCTTGGTGGAAGTCCTAACGTACGCTGATGCGAAAGAGAATGGAAAGCGCTCAGCTGGTCACTTACATACCGACAGCCATTTTTCCACAGCCTCCACCGCCTCACCAATCGTCTCCTCCTCCACAGCTGCAACAAGTTCGTACCGCAAACAAGGAAGACGGGCGCAATCCCAAGCCAGTGTTCAAAAATCCAACGCTCCTTGTAGCCACTGCGGCAAACTCGGCCACGGACGCTCCCAACAGGAACGTATGCGAAAGTGCCCCGCGTACCAGCACACCTGCACTCAATGTGGCATTTTACACCACCACGAAAGCGTCTGTCAACAGGCGCAGCGGAAGCAGCGACCATCTCACGCTAATATCTCACAGAAAGACCCAACTACCATTTTCGACACGCTTTGCCACATCGAGGACTCAATCGACCATACCACGCTTGCCTTGGATCACCACGTTTACAACGAATTCTGCGATGCATGGGAAAAGCGAGCTTCTCACCCTCAACCTTACGTCAATGTCTCCGTGCAAGCGCTCCCTTCTGATGCACATGGTCTAACTAGCAAACTCTTGTCATCCACTAGCTCTGTTTCTTATCCAGCCATGGCTGATAACGGATGCCAATCTTGTCTGGCAGGAATTAAATTGCTTTCCAAGCTTCGATTGCGTGCCGACGACCTCATCCTCGTCACTATGAAAATGACCGCTGCCAACGATTGTAAAATCGTCATTAGAGGCGCCCTTGTACTTCGCATTTACGGGCATTCCCATACAGGCCAAGAGCTCGAAACTCGTCAGATAGTCTACTTCACCGACTCCACAGACCGACTATTCCTCTCAAAACAAGCTTGTGTTGCCCTCGCCGCAAGTTGCCACCTCCCATTCCAACTTCATTACCTTTTCCGGCAACTGAAGACAACGTCGACGCTCTTGCTAATTGGCTTCTCGATTATTGCAGCTCGAGCACTTTTAACATCTGTCAACACCAGCCGCTCCCCAAGATGTCTGGACCTCCTATGAATTTGATGGTTGACCCCAATGCACAACCCATAGCTTATCATACACCCATACCCGTCCCTGTTCATTGGTATGATGAAGTCAAAGATGGACTTAACCAAGATGTTCGTCTCGGTGTCATTGAAGCTGTACCAATCGGAACACCCGTGACATGGTGCCACAAAATGGTTGTCTGCGCAAAAAAGTCGGGGCATCCACGCCGTACAGTGGACCTGCAGAATCTTAACCGACACGCCGTTCGCAAAACTCATCATACGCAGTCACCCTTCCACCAAGCACGCATTGTCCCCCCGAATACTTACAAGACCGTCTTCGACGATTGGAATGGATATCACAGCATCGCCATCGCAGAGGAAGACCGTCACCTAACTACCTTCATCACGCCATGGGGGCGCTATCGTTATGGGGCTACATATGGCGCTATCGCCATGGGGGCTACATAGCGTCCGGAGATGGATACAGTCGACGATTTGATGAGATCGTTTCATCCATACCGCGGAAAACCAAATGTGTCGACGACACTCTACTATGGTCTCACTCCATTACAGACGCATTCCACCAGGCAGCTGAATGGCTTCATATTTGCGGATCGAATGGCATCGTCCTCAATCCTTCCAAATTTGTCTTCGCTCAACGGAGCGTCGAATTCGCCGGTTTCGAAATCACAAACTCCAAAGTTCGTCTTTGTCCGCGATTCCTCGAAGCGATACAAAACTTTCCCACACCAAGAAACATCACTGATATCAGAAGCTGGTTCGGATTAGTCAACCAGGTGTCCTATGCTTTCGCATCTGCACAACGGATGCTGCCTTTTCGCCAACTGCTGAAACCCGGCACACAGTTCCAATGGAGCACACATTTGAACGAACTCTTTGAAACCTTAAAATCCATGATTATCAGTGAAATTAGTAAAGGTGTGGAGATTTTCGATAAGTCAAAGCCAAACTGCCTAGCAACCGACTGGAGTAAAGACGGCATCGGTTTCTGGTTGTCTCAAGAGCATTGTGCCTGTGTCTCTCAACGACCATTTTGCTGCCCTTACGGTTGGAAGGTCACACTCGTTGGAAGCCGCTTTACCTCCAGAGCCGAATCACGCTACGCACCAATAGAAGGAGAAGCTCTCGCGGTTATCGGTGCTCTCGACCGGTCACGACATTTCGTTCTCGGCTGCAGAAATCTCATCATCGAGGTGTACCACAAACCACTAAAAATCTTCGCCGACCGATCACTAGACGACATACCAAATCCGCGTCTCCGGAATTTGAAAGAGAAATCACTCCGATATCGCTTTCAGATGATCCACATACCCGGTGCGCGTCATGCTGCTGCCGACGCTGTCTCACGCCACCCAGTCGGCCCTGCCGAGCAATTACACCTTCCTGACGACGTAGCTTCAACCAATGACCGAATCACCTATCTTTTTATTCACGCATGCGGCCTACCGGAAAGAATCATCTCCCACTTGCGAAGTACATCAACGTCTACATTCTCTGCTGAAATATGCGCTTCTACCTGACGGTCTTCTACCGTAATCAAATCTATCACTTGGAACGATATCCGTACCGCGACCACTAGCGACGAGACTATGCGCCAATTGGTCAATATAATATAGGATGGCTTCCCCGACAACCGTGCCATCCTGCCTGAATCTTTGCGGCCATACTGCCAGTTTCGAGATGGACTCAGTACATTCGAAGGAGTGGCTTTGTACAAAGATCGCCTCATCATACCACCCTCACTGCGCCCGCAAGTTCTCCACGCTCTGCATGCTGCTCATCAAGGAATCTCTTCAAATGTGTTCCCGCGCTGAAGTCTCATTTTTCTGGCCTGGAATGACACCGGCGATCATTGCAATCGGATGTCACCCTCGCAACCCAGCGCACCCCCCACACAACCCGCCTACCCGTTCCAATGCATTGCTGCAGATTACTTCTCTCACCGCGGCCACAACTATCTAGTCATCGTGGATCGATACAGCAACTGGCCTATCGTCGAAGCCACAGCCAACGGAGCCACGGGACTCATTGCAGCTCTTCGTCGTTTCTTCGTTACCTACGGCATCAGCGATGAATTATCATCCGACGGAGGCACTGAGTTCAAAGCACATGTTACCGCCAACTTCCTTAGCAATTTGGGTGTCCATCATCGCATCTCCACTGTCGCCTTCCCACACAGCAACTGTCGCGCTGAGGTGGGTGTCAAAACTGTAAAACGCATGATCACCGACAACACTGCCCCTGATGGTGCCCTCGATGCCGACCAGTTCCAGCAAGCCATGCTGCAATATCGAAACACTCCAGATCGTGATACCCACCTCTCTCTCCCGCAATGTGTATCTTCGGTAGGCCTATACGGGATTTCATCCCCATCCATCCTGGGAAGTATCAACCGCATTCAACCTGGCGTGATACCCTTCATTCGCGGGAAGAAGCCCTTCGCAACCTCCACATGCGCGCCGCGGAACGGCTTTCAGAACACACGCGTTCCCTGCCTCCTCTGTCCATCGGTGATTGTGCCCGCATACAGAATCAAATTGGCCCCTTCCCCAAAAAATGGGACAAATCAGGCGTTGTGGTCGAAGTACGTCAGTTCGATCAATATGTGATCCGAGTCGATGGATCTGGACGGGTCAACCAACCTCCCACCTCCCCGATCCCACGAACCCTGCGCAATCTCCTGCCGTACAATAATCCAGGTCGACTTGAGCTCGCTAGCCCCACGGAGACGATCGGTCCCCGCTCAACACGATCATCCACACTGCAACATCAGTGACATCGTCCAAACTTACGTAGAATTCAGACTCGTATCTCTCTCTCCGAGCATAATCCATGGTCGTGTTATTCTTATGACTCTTCAGTCTTCCTCGTCCCTCAAAAGACATGGAAGGGCGTATATGATTATGATCCCTTCTTGTGTAGGAGACTTACTGCATGAACGATTATATGTATCCTCCCTTTCTGTTGCAGTCGCTGTTGTCATTGCTTTCATTGAATAAAGTTTGATCGCAAAAAGTTGTACTTATTTACTTTCTTCAAAACTCGCAAGCCTAATATCATGCTAATAATACTGCTTAGTAGGATGCCTTTTATCAAAGGAAGATAATGCTCATAATTGAGCTATATCATTGATGCAAAATTGATATTTTTTTAGATGGGCATTGTTGCAAACTTTAATTTAGATGCAAAAGTGTCAACTTGCATATTTGCTATCAAAGAAATTGATATTGCTCAATTATGCAGCCTTATAGTGATTAGATGATAATTCAAAAATGGAATTTTTCCGACAATATACGGCTGCCAAAGAGAGAAAATTGTGTAGTCAGTGACTACATTCGAGTGGGTTCTTTGTAGACCCTTTCCGTCAAGCTTTTGACTGCAAGTGGGCCTATTCCAAACTGCCTGTTATAAGACGTATATTAGTACTTTTTCGATCAAAAATTTACACCGTAAATATAGGCTACATCAATATTATAAATCTAAATTGATGGAAACCGACGATAAATTGTAATATTGGTTAAATCTTTGAAAATATTCCATAAAAAACTATAAAAAAAAGACCAATTATCAAGATCATGCACCATGCACTTCTACTAAAATATGCAACCAAGTCCAAGCTTTGAATTGAATTGGAGATAGCCAATATTAAAAAATATAAAAAAATTTGTAAAAAATAACGAAAGCGAAAATTAAATCAATGTCTTTCAATATTGGCTCTTTCCAATTCGATTCAAAACATGACAAATAACCGAGATAATTTATCTAAAATCAAGTCCAAGCCTTACGATGCAAGGTTCTCATTGTCTTGGATCGTTGACACCACTTTCTCTGGTTGAATTTTATGTGGGGATTCCTATTTACTGACACATTTGCCGGAAGTCACGAGTTGTTGAAGCACACGAGACAAGTCGATACCGCATAGCTCAGCACACAGAAGCTATGAAAATTCATGTATATGGCGGGTGAAAAATGACGTAAACAGTGTGACTGCAGTAATGTAGACGGCAGTCAAACTATTTACAAAATAGTGCATTAGGCCTACTGGTACATCTATTCTTCAATCCATAACTCAGAAAGTTTCAGGTGGCTATAGGAAAATAGGCTAAACATATCCATCATATCAGTATCACATTAATGTCTTTATCAGTAGATGCAAGATGATTACTATACACATCAACTTTTTGCCTAGTGCTTCACGAAAATCACAGTGCAATAAAAAATTCAACTAAAAATATTCCTTTGTGTATAATATCATCTGAATTTCTTAGGCCTATTCATCAACATTATTCAATGCTCCTCACTCATTCGCATAAACTGAACCGCTTGTTTCACTAATCCAACATCAATCTTCTAAGAAAACTCGATAGTAGGCCTCCCGTGTGTCTCTGGCAAGTCAACATGGATTGATGTCTTGAATTCATTGACTGATAATTTCGATGACATTCATTTGTAGCATGTAACCCGCATGAACTTTCAACATGTATCGATTCAAACTCGTGTAAAAGCTATAGCGCCATGGCCTCAAAGTTACTGTAAAAAAATGGTGCATATACAGGAACGCACTACGACGAGGTCTTGTCTTCGAGAAATGATACATGACTTTTTTGCTAATTACGGCACATTTTGAAATTCCTACATAAAAGTTATTAGATAAGATTATGCAATCGTCAAGATACGCATTCAATTGTCAACACATAGATGATAGCCTGACTAAAGTAAAGGGCAACATGACAAAAAGTCACGTTGCGTTGTCAAAATGTAAAAAAGGCCTGTACTACGAGACACTTTTTGCTGCTCTACCAAAAAAACGAAAACAAGCGAATACCACTCGATAAAAGCGAAAATTCAGGCATATTTTCGAAAAAGAGAAAGGCGAAAAAAGCGAATGTCTGGGTGGTCTGATTGTATGTAGGATCACTATTTTGCGAATTGGTTATGATCAATTATACATCAGAAGGCTGTCTTGAAGATTTTTTAGGATTATATGTAGATCACCATTTTGCGAATTGGGTTATAATCAATTATGCGTCCTTCCTGGCAGACTTTCCATTTTCAGGCTTTGTTACATCAATTTTTGCCAACTTCACAACAAGATTCAATGTCTCCAGCGTCTTGAACGATCATTTTTACAACTTGATGAAAACTTTTGCATTTATTCTAGTCAGAGATGTCGACGTTGCACACAAGACATGAGTCAAAGGTTCTCTTCTTCGGAGCTTCAGCAAGAATGTCTCAAAGCACTTGCGATCCGCTTGCAGCGATCAAGTGACTGAATTGTACTTTGAATTCTTGTGATGGAAAATTTTCGAGAAAATACTGCTGAAAGTTTGCCCACTGATCCAAAGTTCGAAGTAAGGCTGGCTGAAGGTTAAACTACAGCCAGGATGCAAGCCGAAAACATCGAGAGCATAACGAGAAGAGTATGGCACGCACTCGAATATTTTAAGAAGTGAATGTGGATCTGTTATGAACTGCTCGACGTCCAATTCATTGTTTCTTTACACCACATTAATGCATTTTCTGCATATAAAGAATAATCCAAGTTTCAAGAACGGGGTTCAAAACTTGAATTTTGTTTGCCTCAATATTTATGATTCAAAGGAACTGATCGCGTTTGGCCAGTCAATCCCAGATTTACTTGAAAATTCTTTGATGAACTTTGTAAAATTTGCCCACACTTCCTTATTTTAAGACGGATCCTTAAATTTTATGACTGGGAAGCCTGACGTCATCATGTTCAAAATCAAAAAAAGCAGATCATCTGCAGAAATGTCACTGACTTTCACAAACCGTACGAAACCTGAAAAAGCTTAACCTCAACAGCCTGAGAGCATAAATGAAGCTTGGAAGAAATCCATATTGTGTCTGTTTTCATGCGGGATTTTCAAGAAACACATTCCCTCTCATTTAGGATGATTGACTCTCACGATGCAGCAGTGAATTGTTGGACAAATTCCACCGAGTTTCTGAAACCCTGTGAGATTTTCACAAAACTCGGTTCCAGTAAAACTCAGTGTACCTAGTTTTAGGAAAAGTAAACTCAGTTACATAACAGTGTATTGATCATGGAATTCATAATTCGGTTCTCAGCTAACTCGGTTAAGTTAAAATTCAGCTGACAACACTGGGCAGACTTTTAGCCGGACGCGGAAAATTCCCAACTCTGGCTTGAAGTCAAGTGATTCAACACCCAAACACTCAATCAGATCGCACTTTTCGATTTTGAGCACTAATGTGATATCTTTGAATGGGAATAAGATCTTTTCGTACGCCTGACTGTAAATACACATGCGATGAAAGTTAGTTGAAATAAAAGCGGATATTTCGCTGACATGGTCGCAATTTATGTTTGCTGTACTTAGTGCATGACTTTTTCAGTAGATTGGATCTGAATGTCTAGGATACAGCACTCACTCTATTCACTAGTCATCTAATTTGAGAAGAACAGAAGAGACCTGTCTAGGCAAGAGAAAATACTTAATTGAAAATGACACCAGCTCAAAATTGTAAGTAGGTATGCGCATGTTTAGCTGCAGCGACAGAATAAGTAGTCCAGTATCATATTTACCACAGGTACAGCACCCAATGTCTATGCGATAGCTAGCATTATAAACATATAGAAAACAGTGACTACATAATATTACATCCCTCCAACAAATATCAGTGAATGTGACAGGTAAGGGACGTGGTTTCTTCAATTGACTTAACAGCCACATCACATCTATATGCAGGTACACACAGCTTCTGAGCATGAAGCACAATGGCATAAACTGACAGAAAAAGAAATTGCCAACATGTTGTCTGCTAAAAAATGAGTAAGACATGAAGTCGTACCATCTGCTTTGAATTTATCATTTGGAGAACCGGTCTCGTCGGTATCCTCATGATGCACATAAGCATCAGATGCCTCAGACGGATTCGGAATTTGTGTGATTATGGAAGATAGGTCCATTTATGTATACCAGGATTGTCTGGGGATCATAATCTCACAGCTTCCTCAACATCTGATGGTGCTCTCAATGCTCGAAACCAACGCCATTTTCTGTTTCAGTTGGCAAATATCTAATGAACTCTCTAAAATTGGAACAAATAAAATATACAAGAAGTCCGAAATCTTCAGTTTCTTCGATTCAAAAAGCGTGACAGAAGGAAAGCAGCAACTCTTTATAATAAGCACCCATGGAGTCATATCGAATCAGACCCACCATGTGGTAAACTTCATTTTGTTAAGTGTTGCTGTAGCGCACATTATGTAACTGCAATATTGATTTCTCGATGCTGTACTTGACTCTTCACAAAGCATCCTCACATGCAAATATCCATCAAAATGGAATCTATCTTTGCGGATTTTCACATGCAAATTCTCAGAAATCCTCTTTCATGATTTCAGTAGCATTGACGTTCGAAATAGCTATGTAAAGATTGCCAATGACACATATGTGATTATGGAAATAAGAGAACCGCATTAAGAAATACATCAACATTGAATTATGTCAAGAAAGACACTTATCTTTGTAAAACATAACAGCGGAAGTTATGCACAGAGGCATCACATTGCTAATGTGATGCTCATGTGATGCTCAAGTGAGTCATTTATACTTTGCTGTTAAATCGTTCAGCTAATATATTTGGTATCTTTGATCTGCTCAAAGATATTTTGATCTTTTGGCTCAAGTGATCCATGATCTAATCATAGGAATTTCTGATTGTATGGATTGTATCTATGATTTTGTTTTGCTACAGTGAGCCTTTAATCTGGTCATTTCTCGGTAATTGTGGTTGACCTGACTGTTCTTGTGATTAAAGCTGTGTTGATGCCCAATAATGTTTACTTGGCCATAATTTTAGATGCCTAATTGATATCTTAAGTGAACGTATCCTGCTTTGTGAGAATAACTTCACTTTGACGGTCTAAGGGACATGATAATTGTAGTGAACTAAGTAACTCGATTTTTCACCTTATTGCAAAGGAAAGTTTTTACGAATTTTTGAAGGATTTGTCAATGTGTGTAATGAATTAAAGAGAATGTAGGATGTAAAGGCAGTGACTAGTGTGCTTCCTGAACCGGTACATTTTGGGTTTCCCGGCTGTAGAACTGTCTGAGGCGGTGCAATAGTCCACTCGTCAATCTCCATCATCACGCCTCATACTTCTCACCTAGAAGACTACAATTCAGAATTATGTATCAGAATGAATCAAATCACGTTGCCTTGATATGCTGCGCCTCACTTTGTCTTGCTTCGCCTACTCAGCTTTTATGATGAATTTAGTAATTTATTCTTATGTGAAGCACATGATTTGCTTAGCTATGAACTACTCCAACATATGGCAAAAGCAATAAAATAACTTTTTTATCGTTTGAAGCGCAATTTCAAAATCGGCATTCTTGTACCATCTGCACTTAGCAAAGTATCTGATTCGTTCATTGATGTTATTAATGGAATATGTAATATTGCATAAGCTTTACAATGTTTCATATCTGACTGAATTGGCAGCAGTTTCTAGGAGAATACAGAAAATATAGAATCTTCCAAGGTTAAATTTCTCATTTCTTGTTCTGAATTTGAAGTTTCCTCGTTCTACAAGCTGTAGTAATGTGGAAATATAGTGTTGCACAAATTTACAGGCATATCGTCTATACATATATACAAGACATGTTATGGTGTATCGTCTATGCTTAGCTATGCCGAATTTGAAATAGCAGTTCTAAATCCCGTAAGATAGACGGGTGGCTGATGCATTCTATTGACATCGGTACTCAAGTCGACTTAGAAGATCCCTATTGTACTTCCGGACTAAAAAACTTTAAAAATATCTACGGGTGCCATTCACTCTGTGCGTTGGTTAGATGATGTAAACATTTCAGACATGATCTGCTGATGACCATATGCCCATCGATGTCTTAATTTAACGTACGGGTATCAATTTTTTTAGATGTTGCATGATTCTTCATGTTGATTATGCTATGCGCACCGAAACTAGTTGTATTGAACAATTCATCATATTCTAGCATTCTGCCTGATTAAGTTGGGATCAAACTACGCTCCATCAATTATATAAAGGCTTCGCCCCGCACCCCACTTGCGCTAGTGCCGGTTGGGGTCGGGGGTTTAATTTTTTCTCTGGTCTTTCCGGGTTGGACTGTGCTTCCTATGCGCATGGCATCTCCTCGTTTTTTCTTGGTCTCTTTCTTATAGTAAAACCATTTTCACCACTGAATACCGCACTAAAACGTGAAGTAGTTTGGGGCATGCCGTATAGGCTATAGGCCTACCTCTTTTAGAGCACATCTTATTTTTGCATAGGTCTATATTTGACTAGGCTTAATTGACAAGTAGGCTACTTCGCATAATTTGAAGCAATTGATCTTCATCGGCTTTGCTTGTTGAGTAGCTGACATTTATCTTCCTCGCCATCACACCGGTGCATATTTTGTTCCAACAGCATCCAACCGGATAACTTTAATTATCCACTCATAAGTTTTACCGGTACATAGTAATATAGGCTTACCCAATTTGTCAGAAATTGTCAATTTCAGATTTTCTGTCTGTCATCCATGCAAGAGCACGACCCTTAAGTTTTAATAATATTTAAGAGCCCGTATATTTATGCCAACAGCAGTTAAGTCGAAATCTAGCCTGACTTTGGAAAATTGACATGATGAAATTCATTTTGGGTAGCAAAAATGTTTAACGTCTGCCGCAAAATCGTTTGCCAAAAATTAGTCAACAAAATAACTTTGAGTTTTAGACACCTCGACAGTGGGGATGTTGATAAGCTACTTGTTTAATAACTAGAAAGACATTTTTAATGAAACGTGATATAATATTAGACAAAATGGAAAATAACTTACAAGCAATGTTCGTGCTGTGCTTGAAGAAGATAACATCCGCCTACTAAAATTGCACTATCAATAGTAGATGTACATGTTATGCTCCCAGATCATGGCAGTCATATTCTATTCAGCTGCATCATTGCATTTATTCAGAAGCTTGAGTGAGTAAGCCTACATACAGCAGCAGCAAACCTGTCATGCAGTACGGAATGATGTTGGATTCCTATACTATGACAGAAAATCTTGCTTTATTGCGTCATGCATATTATCTACATGTGAAATTTGATGTACAGTTTGATAATAGCTCATGATGCCTTAGAGCAAGGCCGGAAAACAAGCTGCGCAGGTTACTTATCAATTGATGGTGCATCTGGTCCCCGACCGACCATCCGACAGACCGACTTGTCTAATCCCCCCGCCGTCCCGACCCGTACCACCCGACGTGTACAGCGCCTCCGCCCGACACCCCACTGTCCAGAAAGACAACCCGCCCGTCCCTCGGGGACCCGGGCCGGACAGCCACAGCACCCACGACAGACCGCCGCCCGGCGCCCCCCGAAGACATCCAACCGACCCCGAACCCCCCGCCCGAACCCCCCGCCCGAACACTCGTTCCCGCCCGACAGACCGACAGACCGCCGGCCGGCTGACCCCCCCCCCCAACTCCACCAGCCCGCACAGACAGACCGACACCCGGCCCGACAGGACTAGACCCCGGACTGTAAGCCCCCCCCCGAGCTCCCGCGGCCGCCCCTTTCCCGACCGCGCTCCCGACCCGCCGACCGTCCCGCCCCCGGCCGCATCCCCCGCACCCTCCCTGGACTCCCCGTACACCCCAGAACGCCCGGTCCGACCCGGCTGGCACCGCCGAGTCTCCGCCGCCAGCCCCGACCTCGCCAGCCGCCGCCCGCTCCCCGAAACAACCAAAACCCGCCCGACAGGCCGAACCAGACACTTCCCCCGACCCCGACCGCCTGCAGACTCCCCACGCCCCGCCGCCCGTGACAGAGACCCCCCCTCTCCCCCCCCGACAGTATCCCCCCCGTCCCCGACAGACCCCCTCCGATAGACCCCCCCCGACAGACCCCGACGGCATTACGTAGGCCCGAACCCCCCCCCCGACAGATCCGCGCCGACCGACCCGACACACTCGCCCCCCCCCCCGCCACCCCGCCCCCAGCCCCGCCGCCCCCCGCCCCCCCCCCCCCTCCCCCCAACTCCGATCCACCCGCGCACCGAGCCCTCCCGACGCCACTGTCCGCCGACAGCCGCCGGTCCCGCCGCGACGGCTCCCCCTCCTCCCCACCGGCCCGACCGGCCCTCCGCCAGTTCGGACCCCCCGTCAGCCGACACCGGCCGACCCCCCGACCCGCCTCCGGAACGCCCCTCCCGCCCGCCCGTCCCACAGCGACCCCCCGACCGCCTTCGCCCCCGACAGCCCGACAGCCGCCCGCGCCCGACAGAACGCCCCCCCCTCCCTGCACCACCCGCCCGTCCGCCCGACCCCCCTCCGACCTCCGTCCTATTCGCTCACCGACCCCCCGAGACCCCCGACTTCTCAGAACCCGTTCCCAGCCGACAACCGCCGCCGAGCGCCCTACCCCACGCCCGACCCGACCCACCCCCCGCCGACCCTCCCGACAACCCCGACCCCTCCCGCCTCGAACAGCCCCCCGCCACCACGCTCCCGACCCAACGGACAGATCCCTCCGCTCCACCCCCTCCCCCGACCCCAGACAGGACCCGACCCCGCTGATACCCGCCCCGCCCCTGACGCCGAACCCACCCCCCCCCGCGACAGACCCCCGATCCCCTGCCCCCCCCCCCCAGTCAACCGTCTCCCCCGTCCCGCCACCCCCCCCCCCCCCCCCCCCCCCTCCACCCCCCCCCCCCCCCCCCCCTCCCCGCCCGCCTCCCGACAGACATCCCCCTCCGACACGACACAGACCGCCGCTCCAGCGCCTGCCCGACCCTCTCCGCCCCCCCGCCGACCCCGCCGCCACCGACCCCTCCGCCGACCCGTACCACCGACGACCGCCTGACTCAGCCCCCGACGTACGCCCTCGCCGACCCCGACTCCCCCGACAGACCGACCCCCCGACTCCCGCACCCGACGACCCCCCGGCTCCCTCCGCCAGCCACAATGGGCCCCGCCCACCCCCCCCGGCCCCCGAAGCGCCCCCGATCCCAGTGACCCGACCCGAACGAACCCTTACGACCCGCCCGACGACAGCCCTGTTTCCCTCCGACCCCGTCCATCCCCCGCCCTCCTCACCGGCCCGACGACGACAGCCGACCCGCGCGACCACCTCCCCCGACAGACCCGCCCCCCCCGCCCCCTGCCTCGCCCCCGCCCCACCCGACCGACCCCCTCCCCGCCGCGACCCGACAGAACCAGACCCGCCGCTCCCGCCCCAGTTACCGCCGCCGTACAGACCCCGAGCCCCCCGGCACCCCTCCCGAACCCCGGACCCCGACCCCGCGCCCCGCTCCCCCCTCAGCCCTGACGACCCCGCACCCCGACACGTGGGGGTGGGATCCTTCCCGCCCCCCCGGCCTCCTCTGCCACGCCCGACCCCCCCCCACCAGGCCGACGCCGACAGCCCCCGACCCCGACCGACCCCGCCGCTCCGACAGAACATCCGACACCCGTACCAGACTACGCGGCCCCGACTCCCCCGGTCCCCCTCACCCCCACCGCCGTCCTTGCCCCCCCCGTCCCCCCTTACGAACAGACCCCCGACCCGCCCCCGCCGACCCGACTGTCCGCGCCACTCCCCCCGCCCTCAGAGGCCCTCCCGTCCCCCGACAGAGTCCCCCTGGACGCCCCCGCACCCCCCCCCCCGTCCCCCGCCCCGCCCCCCGACCCCCGCCCCCCGACCCTGATCCCACCCCACCACCGCACCGACCCCGTCGCCCCGCCCCCGCCCCGCCTCACGACAGACCCGCCCCCCGCCGGAAGACACGAACCTCGCGCCGGCCCGCCGCCCCGACACCGCTCTGCCCCCGCCAGCCCCCGGCGAGCCAATCCCGCCCCCCTTCCCCGACCAGACCCCGACCCCCGCCCCGGCCCCCCCCCCGACTCCCCACTCGCCGCCGGCCAGACCAAGCCCCTCCCCGCCCCCCGCCACCCGACAGCCGACAGGATCCCTCCGACTGCACAGTCCCGTCCCCGCCCCCCCCGCACCCGGAGACGTGGCCCGCCCCCCCCCCCCTTCCCCTCCCGCCCGACCGCCGACCCGTCCGCTCCCGTCCCCCCGACCCCCCGCCCAGACCGCCTCCCCGCGACAGAACCCCCCGCCCCGCCGCGACCCCCGTCCGCCGACAGACTCCCGATCCCCGACCACCCGACGAGGCCCCGCCCGACCGACACCCGCTCCCCCGACATCTCGCCGACCCCCCCCCCCCCCACCCCCAGGTACCCCCCACCCCGTCCCATCCCAGGCCCCCCTACCCCCCGCAACTCCGCACGACCCCCCTCCGACAGATCCCCCGGACGCCGATCCAGACCCCGATCCGCCCCCCCCTGAACCCGACCCCCCCCGCCGCGATCCGTGTCCGCCGTCCCCCCCGCCCCCGACAGCCCCCGTCAGAACCCGGTCCCCGCTCCCCCTTCCCCCCCCGACAGGACACCCCTTCTCTCCCCAGCACCCGCCCCCCCTCACCCGACCCGACACCCGTCCCACCAGACGCATCCCCGACACCCGGGCCCGCCCGACTCCGCGTCAGGACCGACCCCACTCCCCCTCCCCCTTCCGGACAGGACGCGCTACCCCTCCCCCCCGCCCCCCCCGACCGTCCCGCCCCCGCTCCTCCCACCGCCGGACAGGACCGCCCGGCGCCCGCCCGCCTCCCGACTCCGTTCCGTCCCGAGCCGCCCCCCCGCCTCCCCCTTCCACCGCCCGGCCCCGAACCCCGAACGCCCCCCTTCTACCGCCGCCGTACAGCCGACAGAACCAACCCCGTCAGAACTGGCGACACCCGACCACCGCCCGCCGGGGCTCCCCTTTCTCCCCCGCCGCCCCCGCCCCCCCCCCCGCCGACCCGACCGACTCCGTCCCCGACAGCCGCTCTCCCCCACCCCCCCCCCTCCCCGAATCCCCCGGACAGGACCCCTCCGACAGACCCCTGCGCCCCGCCAGATTGCCGACCCCCACCCCCCCCGACCCACCGACAGACATGTGCTTTGTGTCTAAAAATTCCCGGAATTCTGGCTCACCTCATCCGACACAGGACGTTCATCAAGAGACCATTGTTGGCTATTCGTTTCGAGTCATCATGAGGTGCCTGAGATGCCGGCTGGTTCTGACACCTTTGAGCTGCAGCCAATGTTAGGTAAATAAACCGGCGTCATAGACGCGCACATATAAATTAAAAAAAAGGCGCAAATTAGATAACTACATATGTATGTATACTACACACGCATAGTATACATAGTATGACGTGACGTTTGGTTGCTGTCATTACATTATTGAAGCCGTCGCATCATTGCTGCTTATATGTAGCAATTTCAGCCTTCACATTAATGCTTGAATTGTTGCACTGTTTAATAGATACCCGTTATATAATAAACAATCATGCAAGATAGTCATATTTTTATCATGGCCCAAGAATTGTCTATGGAAATATGTTGTGTCCCGCGCAATGAAGGAAAAGGTTGCTCTCCCCTGCCCTAGAGAAATGCAACTTTCAAATGAAAAACCGTGCGGGAAATGTAATCCTATCTTAGATCAGGTCCATTCGAATCAAGTGGTAATTACTCCTTAGCTTCTTTTTTCATATGCATATGACTGCAAATAACATTTAATCATTATCAAAAAATGCCGTGTGTACGTGATAATTAATAAGATGAAGCCACTTTGAAATCAGAGGATCTGATTTTGTGATTTTATCGGAATCCGATTGTAGACTGTTAGAGGCAGTCTATAATAATGATAATACAATATACGACAATTATGGTAATAAAGCATGATTATCATAAATTCAAACTATGAATTGAAGGGTAAAATTTTAATTATTTTGATGGACAATAATAATAATAATAGTGTATATATTTCAGAAAGAATAGAAATCGCAAAATACGTGGCACATAATTCGAACTATAAGTCACAAAGCAGTAATGACATTTAGACCAATTAAAACCTTCAGATTCTACAGCTAGCAGTTGATGCACATAAGAGAAATTAACTTGTAAATCAAACGAAAATCGGAAGAAAATTGTTTCCGCGCACAATTAATGTCACTGTTCATGAACATAATTGATTGAGGAAAGAAGGATCGCTTCCTCTTCTTTAAGCGACAAAGGTGCACTTCAAAATGCCCGGAGTACCGTAGGCGTTTTGGTATGAACTTGAATAGAAAATGCCGACCATTCAAACTTATATTTCTAAGCAACTTTTTGCTGATAGTCTCTCTCTTCTTTTTGATGGAATCAATTTGACTTTCGCTTTCAATTTCAATTAGTATAATCGCTCGTCTGTGTATTCTCTTGAGCTTGTTTTCGAGTCAAACCAAGTAAAGACGGATGCTGGTATGTAGGCCTACATTAATTTGAAATCCGAATCATGTTGAATATAAGTTCTTACTTCCATCCTGATAAGGAAATCTATGACCACTATCATGAAACTTTTATTCCACATGCAGTGATTTCGCAGTAATTCGTGCATTGTAAATAAACATCTCAACATTCCCAATGCTAAAATCAAATTCACTACTGCCAACTAGGTGAATCCTTAACTGACATAACAAGTGCTTCGTTTAATGCTTTAAGCATTAAAGCTTTCGTTAAATGCTTTCGTTTAAACATGGTCGAAACACGGTGAAACCTAGAAAGCCTAAAAATCCGAAAAAGTGGAATTTTTTTTGGCGAAATTTCCTAAAAGCGCTCATAGAGATTTTTAAAAATCATAATTTCTTTCTACGCTGTTTTACCCTACTTCTGAAATAATTTACTGCGAGTTGAAAAAGGAGCTCGATCGATATCTCGGAAGGTGCATCATCTGAAGATATTTGTACTTTGGTAAGCGCCCCGTAGCGTCAATGCCAGATGGAATCGATTTGTGGAGAGTGGCTTCTGATAACAATATCAATCAAGAAATCACCCTGACTCGAGATCGAGCAATGTTGAGGGGACTTGCACCAAATAATTATGAATAACACTGTGAGAATTGGTTGCTTTCAGAGCAAGGTTTCCGCATCCAGAAGTGAATTTGGAAGTTTCCCAACTGAAGGCATTGATCAAATGCACATTGACACTCAGCCATGGAAACGCTGGTCCGGAAAAGGGATTATCTGTAAACAAATCCCTTCTTCAGTCTCACGTTTCTATTTTTTTTACTCATTGTTGTCATTCGTCAGACAATCGAAGAAGACGATTGTCGTCAGGATAGCCAGAGAAACAAAATTTTGATCTGAGATTGACCTAGGATATGAGATTATACCATATTCGTCTCAATAAATAATCCTAGTACATCGTAATAAAGCTTCGGTTTTTAAATGTACTAAATAATGTAAAATTTCTCAGCAAAATCAAAATAATTGGAAGATATTTTTCTATCATTCTTGATCTATTTTAAAAGTGTTTCAGTTGAAAACAAAAATAATTGAGCATCTTGTGTAAATCTATTTATGATGAAATTTATGTAAAAAAAACAGTATAAAATTGATCAAAGTGAATTTTGAATTAAAATTTTTCAAATTTCAGCCATAAATCGACTTCTATTGTGTAATTCAGCGGCAGATACGGACTTAAGGATATTTTGATGTGAGAAATGGTGTTTGTGATCAAGCTCGTGTAATTTTTTGACCTAAATGTTGACAGGCGCGTGGAATTGCCCTTATGTCTGAACATGATATCTCAAAGTTTCCTTAAAGTTAAGGGGACACATTTCGTCTTGAGAAAAGCCATAGACCTTATCTCAACAGGAAAAAAGTGGAATCTGCATACCAAATAAAAATGTATAAATTGTACATATAAATAATTGTACAATTTTTTTTTGAAACCATGAATGATCGAATTGTGTCGAAATATTAAGTCAATTGGGTGTTAGGTTGAAAATTCAGAGGAGGTCAGTACAAAAAGGATTATTATGAAGGAAATTCCAAGTCCGCAAATGCTTTTTTTAAGTTGAGGGGCCTCAGTAGAAAATCTGGACTCAATATCGTCAGAAGATCGGACTGTGTTCTACTGATGCATGAAGCATTGAATGCTTTGCATTGAATAAATTTACTGCAGGAGCTTTGCTTCCTCACGTCAGCACCTACTTTTAGCAACAGTTCCTAATTTAGGAGATGCAGTGTGATTCGTTGTTTTAGTAAACCATGCATATGGTAGTAGGCTTAGGAGTTCCTATTCTGAAAATCCTCCTTCTAGTAATGTGCAGTTTGCAATTATGCTTTACATCAATAGTTGTGAAACAGACTCGGTAGAAATCAAATCGACCGAGTCCGGAGCCTGATCTGAACAACATGCTTCTACTAATTGTTTTGTTTACCAGCCAACGTTTTCAACCGCTTTTAGTGATAAATTTACACCGCAGGCCTATTACGATCTATGCGTTCAAGTGGCAAAGAAAGGAAAGAGGCTTAAAAACATTTTATTTTGGCCAGCCGAATCGAAACGATTCAGAAATTGTGTGCTACCCTATGTCATTCACTTTATTATTGTATTTTTAATACATGCTTGCCCTATGTTCTTAATAATAGTCGTGTATTTCGAAGGAATGAAAATCAAGCATTGAACACGAAACGTTACAAAGTAAAAGTCAGATATGGAATTGAAAACAAATAATTCACAAATTTCTATGGCTGTTAAGTCTTCATATTGCTTAGACAAATCCGCAAGAATGACGAACCAAAGGGGATGAAGGAATATGACCGACGCACAGCATTGAGTTCCGGTAAAAGGAAACGATGTGACCTCTTACTACACTGTAGCAGCAAGCAATTTAGTGGGTTCAGCTCATAGAGGCATTTGTCTAAAACGGCGGGATGCTAATGGTTCCAAGCATTGGTTAGGGGGTCATTCCACATCAAAACGTCAAATTTCGGAAAAAGTGCGTGGTGAAGGTTATCAGATTTTCTTGAAATTCACATGTTTTCATCATTTGGGTCTATCTAGATGAAATCCAAAATATTTCGAAAAATTCCATCGGGAAGGTCACTTGCGTGGCCTTGACTTATTCGAATTTTTCTATTTTTTAGAAAATTTATGAATAATCATGTACATTTTTGACGGCCTACATCACCGAATCTCGCAGCGAAGTTGAGGAAAATTCTTTTTGGACTGCTTAATTGATACCCAACCATAGAAATTCAAAACTTTTTCGCTGCGAAAAAATTTCTGTGGGCCCTCAAAAAATGCAAAAGTAATTTTACGGTCCCTTCTTCCGCAAGTGACTAGAAATACATCCAAATTATTGTAAAAAAATATTATGAAAATCACCACGGATCGGGAAAGTGGTTTTTAAATCTCAAATATTCAATTTTTGACATCTTTGACTCAGTCCTGACAATTTCTCGCAGCAGCTGCGCCAATTCTGATAGGTAGCGTGTTTTACGCTTCACATCATCAATATGAAACTGTAATCAGAAGTAACTTTTTCCACCCTGAAGTATGGTTTTTTTTGAATTTAAAAATGTGGTAAAATTAGATCGTTTTTTGTGCTAATACTATCAAATTTATAAGTAGTATGTACTTTGCCATTTGCAGATTCAACCTCAATGAAAGGATATACTCGATGACTGAAGGAAATAAGTTCATTTATTATTGTGAATCATACATATTCAAAGCAAAACATTCGAGCTTAGTTAACTCTGGTACATATTTCAAATCTAAGAAAATCTTTTTAAGAATTAGCATGGCCTGTAATCCTCTGTACTTCACTAGTGTTGGTTCTTCAATTTTCTTCACGATGTCCTCCTTTGGATATCTGTGAATATCGGGAGACTTGGAGTAGCGTGTTTTACGCTTCACATTATCAATCTGAAACTGTAATCAGAAGACTGGGATAGAGAAAATAGGTTGAACATATAATCCATCCGAGCTCGAATTAACGAGTTTCGACAATAAAAGAATAGCATCTGTTAATTACAAAGTACATACTACTTATAAATTTGATAGTATTAGCACAAAAAACGATCCAATTATACCACATTTTCAAATTCAAAAAAGCCATGCTTCTGGGTGGAAAAAGTTACTTCTGATTACAGTTTCAGATTGATGATGTGAAGCGTAAAACACGCTACCTATCAGAATTGGCGCAGCTACTGCGAGAAATTGTCAGGACTGAGTCAAAGATGTCAAAAATTGAATATTTGAGATTTAAAAACCACTTTCCCGATCCGTGGTGATTTTCATAATATTTTTTTACAATAATTTGGATGTATTTCTAGTCACTTGCGGAAGAAGGGACCGTAAAATTACTTTTGCATTTTTTAAGAGATAATTGAAAATTCGATTTTTCAAAAATTTTCTGAAATGTTTGCTTTTTTTGAGGGCCCACAGAAATTTTTTCGCAGCGAAAAAGTTTTGAATTTCTATGGTTGGGTATCAATTAAGCAGTCCAAAAAGAATTTTCCTCAACTTCGCTGCGAGATTCGGTGATGTAGGCCGTCAAAAATGTACATGATTATTCATAAATTTTCTAAAAAATAGAAAAATTCGAATAAGTCAAGGCCACGCAAGTGACCTTCCCGATGGAATTTTTCGAAATATTTTGGATTTCATCTAGATAGACCCAAATGATGAAAACATGTGAATTTCAAGAAAATCTGATAACCTTCACCACGCACTTTTTCCGAAATTTGACGTTTTGATGTGGAATGACCCTTAATACAATCATCCCCGCAAATGACTCTGTGAGCTCTTCGTTGCAGCCTCTCTAACCTTTCAGATGGACCAGATGGCATACCAACAAATAATGTGGAACCATACTCAACAACTGATCTTAACAGTCAGTTATACACCTTGAATAGATCATGCTTGGTCAAGAAACGCTTGAGGACCGTGAGACAATGAAGCCTTTGCGCAAAAGGTCTAGTCACATAATCAAAATGGAATTCCCGAGAAAGACTCCAAACCACTCCAAGAATCTTGTGAGTTTGAACCAGCTCAAGGTCAGGACGTAACACAGGAACACAGGTGCTTGTTTTCTTAACAACGAGATACTTTGATTTTCGGCAATTGACGATAAGGTCATTCGCTTTTGTCCATTGAAAAAGTTTTCGTTCTCATGATGAATGTGATCATTGTCAGAATTTTGGAATATTGGCGCGCATATCGTCACATCATCGATGTACTTGACGATGTTTGAGTCTTCGGATACCGTTTTTAGGCTCCCACAAACACTTGTGAATAGTTAGGGACCCATCACTGATCCCTGTGGTGCACCTGATGTTACTTGCATAGCTTCATTTTATGTAGTACCGGGTTTAACAGACTGATCGATTATGCAAATAAGAGTTTATAATGATGATGAAATACACTGGAAAATTGCACTCAATAAGTCTCTAGACGATTACTCGATGACTTAGCCTATCGAAGGTTTTCGACAAATCATATGCTATAATTTGCACACCTGATACGAGACGGTTATCCAATAATTTTGTGACATGGTCATAGAGGCTTATTAGTGCCTTGGCAGTTGAGGCCATTTTTCTTCCACCATGCTGCTCAGTACCCGCTGATGAAGCAAAAAAGGGTGACAGGTTTCAAACTAAAAGTCGCTCAAAGATCTTACTTGGTACACAGAGAAGGGAAATTGGTCTGAGATCCGATAGAGTTGGTGATTTTATCTTGGGGACTGGAACGACGCATGCTTCCATAGTTCAGGAAAGCACTCTTCCTGAACGCAGATATTTAACAAATGACACAGCGGAGGTGCCAAAAGCAAAGCAGACATTTTATACAAGATAGTTGGCACACCATCAAATCCAGGGGCACTGCCAGGTTTTAACCTTCTCATTTCTCTTTTAACCATTGAAATAGTGAAGCATGGTGTGTTGTAGCCATCATCGCAAATATAGCTTGAAGGAAGTGATGCCTTTTCATTCAGGACCATCGAGAGTGCACAATTGATGGCATTGGACCATCGTAATGTTCCAGAGATCGTTAGGCGTACGTCTGGCTTTTTCACCCCATTTACGCTTCGACTTGCAGATTTCGTTGTCCACCTTGAGGCTTAAATGGTTGTACAGCGTAAAGTTACGTTGTCTAAATGCTCGCCATCTTTGATTAATAAGGTCTTTTATTAAAGGAGTAATCCACGGTTTGTCTTTTGGACTTAGAGGAACCAGTTTCTTCGGGATAGTTTGATCAATGCACAGTTGAACCACTCGATGGAAAATGCTGCTCTTCTTATCTGCACTGTATGACATTATAAAGTTCAATCCAAGGGTGTGAATGAATAAGCAAAGCTTCATGCGACGCTTTGCTCTCGAAGTTTAATCACAAGCAATGTGCGTTTTTAAATAAAGCCTCTTGTGTCCGCTAAATTTTTTTGTTTAACACTGATGAACCGGAAACGTGAAATTTCTTATGTCTATTCTTTCAGAGTGAGTATAAACTTTTTCTACTTATCAATACATTACAGATTGAGATAATTATCGATAAAGATACAAAGATGGTCGAGTTCATCTCAATTGTAAATTATCATCTGATGATTTATATATGTGGGCGCAAAAGCGTCAAAATATATTTTTGTGTTTCACAGTCGAGATGTACAGGTGCTTTTAATACTTAACCATTTTCATTTAAGGAGCGAAGATATTGCATATTGAAAACATAAGTCATGTGATTAATTTGTCGATAGCACAGTACGCTTCTATGAAATGATGATTTTGCTTATGTGCATTGTACTCATGGTAGGACCTGGCGATCATCAATGTATTTCTATTGGGCAGAATATTTCGATTTTGTTAGATTTGTTTCAACTGGGTATTCGATGGGCAATTTGCAACGCTCACTCAATCGCCAATTTTCTATTTTTTACTCCGCTCTTCGCTCATTGAACAGATTGATCAGAGCTCTCGCTCACTCAGGAAATTCTCTGCTCGCTCTGGAGTATTCACTTTCAATGTTTTCAATGAGTTCATGATGCTTTTATGTGTTGTATTATGTGCGGTGTATTGTACGTGTGGTTGAGAGTGGGACACATGGAACCACCATCGGCATCTGCGATCCTATTGATAGTGAAACTTAGTCATAGATTGTACCACCAAGTAGACATGATACCTCTGCAATTCCACGGAAAAAACGACACGGAGGGCAAATTTTCAAACGCATTATTTTCTCTTCGTTACTTGCGTTTTCCAAAAAGGACATCCCAAGCCATAAGAATTTATCGTTAAGACATATTTCTTCAATTAAAAAATTTAATTTTTTAACATCTTAATATTTTAAAAGAAAAAAATAAAAATATCTTTTTATCTTTTATTTTTAAAATTAAATCCTTTTGAATTTTTGAAACAAAGTAGGTAATGACACAAATTAAGTTTCATGCCAATACGACGTTATATTGTTGTTGATACTCCTTTGTCGAAGGTCAAACAAAATATTTTGTCAAGGGCTAAATTTCTTCCAATCTTTTCATAAGAGCATGAACCTGGTATAAATGTTCGTTCGTGACCAAATTTTTGATGTTTTTCTATCTCCTACTACATCAATTTTATCTAGCACAAATCTAGTCATATGTAAATGATGCCTTCGGCTACCGTCACCTTTGACTGAAATTTGATTATAAGGTATTACTATTTACGACCGTCGGAAGCCAAGAAATGAGTGTTCGTTCGTGAGAGCTATTATGTACGTTCGTGACATGACAACAATTTCATAATTATCCTACCTGAGCTAGGAATTGCTCCTTCCCTGAACATTCGTGAACTAGGAATTAACTATGAAAACGTCTTTCTGGTAACAGGGCAGTATATCAATTTAGGAGAGCTTCAAAAATAATGAGTAGGCCTATGCGCAACATGAAAATTTAAAAGTTTTCATGGTCATTTCGGAGATGAGAAAATCTGCCGATCACGATTGTCTATTGCATAATCTACTTATACTGGTCGAATGTCAGATTTCTGTACCCATGCAACATCATTGGTATCAGAAATCCTGTTTAATGATTGCAAACATTCCTTGAGGAACAGCATCTCATAATCATTGTCAGCAAGACTGGACGATTCCGATGCATTTCTTGGTGGTGCCACGACTGGTGCTATCACGAGCGATAACCATATCACTGACACGAAACTCGTAGGTAATTGATGTAGACGATTGAGAATGGCCGTTGGATTAGTCGCTGATTGCCTTTGACTGTCCAGGATGATCCGTCTGAACATCGGGCATCCTTGGCGCGTTCTCAAAGGTATTCTGTATCTGGTGATGAGTACAGTCAGTGTCACCGGACGACACGATTGTACCTACATGTTCACTGTTACACTCGTTGAGACAGGTAGCGAACTGTTGAGCACTGTACATCTGACAACGTCTCGAACGAAAGCAGTCCCAAACCATCCGCTTTGCAGAACTGTCGACTTCGTTAACACATCCTTTACCATGAGCTGTCGCGAAAAATTTCCAGCTAATCTGATAATTTCTCGGAATAGATCTATGATGAATTTCTCAAACAATACTTCTTCGCCATTTCAATTCGAGTCTTGCCAATTTTTCGGTCACGAATCACATTGTGGAATCTGTTCTATTGTTTTATATGTCCCAGTCAAGAAAATTCGTGGGACGCACAGGGCTACCAAAAATAGCGTAGCTTAAACCCATGCTTCATGGGAAAATCCTGGATATTTATAATAGCCTATTTCTTTTGCCCAATACATTAATCTGCTCCCTTACTATAAATCAGTGATTTCGTGGGAAGCTCAGAGCTAATAAAAATTGCTTAACTTATATTATCCACATTCATGTCAAAACATTGGCTACTTAAAGGAGGGACTAGCCTTACCGCGTGTTTCTCCACTTCTCATCTGTTCCCATCCTGAATAAATCAGTCTTAAAATATCATGGGAATCCCTGTACTACTAGATATAGAATCGCTCGTGTGTCAAGAGAATTTCTTGGATACTTTGAGAATAACTTCCTTAGCAATTAAGACACTGGAGTATGCGAAAATTTACTTAACCGTGAGTCCTGTCCTTGTAAATTTGTACCAGTGTGACTGACTTAAGTGAATCAAGTTGTATGTCAAAAAAATGACTACGGATGCAGTAGATATTCGATGCGCGACACGAAGAAAAATGTTAAGAAATTATCTATTAACTTCATCCTTATATAAAAATAATTGTGTAGGACGCGTTTGTGACTGATTTCTTTTTCGATCTTTTTTTATCATGAAGTTGGACAAAATGGTCGTTCGTGACCGTACTTCTCGAAACTTTTGAACAGCTACTGAAGAAACGCTTCTGGATTTCTTTTCAGTATTGAAGTTGAATGAATAGTATGCTTACCTATTCAATCAGAGTAAATTTCATGATGATGCATTCGGAAATTTGGAGGTTGTTAACGTTAACATTTTTTTAAAAAAAATCGTGTCTTTTTGTGTTTGTTAGTGACCGCATAAACAATTGTATTTTAAACTATCATATACTCATTTTTACATTGGTTTGGATAGTGGTTTATGAACAGTTACCATGGTAGACAATTCAAATAAAATTTGATTATCACCGGTTCAATAGGTTTGGAATGACGATCAGATCTGTGAGGAAATGTCCTGCAAAGTTCGTTCGTGACTGCGTGGAATTGCCCATCTGATAATTTCAACATTTTATATTCTACGTCGTCATTCTTGCAAGATTTCCCAAAATCTCAACAAAGAAGTGAATTTTCAGAAAAGTCGGAACTTTTGTTTTAATGTAACCCAAAACTGAAGTATATTTTCATTTGACAGCATTTTTTTCAATTTTGTTAATTTTATATAGTTGAAGGATATTTAATTGCACACCTGTTTGAATGTATACGAGCAAGGTTTCAAAGTTTTAAAACATTAATTGGATGGGACACATTGAGCCATCTAAGGTTGGACACTTAGAACATGGTTCATGGTGCCCCACTTCGATACTCAAATTTTCTTTCACTTTCTCTTACCGAGTGAACGAATATTTTGTCATTATGACACTCATTTTTCGCCTTTTTGCACGCTGTACTACATGTATACCTTTCCGAGAATGCGACAGCAGGGCCGAATGGCGAAGAAGCCTAGGGCTACATGATGGACGAAACTAATGACATCAAACATAACGATGTTCCATAATCCTATCTATTATGTACTGTACATCGCACAAATACGTCAACTCTCATGACAAAATTTCATGGAGCTTGAGATCAATTTGGAGGAGTTTGATTTCTGGAGCCGGTGTCATAAAGCTCTGTTATTGTTGACAACTGTTGTTACTGTAAGTTCTCTGTCTAATTTGCTGACAATAGCGTTCTGTATACTTAACAGCGAAGAAAAACTTCGCTGTAAAGCTACAGTAGCAGAACCTACTGTTAAACTCAAATATAACAATGAAAGTATTGCCATTACTGTTCTCATTTCGACGATGTGGAGAGTGGAAGCAGACGTAAACTTCTCAAGAATAAGAAATCAACGACGATTTTTCGATCGCATTGATCCATTGTTACAATTAACTGAAACGGATTTTATTGATAGGTACCGTCTGCCAAAATCTAAAGTGTTTGATTTATCAAACGAATTAGAGGAATTACTTCATCATTCTACTCATCGTAACTATTCACTTAGTGTTCCTTTGCAAACATGTATCGCATTGAGACGCAGAAGGTGATTATCTTCGAGAAGTTGGAGACCTACATGGTGTATCGGAAAAGACTGCTGGTAGAACAGTTCATGCTGTCTCTAGAGCTACTTGCAAGTTGAACGATAAGTATATCAAGTGGCCGACTTATGACGAAATTTTAACAGAGAAGGAACGATTTTACAGTTATTGTGGTATGCCTAACACTATTGGCTGTATTGATGGGACACAAATTGCTATAAAGGCACCATCTGTGAATGAAAGCGTATTTGTGAATCGTAAAGGTTGGCACTCTCTAAATTGTCAAATCATCTGCAGCTCTACTCTTAAAATCTACGATATTAGTCCCAAATGGCCGGGAAGCTGTCATGACGCTCACATTCTGAGAAACAGTAATATATTTGAAAAGATAGAAAATTTGCAAAACTCGTGGTTACTTGGAGATTCAGCATATCCCTTGGTACCAACTCTAATGAAACCATATGGTACACCCTCTAAAGAAGAAGAAGAGCGTTTCAATAAAGCCTTATCCAAAGGTCGAACGAGTGTAGAGAGGTGCATGGGAGTTCTGAAATCCCGGTTCAGGTGTTTGTCAAGAACTATGACCTTTTCACCCACCAAATGCAGTGCAATAATCTTAAGTTGTGCTACTCTACACAATATTGCTACTGATCTACGCTTATCCTATTCTATGTCAGACTCTGATGATTCTATTGTAGTACTTCCAAATTTTGATGATGATAATATTATCAATTCTGGTATTGGAGTAATTTTGATGATGATAATATTATCAATTCTGGTATTCTGGTGATAAAATTGCACGAAATGTTTTTTCAGTTTAGAAATAGATTTTCTCGGGAAATTAATGTTCTTCACGATATCGTAAAAATAATTGGTCGCGATGAGGTTGCCTATAAAAACTAAGGCTATAATAGGCTAGTCAAATTATAGAATATTAGCACATGCCGGTATAGGCTAATTCCTTAAGTTGATGATTTAGATAATAAATTAGATAAAAAGAAAATAATGGAAAGCCAAGTAAATGATGTAGATTATTATCTTAAGTGAACAAATTGATTTCAGCTACTGAACGTAAATTGGGGTAAATTACTTACTATTAATTTATTAATTAACCTACTTTGGGGTAAATTAAACAATGTGATACTTGTTTAAGTTATGATCATCGAGATTTCTAAGTGATTTTTTATAAACAAGTAGACCTATTGCCTTTTACATGAAATTACATTAGTTTATCAAAAAGTTTCCGAAAGTTGGTTTCAAAATACGAGTATGTTTCCTCGGTAACTCTACTTGGAGAAATATTCAAATTCCTACACTAATTAATTGTCATTTATAAGTCATTGGTTAGGCTACATTCCCAGTCACCCTTTGTCTCATATTGAAAACGAAATTTATCATTATACAAACATGATTATGAATACATATTACAAAAAATAATCACACTACTTAATGATTGATTATTGGCAACCGTCTTGGTGATTATTCCACTGCTGCCAAGTTGGTAGATTACCAGTAGCGTTACTGTAATTTGGTTGATAGGTGTTGAACACCGGCTCTTGTCCAACTTGATGAATTTCTGTTCTTGTTTGGACTTGTCGTCTCTCCAACTCGAGGTTATGTCGTTTCTTCTCTTCTAGAGTTTCTTTTTGAATTAACTCTATTTCATGATGATGACGCTGTAGCTCTTTCAGTTTATCGGCTTCAATTTGACACATTCTTTGATAATAGTCACTTGAAGAAAAATGTCAAACCTTCAGCTTTCGACGATAGGATGTTTTCTTAAACAAAGATTGATTAAATGAAGTTTCATTTGCGGAGACTGGAGGAGGCACATTTTCAATATCAGATGATGCAATGTCGGTATCGTTCACTGTTTCCTCTACTCTGAATGAGGTTTCTTCTGTTGGCTCAATTAGTCCACTTTCTACCCCGCCAATTATGCCAGAAATTGATTCGGGAGGTATAAGGTGATACATCCTTTTTTCCTCCTCACCGAGGATTGTTTCCGCGTCTAATGTGGTGTCAAAGCTGGCCGTTCCACCGCCAGTCTTCTTTCGCTCTTTTCTCTGCTTAGATTGGAACTCGGCAACTTTGGTTTTTACACTTTTCTGTAAATTTTGCCATTTGTCCTTGATGGATGGTAATGTCCGTGTTGTGATACTGGTTGCATTGACTGAATTGAGCAGTTTGTGATATAGTTCATTTTTTAATTTCATAGTGGTGACGTTTGTCAATCGCGAATTTAGTGTGGCATAATGTTGCTCGTAAAATTCTATAATTGTACATATTTCTTTGGCGGAGAAAGCGACTTGTCTGGGTTTTGTTACAGATGTTCGGGAGCGCTTCATACTTCAAAATAAAGTTCAGACAGTCGAAAGATGACTTTTGATGCAAGTATAGAGAGTAGAGACAATGGAAATTCAAACATTGAAGCTAGATTTTAATTCGTCCAACTGCATGCTTTTTAATGACTCATGTATCACGTGATCCCACTACTTGCATCGATATCAGCAGAACACAAGTGCAATGTCAGCATTCTATGACATACAGCGAACTCATTATACGTCGAAGTTACAACACTTTCTTGCCATTCAATGTAAGTTCTCTGTTAAATCAGTTCGCTGTTACTGTCACATCTGCAGTAACTTAACAGTCGTTTATGACACCGGCTCCTGATTGTTAATAAATGATAAAGAATTAGGCAAAGGGCAATCAAATGAAGAGACCACACAGGATCTAGAAGAGGAGTCATACCCCAACTTTATTGCGTTTTGGGCCTATATACATCAACAAATGCGAAATTTGATTATAATTTATCAATTATAATTTGATAATAGTCAGTCAATGCTAAAAGTCTGTGTTATATGAAAAATTGTAGTGCCAGTTGGGATTAACCAAAGTAGACCAAGGAATTCAACATGGACCTTTACAGACAATGCCTACAGTTTTCCAACATACAAATTGCAAAATATGTAAACCACAAATTGATATAGGTCAGTGATCTCCATCAACATCACATTGTTTCAAATAAACCGTAACCGTCCAGGGTTGGCTTGATTTAAATCACTTGTTTTAAATCACTGATTTAAATCAATTGATTTTTTTTAAAAATCAGCGATTTAAATCAAAAGTTGATTTTTTTGAAAATTTGTCTTTCGACTCATTTCTTTTACTCCTTTAACTAGCTTGGTATTAAAACTAGCGAAATTCAGTTCAAAACCAACATAGGCATATATGTATCATACATGTAGACTACATAGGCCTACCTGTACATGGTTCAGGATTGCCAAAAATCAAAACAATCATCGACAGACTCGATTTAAATCATCTGATTAAGTAAGCTGTCGATTTAATCACTTGATTTCTATCATACTTTGAATACACGTAAAATTATATTTGTATGTATACATGTACATATACATATGGCATAGTGATATGGAAAGTCTCATTCAAAAAACAGTATTTGAAATCCTGAATTCAATTACTGATTATATTGTCCGGTTTTTGATATTTATCAAACTGTTGATCGTTAAACACTCATTAGACTGCCGCGCAAGAGTCTGCTTAATAACCTAACATATGCTACTGAATCATGTGTTTTATACTCGTTGTACTCATCTGTCAGATAGAATTCCTGAATCAGCGTGATACCCATGAATCATTCATGTGCTCGTACGCGTTTTAGCTGACGTCATGATGGATATTTTCTTGGAAATATTGGTTCTTGGGAATAACACCGGTTGGCTGCCTGATTGGCCGACTAATGGCTAATCGAAAATGTTAGGATTCACACGGGAATCTGGAAATGCTTTTTTCTCGGAAATATCATAGATGAAAATGGCGGGTAGAAAAGCTGATCCTATTTGGGCATTTTACGACAAAATTCCGTCTACAACACCAAGTGGATGTCGGGCGCGATGTAAATCTTGCAAATGTGAGTTACAAGGATTGGTTGCACGTTTACGAACGCATCAACTTAAGTGCTCTACTTCAAATTCGACCGAGAAAGAAGTGGAAATCGTCGAACCTAATACTACAAGTGAGTGTCAATCGAACAACAGTGTAGATCTAAAACTTAAAGTATCGGTATAGCTGCATTAAATATTTATTGAACAGTACAGTGTGCATTTACAGCAAAAGACTTAGCTACTTGTTACTGTACTATACCAAAAAAGCCTTATCTGGTTCTAAAGATTTTTATCGTTATTGTACTTTTACTAAACCAATTCAAAATAATAAGAGGCTGTGGGTTTTAGAATGTTATTTACTTAAGTTATAGGTATATGAATAAAAAATGGTCTAATTGTTGATTAGTAAATAAGGTCAAATTCTAAAAAATTGAGCAGCATAGGGTCGCTCGACCTAGGCCCGCATAATTTGCCTGTATTGGCGGCTGGTGGGAACAAGGAAGAGACATTGATATAGCTGAAGCCGATATAGGATAACCCTACCGTAAACTAATGAATTATAGGTAAAACGCAATATTGTGTTATATGTATAAACACACAATTTTACATAATTACCATTTCATAAATGTACAATTTTTAATTTCATATTGCACTAAACAATTGCCCTAATTATCAGTAGTAGTGTACAATTGGTTTTTGAATGATCAAAGATGCAGATAAAGCCTTTTTCTCTAACTTAGTATATTGTTATAAGCTGTGTCCTGCTATGTAGTGACAAACTGAACTTTTTGTCAGATAATAATTTCTTTGTTAAATTTTATGGTTTCATACCGTATATAGTTCGCTGGCAGTGATTTAGTATCACCACGTTAGCCGCCGTCCCGGTAATCTTGTCTCATCTTGGTAATTAATTGTGCTAATTAATTGCCTTACTTACTCCGGGTTTAAGCTACTGTTCAGAAAATGATGATATCTAGACTTTATTTCGTTTAAACTCACGCGTAGGGCCTACTTATTATACAGTAGTTAGTGGACTGCATACATTGAACTAATAAGATTCTTAATTTTACCTTCTTCTTTTCAGGTAAACCAAATGGTCCTCCATCTACGGAAGCTGAAGCTAGTAGCAGAACGACAGAGGAGAGTCTGGCAAACGTGAATTCTGACTCAACTGCGGGGGTCTTCAACAAAAGCTCCGTCTGTCAGAAAAGTACTACTAGTGCCTCCGTTAAGTCCTCAGGCAAAAGTGCGATTGATAAATTCATCGTCAGAACACCTGCATCTCTATTGATTCGCAAATTGCAAGATTCGTTTTTCTACTAATTCATCCTTTCGTTCTGTTGAGAATCCTCACTTTATCAAAATGATAGAAATGTTACGACCTGGTTACCATCCTCCAAGTAGGAAAGACATTTCTGGCAAACTGTTGGATAAAATTCACGATGAAGAGTGGCAGAAATGTGGGGATAACTTGAAGGATAAAGTTGTATGTTTAGGATTTGATGGATGGTCAAATGTTCATAATGAGCCTATTGTCAGTTCTACAGTTACTACAGAGGATGGACTTGTTTATCTGTTTGATTCAGTAGACACAGTCGACCAATCTCACACGGCAGAGTACCTGGCTGAGATCTCGGGATCAATGATTCGGAGATTCGAAACCGAATACAGCTGCAAGGTAGGCAGCGTAGTTACAGATAATGCGGCCAATGTAACTCTGATGAGGAAGAAAGTGGAAGAAACATGCCGAAACGATATATTGACTTACGGTTGCTCAGCACATTACTTAAAGTTGCTTGCACAAGATCTTTCAATTTCTGATGTGCATGAACACGTAGTGCAAGTCATAAAATTCTTTAGGAACAACCACTTCGCAGCTGCAAAATATCGTCAAGAGAATGGGACAAAGTTGATCATGCCGCAAGACGTCAGATGGAACAGTATGTGTGACAGCTTGAAATCATACATTGACAACTGGTCCAAGCTTATCAAGATCTGCGAAGATCACCGAGATAAAATTGACAATGTTATTCGCAACAAAGTCAACAACATGGTCTTGAAGCGTTCAGTGGAAGAGCTGAAGGACAGGCTGGCGCCAGTCGCTGAGGCTCTGGATCATATTCAAGGAGACACTACTAAGTTAGCTGAGGCTTTTTGAAATATGGAAAGAGCTGGGTGAAAAGTTCCAGACCCTGAAGAATCGTGAAATCATGAAAATATTCCAGAAACGATACGAACAGGCAGTCACACCTGTACATCTATTATCTAACTTCTTGCATCCCAGATATACAGGGAAGTCCTTGACTGAAAAAGAAAGAAATGAAGCAATGTCATTTGCAAATGAAAAGTGTCCAAAGATCACCTTTCTTAATGAAATTCCAATCAAAATCATCGCCTTTTATGCCGTGCACATTCGAAGAAAACGTGGTAAAATCGATGAATGCATGTGATTGGTGGATGTTCCACAAAAATTCCCAAGATGAGACCATCACTATATTTTTGCGTTGTTTGTTCTGCGCTGTAGCAAGCTCAGCTAGCGTCGAGAGAATGTTCAGTTCCTATGGACTTGTCCAGTCGAAACTACGAAATCGACTCGGCAATGAGAAGGCCAAGAAACTCGTGTTTTTGTTCAAAGCTTTGAACTAAAGGAATAAACGATACCTTTGATCTTCTTAAATAGCTTAGACTTTGAGTAGAGATTCTTGTTGTTTCGTAAATCTTTTGCATTCCATATAATTACAATTTTGGGTGTTAGAACAAACTTAATAGATGGATAAAAAGGTCATTTGGGTAAAGGTAATTCATCTTAACTACATGGATAACAGATAAGTTATCTAATTTATCTATATGTACTGTACACGCTACCCCAGAGTATTATGGCACAGTGTATATTTGCAATAAACCTACAGTTGTACATTCATATGATTGTATTTAAATGAACTTTTAACTTTTTGTACGCCATTTCACAGAATTGATAAAAAGTAAGTTAACTAAAATTGAACGTTGAGTCGGTAATAAAGCTTTCAAATGAAAGTAATTTTACAATTGAATAAAGCATTACTATTTTTAAGTGAAGTAAGTTAATCGATACATACCTAGATGGATCTAAATAAATGGTTTTATAAAAAATAACAGTATAATTAAATTTACAGTCAGTTAATATAGCCTATACAAGGTAATACATGTGTTCGCAAAGGTGCCCATAAGTATGAAAATATTCACAGATCAACTTTGAACTGAGTATTTTAAAGATCAAATCAGTCGGTGGTAGATACCGGTAATTAGAATCAATGTGAATTCAGTAATGATTGCAAATTACAGACATGTTATGGATTAAATAATGTAAATAATTGCTTGTGAAAACTCCATTGCATACTTTATTCATTTTATTTTCACCTTGATAGAATAAAGTAAGGTAATCATTAAAAAATCAAAAAAATCTGATTTAAATCAAAAAAATCCGATTTTTTTGATTTTTTTAAAAAAATCGTGATTTTTTCCAACCCTGACCGTAACTCGTGCTTCACATGTACTCCTATGTGTCATCATCGCATGACAATCATTACTTTATTTGAGGATAAATGCAATTTTGTAGTTCACTGCATTTAGCATAAATGTACTTGCCAAGGCTGTTCTATCCTGAATAATGTTGTTAATCTGACAACTCCGATTTATGGATTCTGCACAGTTTCTTCTTTCAGAAGTTGCGTAGATCTTTTCATATCGAACATGCCATTTAATTGCCAATAAAAGCCTTAATCTATGAATGTTGCTGTTTGAAGCTGATAATTTACGAACTGAAGCTATAGATCTGACACAAGAGGTCTGAGCAAAAGAGAAATGAATAGGTTCGAATTCAAAATGTGATGAAATGAAATGTCCAGCAAATTGGAGATTACTTTGCATGCCCTAAATATTTCATCTGAATTTGATTGACTCCTTTGATTTAGATTGTATAGTCAAACTATCGAGAAAAGTTAAAAAAAAGGTTCGACATGCCGCACCCTCCCGTACTAATACGTGTTATTCAATTTTCTAAATCTTGGAAAGTGAAATGCCATGAAATGAAATTCATATTACCCTTCTGGGAAGACAGGATGAATTTTCATAGAAATTCGCATATGAATGAATACTCAACATTTGCCATGGACATTTAGAAGATAGTTTTTGCTGTGATCTCAGTCACTTCCTCCACTTCACGGCCTTGGATTTCTGCAGTTTCCTGCACCTTCAGGCTCACAGAATACCTATTTGTGAGTTTGCAATTTGTGTTGTGATTGCGTGAGGCAAATTATTTACTCATTCGAACATTGGGCGCGTGATTTAAGTCTACTTTCGAATAACAGTATGACATCGTGAACATTTTGCTTAAAATAAGTGCAACTCGCAACAAAGCAATTTACATAAATGCTATTGACACTGAATTGATGCGAGCATAGTCAGAAAGGTTAGTGTGTATTTCTAAAGCTGAGGGTCGCTCGATCATTCTCAGCAATTTATCATTCCCGCTTGCTCGCTCAATCGCTCTTAAATGAGCAGCGGAAAGGCCGATCGCTCGCTCGGATGCCGTTTCGGAAAAATTGAAGTGTCATAGAAATCACTCACAATTGTGTTCAGGTTTTGCATCCTGTTTTTCCTTTAAATTTTCATCTAACGTGCAGTTACATGTGCAATTTTTTTTACAGAATTTCCACCCCTAGCAGAGCTATGAGCCATGAACGAAGCTAGGGGGTTACTCAATGGAAAAGTAATAAATTGTTTCACGTAAAAGGAACAAACGAAAAAAGCAGACCTGCTAATCTGATTAAGCTGTCCCCATCAGAAACCTGTTCGTGCGCCTCTTGAAAGTCAGGGAAAGTGGTCTGGGGAAGCTGATTCCAAAACTGTGCCGTGCGAACAAAAAAGCTTTTTGAGCGCCTAACAGTACGTGCGTGTTCTAAGCTCACATGACAGCATGTGAGTGCATCAGCAATGCATGATATGAGACCTTTTACTGTGCATCATTCAGACATGGGACTCAACCTCTCTTCTTCAACTGTCAAAATGTTATGATGTAGGCCCTATTTACTCTCACTTGTTCTAGACCATGTTGTAATTCGTGCATCATGTCAGCTTCTCATCTTGTCAGCAGTCACTCAACCTCTCTTCTTCAACTGTCAAAATGTTATGATGTAGGCCCTATTTACTCTCACTTGTTCTAGACCATGTTGTAATTCGTGCATCATGTCAGCCTCATCGGTGTGCGGCCTCCGCAGATGAGGATCTCGAGGTGCGTAGGCAGCACTGAATATTGAAATGCGTGAGAAAGAGTGTTATCAATTTAGAAATCGTGATATTTCAATCAAACGACGTCGACACATTACATCACAGAATTAGTTTTCATATCAACTGCATATCAGGTCAGAGGTTAAGAGTTGAATCGCTTCGCTGCCGCGGTAGTCTTACATCATCAAATCCGGAACTGATCATAAGGATAGACACAACCACAACAGCTTTGGAGTGCATGCGCCGACCGGAAATTTCCACTTCCATTAAGAGATGATTGATGAAGATTTAAAGCATGGTCAGCTCTGAAGCGCGAACGTTGACCTGGACGGTCGATGATATGCTGACGGACAGCCTGTTAGGGTAGTTTGATTGGAAGGGTATTTATGGATTGAGAAGTGGTTATATGATCATATCGCACGTGCGGTTAGAGTGGTATATCAATCCCCATATGACTGTCCTTTCTGGCCATGTGATTTATTCTATGACTTGAACAACTAAGCATTGCTTTTTCAAAATAGATTGCTGTACGTATTTGTTGCGTTTTTCATTTTTATGGCTGAAGGTAATTGCAATTACAAGTATATCAATTTAAAATGTCTTTTGAATAGATGTGGCATTGCGACGAGCTATTTGTTTGAAAAAGGCCTTGACTAGTCATTTTTAGGTTCATCGTTGGTGTATTTTGTGATGGTGTTATAATTACTTTATTCAGGTGCCTGAAGATGATTGCCGAATATCAGTCGAAAAATTGTGTACAAACATTCAAAAATGATCATAACACCATCACAAAATACTCCCGACCTCTTACCAAGCCTATTAGCGAGCTATGTAGCCACTGCAAATACCGATAGAAGACGACAGTGTCCGAAAGTCATTCTGTTAGGCTCTCAAAAGTGACTTGAGATGCCATGACGTTGAAATTCAGAAGCATTTTAATGAGCCGAATGTTGTGACCGAGTTATTTCGTCGACTGCGACATTAAAAATCAAAACCCACTTCACTATTGGGTGGAGGCCATGCAACTCAAGATACAATTTTTGGGATTTCTGGATGTAATTTCGCAAGCTTCTTGTAAAACTGCACAATCAATGTATGGAAATATCGTTCCTGCTGTCACAGTCAAGAACTAGCATGCATGAAAAAGCTTCTAAGTCTTCCTTTTATGATAATGTAAGCTTTTTATTTTATGAGCTTCTGTGTATCTCTGATGACATTTCTGTAAGATACTACTCATCCTAACCCGTCCAAATGTGCAAAACATTTGTAGATTAAAAGTGTGCAGTCAACATTGAAAGAAAATAATAATATGAACATAAATGTTTGTGGTGACTTTAATGGGGCTCTCTCTGACTTGGCGAATTTGAACAATTGAAGTGCATTGTGAAGAAGAGAACTAGAGGTGAACGAGTATTGGACCAGATTATCACCAACATAGATTCTGATAGTGCTCCCAAAGTTGCAGTTCTTTTTTGGTCGTTCTGACCATAGTGTTGTTATCTGGACTCCTTGCTGAAGACGAATCCGCACCACAAAGAAGAGAATAAGAAATTTCTGCAAAGCAAACCAAAATTCTTTTGAACGATTGATTTCAATGATTGATTAGTCATTGCTGGATTGTTTCTTGGACCTAAACTTGGCCTCTTCAGAATGTCCTTCGGTTCCTGTGTGGCTCATATTTTCCATGGATTACTGTTAGGTTTCGCTCCATGGATGAATTCGACACTTAAGATACTGATGGATAAGCGTGATAAAGCTTTTCATACCAATCAAACGGCCTCTTATCTCAAATTACGTGACGAAGTCGTTAGTTACACAAATGCTCTAAAGAAAGGTTGCCTCAATGGAATAGAAACTAGAATAAGTTCAAAGGAGTCCTGGAAGAAAATCAGGCTATCTCGCGAATTCAGAAGAACACTTAGAGCACTTAGAACGCTCCGCTCCGTCCGCCAATCAGTTGAACGATCATTTTTCTTCTATGTTAGTGGAGGATCATCTCAATCAGAGATCATCAACCTTCATGGTATTGAAGTTAGTGATAATGAAGTTTTTCAGTTTATTCGCAGTTTGAAGAAAGGGCGTGGTGTTCCTGAAGTTCTCCCATTTTTTGTTTTTAAGAATAATTCGCATTTCATATGTTCAGCAATTGCAAATATTTTCAATAGATGTTTTTCTGATTGCATTTTTCTTATGTTGTTTAAATGTGTAGAAATTGCACCTTTACCAAAGAAATCTAATGCTAATACACCTGATGACTATCGTCCTATTTCTATGATGTGTATTCTCTTTAAAATAATCGAGAAAATAGTTATTAAAAAGTGGTTGACTCCTTATCTTTTCAACAAACTCCTTCCGTCACAGTTTGTGTATTCGCTGGGCAAAGGTACTTCCAATGCGCTAACTCCCATATATCATCATATGAAATTTTTAGTTGATTCTGGCGGGGTGCGTTTGTTAATGACTGACTTTTCAAAAGCCTTTGATCGACTGAGCTTCAAGTCCATTGTTCTGTCTCTCGTTAACTTAAAGCTGCCGCATCAAGCTATATTGTTTATCATTGATTTTTTGCGCGATCGTAAACAGCGTGTGTTAGTTAACAATGACGATTCATATTGGTCCCCTATAACCAGTGGGGTGCCTCAAGGAAGTATAACAGGGCCATTGCTTTTTTTCCATTGTAATGGACTCGTTTCACCCTGTTTCTGATAACACGACTTGCATCAAATATGCTGATGACGTTATCATGGCTCTCTTCATTGGCAAACATGAGGATGATTGTTTGCAAGAAGAATGGCAGCATCTTGAGAGTAGGACATTTTCCGTAGGTTTGACTTTGAACTACCAGAAAAGCTGTGTAATGAACTGTATCACCAAAAGAAACCTTTCTTGTAATCCTGTCTTGTCTTCGTCGAATGATTTGATTCCTACAGTTACTTCAGTAAAGATTTTAGGAGTGATCTTTTCGTCGGACTTATCATGGAACTTGCATATTAGTGAAATTATCAATAAATGTTATAAACGCTTTTTCATCCTTAGAAATTTGAATCGTTCTGGTAGTCCACATGTGATCATTCACAACTGTTATGTTGCTTTTATCAGATCATTGCTGCTGGATTCCCATGCTTTTGTAATTTACCAGATTACCTTCTAAAGAAACTTGTGCGTGTCGGACGTCGAGCTGGTAAATTTTTTAAGAGCATTGTTTTCAGTGATTAGATCGCCTCATCAGAAAAAACTTGTATGAAACTTTTCACGAATATTTTGAAAGATGATTGTCATCCACGGCGTCTAATGTTTGGAAGTCGTGTCCCAACCACAAGAAATTCTTCCACCTTGAAAGCTCCTAGGGCAAAGACTGCCCGTTTCAGTAAGTCATTTATTCACTTTGGATAGCGTTGCTGACGTGTTCGTTTTTCATGTCTTTTATGAATTACTTTACCGTCTTAAACTATGAACTGCATCATTTTGTAATGTATTCACCGCACCACCGTGAAACAATAAAGCATTCTATTCTATTCTAAAATACTGAGTGAAATTGTTAGGAAGTTTTTTTTGAAGTCTTTGTGTTTAATTGGCAATTGGATCATCGTAAAGGTGTGGCTTTACATAAGGATATCTTTGAACCAAATATTTGTCGCACCTAGAATAAATCATGACAACAGAGTCACATGAATTTCTAACAACAAAATTGTACATTAAAGTGATCATGATGATGAATTTTTTTGTAAATGACAACATGCTAAGAAAACTTCTGAGTCAATTCACCATGTCAAAAAGATCATAAAATGTGATGTATACAATGCACATGCGATCAGCTACAGATACATGAGTGGTTCTTGGCTTAAGATATCAATTGATTCCTTGACTGGTGATGCAGATCCTGTAGGGAGACCATAGCTATGCTCGCGCCGCACATGAAGAGAGCACTTTCCAGTGACCACACACGTCGGCATCACGGTATGATGAGCTCAGATGGGTCAGAGCGCATACGAGATCAGTTTGGAAATTCACGGAAACAAAAACAAAAAAATAAGGTACGGGGGTGCCAGAACATCAAAACAAGTAATCAGACAGGTGACAGTGCGCAAGTCAATCATGTGTTGACTGTGATCCAGTTTATGCTGTGGTGAGAGGATAGTCAGTGAAAGTCCAGAAGTACTGAAATAATTAGGCCAAACTAGGGAATATTGTTGACTAGACGGGTTGTGGCGCTGATCACACATTAGGAGCGATCAATACTGACGTCAGGTATGCCAGCAAGAGCTGCTATGCAGTAATAAAGTAGGTACAAGGAGTTCTGATGTCGATATCAGATTAGCGCAATCTGCACAAGTAATAGAGCAGTGGATGCTATAATGGTCTCAGTGGCACAGCGGTTTAGTACTCGGCCCAGTAATCGAGGTGCGAAAGTGTCATTGGAAGTCGTCAAGAAGGGCATCCCGGCTAGAAGATCACAGCACTCCAGATAAAAGTCTGACTATGTCAGTATCATCCAGCCCTCAAGTATGGGGAATAGTGACGCCAATAGAGCAGTGGATGCTACGGATTTAGCAGATAATACTTAGCACTGTGTCACTTGTCCAACTCATTTTTGAACTAATTCTAGCTGCACGAATGAATTTTCTACTACTATTAAATCATGATAAAATAATGAAAATGAATTAAGACAATGAAGATTTCCCATTTTACATACATGCATGATATTTTCCATACATACACCGGAGCAGCTCCTGTATTGAATCTTTCCGCATGAGCTTGTCAAAAAAGCAAAGCAAATATGGAGCAGAATATCTGTATCACTTTTTTTCTATCATCTGAGTGACATCGCTCTTGCAGGTAAATTAAATGGTTGCGCGACCTATCAGATAGTTCGATAATGTCTGTTTATCGTGCTTTGTTCACCATAGCAGCCGCACCGTGACTGAGTTAATGAAAGAAAAATGCGAAAGTTCTAAAAAATCAAGATATTGTTATCATTATATTTGACCTCTTATGACCTGTAGACCTTAGAGGTAGACCTACAGACCAATTGTACGAGTACTATTGCAAAAATATGTTTATCGAAACCTTCTCTTCATTACCTTCCTAAAAATATATGGCTATGCTATCAAATTTTTACAATTAGTGCTTGTATTCAATATAGATTGTGTATCTAATATAGAGCAAACATTAAACGGGCACAAATTTGCAGAATAGTAGTATAAAAATAGCGGGTAAAGAGTTAAGCAGCTGGGTACAGTTTTGGAAACATCAGGTGGTAAAAAGGTTAAAGTGCGATCTAAGTTATGTAACTAAACTTGCTATTCTCATGCCTGTAGGTCTCCTCATAACACTCAGTTGTCAAGGTGGACATTTACGAAACTGCAATTGGACGCGCAAACATATACTGACCCCTTGTTCTGCATTCGGATGATCAGTTGCAGCTACACGTATTTACTTCTTAACGAATAATATGCAATTCTCGTGTCGAAGTGGACACTTTTATGTAATCGTTTTCGATGATAAATAGTTTCTCATTACTGATTAAAAATGCGAAGTAATTACCATCTGCATCACAATCATTGGAACGCATATGAAATAGCTGTTGAATTCAACTATCAATACTTCATCAGGACCCCTTTGCATGCATGTCATTCCCATGACATTTCTAGTTCAAACGATCCTATGATCCACACATCTGCTTCCAACTGCATGTTATAGCGCGTGACTGACTTTCCCTATTATGTTGATCGAATTTCACAATCTCCTAGTACATTCCTTTCAGTCTCGACTATATGGATCGTCGATGTTGTAATTAAATGTTATTCATGACTGAAACGTCACAATAGTAGTAAAGCTGCTAAAAATTAATTTAATCCACATTTATCTGGGCTTCATACTGTAGCATTTCCATGAGTTGCACAATCGGAGATTAATAAGAGTGTCGAAAAACTCCGGTTTTTATTTGATTTACGTGTGAAAAGCATGTAAAATACCATTTTATTGATCGTCATACAGAATCTATCATGCACAATACTGTGTTTGAACATACTCTACAATAATGCAAAATATTGACTATTGAATAACAAAGCCATGCGGTTAAATGAAAAAATAACATTGAAATGAATCATTCAATCACATATCGTACATCCGGTGAAATATATCATCTACCGGACCGCATGCCAGATAAGAGGTTATCAGCCGGATACCGAGACAACATTGACATCAATCAACAAATTAGGAAGTATGAAGTCACAATTAGTTAGTAGAGAGACCGAACATAAGCAGAAGACTATGTTTCAGATTTAATTTTTGGATTAATGATTTAATTAACTCAATTTCTCAATGAGGCTGCTGCTAATATGCAACATGAAAATTTTATAAACATGTAATTTTTTTGCGGTAACTTGCAAATAACTTGTGATTATCTTAAATCATACATTGTTCAATGATGCAGTTGATAGGTAACTTTGAACCTTAAATCGGGTAAGCTGACATCTTGTTCCAAACTTGAGAGTGATAAATGAAGAAGGATATAAAGTGAAAACTTCAGCTATGTTTCCACTGCAAGCACTTCAACAGCTATGTAGCGTAAATTCAACTCATTCAACATAAGACGTCGGTAGTGAATTTTGAAGTATTTTTGATGCTTTATTTAAGAGGTTCGATGCAGTTCAAGTGATAAGCATTTTTTCATTAAATGAGTAGGATTAAAGCTGGGACTTTCTACTGTATTGTACATCGTTCAGATGGTATAACAGAAAATGAGAACAAACATAAAAATAGGAATCAGGAGTCATCAATGGTTGAACTTAAATTTTGATTGGCAATTTTGGCATTGATGCAAATATTGTGATTTTTCTACTTTTGATGTATATTTCTCCTATCGAACGATGTACATGAAATTAGCAGTGATGAGTAACATGAAGCCTGACATTGCTCATGATAATCGAGAATTTTGGGACTAATCAATTGAATGGCAAAGTCATTGGATTTTACTCAAAGAGGCAGTCAAAACGTAGTGAACAGTTGATATTTGAGCGAATGTTGATTAGTTTGGGATAGTAAGGCCTACATCTATTTCTTCTATTTTGCCTACTTCTGTTGTGATATTCATAATCCTGATCGTTGAAGCCAATCAAAGTTGACATGATATTTGAAACTTATTCGTACTCTAGACGATTTTCACATTAAGATTTCCCCAACAACTCCTGAACAAAAGCTAATTTTGTTTTCTAGTGGACATTCATTAGCCTATAATAATGAAAAGAATTGTTAATCACTAGTGGCTTTTCTTTGTAGGCGAATCCCATTTCTCGATGCATAAATGGTCCCTTTTAAAGTATGTCAGATTGCGTTGTAAACAAGTATGCATTTTTGTCCAGGATGTCAAGACCGGATATCATATGTAAATAACACTATTATGAATAACAAAATTCTCATCCTTTCAGCCATGTCACACGGAGTAGGGGCGCACAATACCGGTGAAAATGGTCGTGCAGAGGGGCGTGAAGGTGTAAATGAAGATGTAAGTTATCCAGAACCATTTTCACCATACTTAGCTTTTCTCTATCCTTTTACATTTAAGCTCGTTTTAAGCTTTTTTATCTATTCAATTGAAAAATTTTCCATATATTTATTCAACTGGACAATTTTCATGATGTGTTTTCATCACAACATAGAAAATGAAGCCTTTAAAATGTCATTGCATTTGGTCTGTTTTTAATATTTCAGTGGTAAAGAGCAACATTGATCATTGCGTTTTAGTTAAAGGTTTGAATGATAATTATAATGTCAATCACAAGCAGAAATGTTTAGCCCTTTCATCTTACTGGTGACATTTTTATCTCTCTTCCATAATCAAGTGCAATAGATGCAGATCCCAAGCTAGGTTCGTCAAAATTCATGTTGACAATGACAGCCAAGTTCTGCCTGCGCTAACATGCCATAATCGTGGCTTACATTTTGATACTTTGATTCTAGCGTTGCAGATGCATTGTTCCATGAAGGGCCAAGAGAGCGATGATTAGTCTGTGTGATGTGAAGCTGAAGTATGCTATAATTGAGAAATTGGATATCTTGTTAGGTGTCATGACTAGGAAGCTGTTATCAGTTACTAGTGAACAAAGTGCCATGGATTCATTTTGAAGAGAGTGTAATTGAGAAACTCAGAAAAGCGTTGAACTCTCCAGGCAGCGGTTAATGAACTGAAGTTGAGTGAATGGAACGCTGAAGAAACAACTATACAGAGTGCTTGCGGAGTTTGATAAAAAGAGGTCGCCTTGAATCGGTCAAGCAGAAGAGCGGGCGTGAACAAGATCGTTGCACTTGCGGAAGTGAAGTTATAGTCGCAATTTGATTGAATGGATGATACTGATAATAGGTTTGCTTAACCATCACTTTCCCATGTACGAGCAACAGTCAGTGCTCTTTGCGTCTTCAGCGAAAATCATGTAAATGTATATCAATTATTCTAACTCTACTATTTCCCAGATGTATTTTCTAAATGTTGGCGGAGTACTTCATGAGCACTTCTGATGTATGCAACAAGGATGAACACTGACAGAAGTCTCTAACCGATCCTAAGTCATATGTTTACTCAACGACGTTTCAAAGGAACTCAGTACCTCGAATTTGAGTGTTAACTGAAATTCAACTTTCGTTTTTGACTCCATTGAGTACTTATATTCAATGACATTAAAGTTTATGGCAAATTGCAAATATTGACAATTAGCTGCACAATTTTGCTGAACTTCTTGCATTATGCCTAGTTATTTATTATTTCGCCAATTCTTGGCATCGTGGAATTACATCCTTGGCTTATTGCCTTCAGAATTACGACGTCGAAGAGCTTGTGACCAACGTAGCATTGAGAATTCAGGCAATACGATCATACAACTATTCATCCATTGCAGTGAGGCAACTTCTAACGCTCTGGAAGATATCTTCCACCATAATGTTTTACTACTATCTTCACATGTCCACTATCCACTCACTGATAGAGTATCATCGCAACAAATCAGTCTTGCAAATTCTGCCGTAGTGCGTGATGATTATTTCGTCGGTGAAACTTTTAATGAAGATTATCTATGAAGAACATCTCTACATTTGTTTGAGAGCTTCGTGCATCAGCATGTATCTTCGTGATCTTTGATGCTTTTCATAGCTTGAAGTAAGGTTGCAAAGAAAAAATGCTACTTAATCGACTTTGTGATTTCATGCGCACGAGTTTGGTCGATCCAATGGTTTCCTTATGTACTTATTTTCATTATGCACTCAAATCATACAGCACAGACCAGTAGAATGATAATTTGATGTCGGGAAGATTCCTTGGCTATGAGTCATAATTTTGTTTTCTTTGGAAACAGCCAAATTTAAGTGATGGAATGAACTTTAGTTTTTGCACAGACGATTAATTTCAGCTATAATTTCAACCAATCCATTTTCCAGATATTCAGTCGAATTTATTGCGAGATATTCACACATTGAATTATTGGGAATTGCATGTACACAGTCAGTAGACTAGACTGTGCATGGATGAAATATTGTGGCGATTCGCACATAATTCGAATTCACCATTTTTCCATCGATTTTGTGATAAATTTGAGCCATTGTTCCGAGACTGAAGGAGATCGAGTAATCCTAGAGGTCTGATTGATGGTAGCATTATAGTTTTATGCCCATGAAACTTTCCATTCTGTTTGTATGTGTTGACTCAATCAATCAGCCATAAACATCAGTCAAAATGAATTTTGAATCACTTCATATGTACAAGTGCACACCGGCCGGATTAGGTCGTTGTCACTGGAATTGAAGTGAATCAAACTCTAATTTTCCATTGCATCACTCATTGAGATTGTCGACCAAAAGTGACATTCTGTTGCATTATCTACCTTGACGCGCTTCATATCATCAAAACATTAAGGTGCAAAGGTTATTTGCGTATATCACATCTCCACCCATCCTTCTATTCAATCGCTTAGACAAATACCGGTAAAGCAATCACAGAGACGATCGCAAGTTTCCACCAACGTACGACGTTGAAATTGGCATAGGAAATGCTTCACTATTGCTACACACGTGGAATACAACAGCGGAGGGTCTTGATGACAGGTCAAATAGCTGTGGACGCATTCATTCTATCGCTTGAAGAAGGTAGTAGGTCCTTCTCTTTTTAATTTAGACCTTTAAGATGTGGAATCGGCAAATTTAGTACTGTGGCGACTTTGAGGGTGTACTTTGCGCAAGTAGATGAAAGCGATCTCATAAGCGTACAACTAGGGAGTCAAGCGGTTAATTATAAATTAACCGGTTAACCGACGAGAAATTAACCGGTTAACCGGTTAACCGATGTAATACTAGTAATAGATGTTTTTCAATTCCATGTGACTATGCAAGGCTTATTATAGTCGCACTGAGTATAGTGTATGAGTATATGCATGTTTGCCTGTTATACCAGTTGAGTAAGCTCGCTTACTTTATGGACATAAACATTTTCTACTGATTGCTTGTAGATCTACTTCCTTAATATTTTATTTTCAAGAATACTGTTATGTTTTAGTATACCCTCGTGAATATTTGAGTTTATTCCGTCTGGCTAACTTGAACCTAAAATCAATTTCACGGAATGTGCCTAATTCCATGTTAATTATTCAAAATAATAAATTATAAAATCTAAATCCACTAATGATAATAATAATGTATATTTTACCATAAAATCTGTACAAAACATTCAATGTGAGGTACCAGTATGGTAATTCACAACTTATATAGGATGTGGCCAGATAATATAAAAACAACGGCTACACAAAGCCGTGTTTTTACTTAAAACCACAGCTACTGTTGTTCCGTTGATGCAGCGATTGAAGTAATGTTGGTCTTGTTTTGCCAATAGGCGATCAGTAAAATTTTCGTCGCTATGGGAACACTTATCTGTGACGAATGCGCTGCGCTAACTGGATACATAAATACTTGTATGAGCTGTATGTACTATGCAACGCATGTGATCTTGGTTAGATACCGCATTGACCATAGAAATGGATTGTTAGTGTCTCACGTGCCTAGAGTGCTCGCGTGTGGCACGTGTCCCACGGGTGCGACACTTACAATCCATTTCTATGGAACTGGCACAGACAGTCTATCGTAGCCAAGCGTAGAAGGGGAAATTCTATTCTGACTGAAACACTAACACGTCATAACGAACTCGTCCAAAGTCGTAGAATCAAGCAAGATGGTGAAGGTTAACGAAATGCCTCACTCCATTTCCAGGAAATTATTATTTGGCAATAGCTTACATCAGCAATGAGATATTATCGAAATTGGAAAATGAAAACTAAAGCAATGTAGTTGCAATGTAGCAGAAAAGTTGGGAAAGCGTCGGTTAACCGATTAATTAATTTTAACCGGTTAAATTTAATTAACCAGTTAACCGGTTAACCGCTTGACTCCCTACGTACAACACATTTTTGTTCTTGCTTCATTTATTGCAGATTTATTTAATCGTTTGCTTTCCTCGTCAGGAGGTCCCACTTCATGTGAAACACTCAGTAAATCACACACTTATCCCGTTAACCTAGGGATAAAACTAAAATGTGCTGTTGGATGTGTACATGCAAGTATGACAATCATTTGCTCGCGTCTTTGACTTCTGGAAATTATATTTATTATGCATGAAGACACAATTATCAGAATTTCTTAAAAGAAGTCGCAGCCCACTGTCTCAAATAATTTATATTTCATTCCTTGTTTAAGTTATTAATTTATGGTTAAACCGCCGTCATGGATGGATGTACTTAGGTATTCATCAGATGTGCAGCTAATTTAGGCTAGAATTAGTCAGATAATTCGCAATTATGCGCAGGAATATATTATATAGCATGAACAACATGGTATTCAATTGTTGTCAACTACAGTCAGACGTGCCTTGCAATTGTAATTTCAATTAGGTAATTGATTTGTAATTGCAATTGCTGCAATTAGTAATTGTAATCAGTTACATTTTTTCTAATGAGTAATTTGTGAATCATTTACATAATTGTTTATCATGCAATTGAGAAGCAATTTCAATTAATTTACAGTCAGCACTGTTAAATTTTCATTTGGTGCGCAGTTTAAACTGCTTAACTCTCCTAGAGGACACTTCATTACCATACTTAGATGTGTAACGGATGCAATTTCGTGCAACTTCGGGCAATTTTTTGCAATGAAACTTGCGACGAAATTTGTTTTCAAAATCTAAATTAAGTGCCGCCAATTGTCTAAACTAATTGAAATGTCATTCAATGAAAACGGAGTAATAAGTAATTGTAATCAATCACATTGATAGAGATGCAATTATGTTAATTGTGATCAATTACATTTCATGATCAGTTGACACAAGTCGGATCACACTTAAGCACAACCATTTAATTTTGTGTTGCTGCAGTTGAGCAACGTAAGAATAGGACAAATATCGAGAAATACAATCGCTTGGTTGATGTGTGCGTTCCGTTGGCGATGTTTGTATATTTAGGGAATATGGTGACATTGCGACGAAATTCCTGATAAGATTATCTGTCCTCCTATCATTGCGGGAATCAACTCATGCTTCTGAATATATTCATCAATAGGTCTACGAACATTAGCATTAGTCTCGTGCGTTCGTGGTCTGGCGCCTGGGCTATTCTTCAGCATGTGTGCTCCATAAGACTATTTGAATGCTTGATTTTGTACTATTACTTTTATGACACCTTAAAAGAAGTGATGAAGGTACTTAAAAAGCTTCATCTAAGGACACAGCCAATATTCTAAATTGATTTGACTTTGGTTTCCTGACCTAGAATATATTCCGGAGAGATCTTTTGATTTTGGTTTCTCTTTTATAGACTGTCATTACTGTCATACAGAAGGCCCATGCTTGAGCTTCACAGAATCTGAATTGAAAAGAAGAAATGATAAATATCCTTGCAGACTTCATGCATTTAGTTGTCTCTGTCTGATGGATATGAATAAAACAGCCAGAGACAGCGAGCGAAACTGATCACATTGCTTATCCTGGATGAACAGCTGAGACAGAAGAGAGTGAGGTGGTACGGACATGTCGTGCGTCGAGTGGAGGACAAGGAAGAAAGTGATAAACCATAATCGCAGGAAGTTCAAAGAGAGATCGACCGTCAAATAAGTGGATAAATGTTATCGAAGAAGATATGAAGAAGGGAAATGCCGACCAAGGAGTTTGGTACAGAGATGAATGGGGTAAAAGAGCAGTGAAATTCTTCGCCAACCCCCTCTGTCGGGGAACTTATGCCAACATAATAAACCGGATTGAAAGATTGTTTGCGAAAGTCATGCAGCATTTATTAAGAACTGAGAATCGAAGCTTGATTGTCTTTTCTCCTCCACCAAGGGCTTGACGGTGCTGGTGTACTCAGACAGAATGAAATTGGAAGCCCAGTGGTTCTTTTGGGTAACCCTCCATCTGACTTCAAATGACGAACTCGTGTTCGATCACTCGAACAAATGAACAAAAGTCGTTGCAACTCATCTAAATGCAATATGCCACGGTGAGCATATTGCATAAAGCAAGAGGGAGCTGAAAAAGCATTGAGAACGACTTGTGATGAAAGCACCGTAAAGAAAAATTCAATTGATTCAACCCGGTAGGAGGTATTAGACGATAAAATAGTTGACCGATTATCGATCTGGCATTTACGTTGACAGTAAAAGCACCAGACTCATAAGATCCGTCCATTTACTTGATTTGTGCATGACTTAAGCTTGACTTTGAAATTATAGAGTGATAAATACTCGTTTTGCTACTACTGTATTATCTTCCTGTATCATTCCTTTCATACCATAATAGGTGATTATAAATCGTTATCATTTTTCATTGTTTATGTGCGTCATACTTCACGGCTTGTTCTTATGTTTATCATGAAGGTATGAGAGCATGTAGAACTTCAATGGCAATTTTTTCATCTATCGCACGATTCATGAATCAGCACGCTTGTTATAGTCGACTGCAATTCATTAAAATGCTTTGAATGTGTTTATTTAGATAGTGATAACTGAAAGCATGGCTACAATGTCGATGATGCAAATCCTTACTGCTGCAACTTTTATAACAATTGAAAATTATGTTCACTTTTAAGGACAGTGTACATATGTACATATATAGACATAATCAGAAATCATAGATGTTTATTTCCATGTAAAGAAAGTATGTTGAGTACAATGTGAGTACACAATCATAGTAAGATGAGAGTCTACAACAGTAAATTGTCTAGGATGAATCGATAATGCTAATACATAAAATGTGAAAGTCAAGGGACAAACAAAATTCGACAAGAGAAAAAAATCATGAAATCAGTTATGACTGTACATGTACAAACAAATGATATTGAATGAATCCGATAGTATGAATAAGAGGTGTATTGATGCTGCAAGATGTCTGTCTTATTCTGCTTGCGGCCCACCTCCGTAATATAATAATGTCATATTCTAATAATTCGTTCAAGCTGAACGAACACACACCGTATTCAAAAATTCATGAGAAGCTATGAAATCAGTCCACATGAATGATAAAAAAGATTGAAAAAGATAAATACATGCATATGGCAGAAGATGTCAGTCGTTTGTGTAACACATCAATTTTTACAATAGCCTGTTATCTTGCGAATCAATATTGTATGCATATGTAATTATTGAGATTTACTTGATTTTTACAGCTTTATTCGTTCTCTATCTCACTTCATGAGACTGATATACACCTTAACAAATTGTATTCTATCTTGCATTCGTATGTACTACCTCGTGCCTAGCCCACCGAACACACGAAATCATACCAACTACTAGAAATTGGTCACTTCCGCCCACCAGTAACTCACCATGTTATATAATTAATAACTTACAGAGCCATGCTGACTCCCCAGTCTCGAACTGGAACTTCCGCATCTCCGTATTGAGGGGCGGTCTAATCAATCAGCTGAAATACACTACCACCAAAGTTACCTTACTAGTAGCATTATAGGCAACGTAAAATTCTTCATTTTAAGTCATGATCGAAGCAAAGTGATTGCTTGCCTAATTCACTTTGTAGCTTCAGTATGGGAGAACACGCATGGTGGACAACAGTTTTCGTTGAAAAGTTAGCTCCATATATATATATATATATATATATATATATATATATATATATATATATATATATATATATATATATATATATATATATATATATATATATATATATATATATATATATATGTTCTTCCTCGCGATCTGTTAACACGGTACATCTGGAAATATCGACATTAGATAGAAGACCTTTCTTACTAAGACTTCTTCGATGGCATTGTTACATTGTTTTAATGTTAAACGACTTCTTGCATTACGTGACAATTAGAAAAAGAGTTACATGCTTGACTGACCTCATATTCAAGCGGTTGTGTTAGACGTTGAGAAGCGAGCTTCGACTTTACTACTGAATTGATTTGCTGTCGATGTTTAAAATCATTCCTCTCCATATTTTCATCGCTTTTCTCAGTGAGTGTCTGTAGGCTAGTAGCACTTCGACTTCATCTCAAAATAAGCGCACATTTAATTTTATACGAGCGCTTGATCTACTATTTTCTATTTCATACTTTGTATCAGAGGTATTGAACGGCTTAAGTAATGTACAAGACAAGTGTCGTATCTTGGAAGGGCTAATTTCTGCAATGTTGACATCGGCTGCTAATTATAGGTATATTTTTTGGCGAGGTCTACTTTGCGGGTTAGGTTGGATGAATTTGTTAGTCAGTGAACAACAAGACAATAATAGAATTAGTGTCAAGCGCCATGGAAAAGTAGAAAAAAATCTATCTCGCAGCCGTCATCGGTATTGATACTCTAGTCATTATTCAAGTGCTAAAATTTGATTAGTATGAAAACCATCGTTCGTTGGTTCTGTTTAGAATATGATGTTATCCATGCTCATCTCAAAGTATGGAGACATCAACATGTTCTTCAGATTCACTGATTAGGTAAGCCAATAGAAAGTGCATTGAGGTGCAGCTTACTGCATAACGGGTAGTTATGTCCACTGCAGAAGCAATCCTTTGAAATGAGTCCGTCTCGCATGCGCAATTAGCATGTTAAGTCAATGTCTGCGGGTATTCGACAAAAACTACTTACATCACACTACTGACCATTGAGTTAAATCGTGGACTGAGTGAGTGAGTGATTGACATATCAACCAAGCTAGTGAGCCAGTAGTAATTATCAAATGCGGTTTTAAGAAAAAGCGTAACATTTGATAATTATTACTTGCGCACGATCTTGGACATAAGTGCTACATGGTTAACAATCAGGGTTGGCCGTTAAAAACCACCCTGGTTTTTACCACCTGTTAAAAACCAGTAAAAACCTGGTAAAAACCACCAGCTTTTGTCACCATTTTCGGCTAAAACTTGCCAAAACTTTTATTCCAGCATTACTACTTCAGTTGTTTTAGGTACATGCAATATAAAGGATCATCGTCAATCCTTACTTTATTGATGAACGTTAGTCATAATATTTCATTTTACTTTTTCATCATTCGATGAACATTTAGCCTGCATTTCACAATTCAAACCTCATCAATATCATATTTCAATCAAGAATATGTTCCAAGTATAGGTATAAGAACATGAATTATTATAAAAAATATTTTTGTAAAGATGCTGTGCATTCTTTAAAGCGTGCACGTGTTTTGCTGCTTTATAAATTTCATTCATTGTAAGATGCAACGGATTTCCGTGCTGGAAGGAAATCACTTGGCACTATATAAAAGACCGAAAATAAGCATTCCATGAAGCTAGAAGAGCAAGAAAATGTAGAAATCTGGACTCGGATTTCTACGGTTATCATGCCCGCTGATCTCATGGATAGCTTGTCTTCTAAATCTGTGGCAAATGACCCATAACCATTGTGATTATACCAATATTTCTATGAAATTTATCCTGCAATCCCAGAAGGGCAAAATTAAAAAGTATTGTCTTTCAACATTTTCATGTCATGGCAATTTACCCTCACATGTTTAGAAGATAAGGTTAATGTAAAAGGAGAAAAGTAAAAAGTAACTCCCCTGTTTCACGGTCGAAAGTTCTATTAAAGTTAAGTCAAAGTCAGTAAGACGGTACTTCGGCGTCCCACGCCTTCAATGGTCGGTGTAACTAATTGGTGTCCACCTATTAGTTACACCGACCATTAAAGGCGTGGGAGGTGAGATTCTCCGGTGCAGAAACTTTTTTGATCGAGTGGTTTCTCTGCGTTCATGAGACCTGGGTTAAAATCTAGATGAAACCTAAGTTGCTATTAAAATACACTCTGCATTTGTGCTGAACACTCAACATAGAAGAACGACTGTGGGATTATTAAAGTTCGTGCACATGAAGAAAGTGGTTTGCTTAATTTAGTTCTACGCATAAACTAGTTTTATTCATATTTTTATTTTCCGTTTTTTAGATTTAACGAAATCGCATTTTCTGACCTAAAAGAGCATTCATTTGATGATAATTTCGGAAGTACAGTAGAATTCGCATATATCGGCGCCTCAAGGGACAGACGAAAACCGCTGATATACGCGAACCGCCGATATATGCGAACTCCCTGAATTTTGAAGTTTTGTGAAATCTACACTGAGCTCTGAGATCATGCCATGCATCATACAATGTATATACATGTATTGACTCATGAATTATTGCGTTGCTATACTTGAATACATGTACATATTGACTTATTGTCCAACATGTACATGTAATTGTGTCTATGTAATCAATAGATATCTAAAAATTGTGCCTTTCTGAACTGATGCTTGCAACGTAAGTATCGCAAACCGGATATCACTATGTTTGTCAAAAACTGAGTATGCTTTTTGAATCAAGAAGATTGAAGCTTCTTCATGCCTACATCCTTACCTGCTATATGAAGCACAAAACAAAGAAGAGTATACATAAATCAAGACAATCTAAGTCAATAAAGATGCTGCTAAGAGTCACGTGCAGGCGAAACCGTAGAGATGGATGGGGTGGCGAGCCGCTTTCTGTCTAGAGAGAGGACATGCATCGAACTCAACAATGTTTTCGACGGTAGCTTGTGCTCCTTTGATGACGCAACAGTCACTAAGTCAGGTCTGACAATAGCATCGTAGGTGAAGGCGTTAACAATGCAATCATCACGTCGAATGAAAGACTAATTATGTGAGAATTATCAGTGAGATACAGTGGCAAGCCTACTTATCTTTCCTCGGCTGCTAGATTCTACAATTTTGATCTAACCCCCAAACATGATCAAGATGAATTGTAGAAGATCTAAATTTTCACATGCCACTAGAATAGTTAGAATCGGATAGTCCTAACAGAATCTACAGCCATCCGCGTCCACATATACTGTCATTCTAGGTGACTCTTCTAGGCAAAACACATCGCTTGAGGATTTCCAGGAAATCCGCCGTTATAAACGAATTTTTTTCTGTCAGGGACAGCGAAAATGCGCCGATATAGGCGAATCGCCGATATAGCCGAAGCCGATATAAACGAACTCGATTATATGGAAAAGATAGGAAATTCTGCCGGGACAAAAAGAAACCGCCGATATAGGCGAATCGCCGATATAGCCGAAGCCGATATAAACGAACTCGATTATATGGAAAAGATAGGAAATTCTGCCGGGACAAAAAGAAACCGCCGATATAGACGAACCGCCGATATAGCCGAAGCCGATATATGCGAATTCTACTGTATCTAACTTTTGACTTGACTTAATAACAGGACTTGACGTCTTGTCAATCCTGGCAATGATCCGTAGACACAATTCTCCTCCACTGTTGGCGGTCGTCCGCCAGCTCTTCCATATAGCCAGTCACTTGATCTACCGCGATGGTACCTGATGTGGTTCGTCAGGTGCTTGGTCTCTTGATGAAGCCGTCGTTTCCATGTCATCTTCTGTCTGCCCCGTTTTCGCTGCCAGCCTGGCCAATGTTCATGGTACCATAGCAGCTGATATGGAATTCGGCTCGAGCCCATTCGAAGGGCGTGACCAAAGCAAGTCAAGCGACGATGTTTCATAAATTCGGGCACGGTGTCTTTGATGTTAAAATGAGCGTAAATGGAGGCATATGAAATATGGTGTTCGGGACGAAATTTCCCCAATTGTTTCAGACAGAGATACTCAAAGCTCCCCAGACGCTTTTCTTGAACTTGTGAGAGTCCCCAGCTTTCACAGCCGTATGTGAGATCTAATACATGCTTTGAAGACGCGGCCTTTTGTTTTCGGTGAGACTGAGGGACTGGACCATAAGTTGGCGTTGAAACGTCTGAATACAGCTGCAGCTCTACCAATGCGCCGATTTAATTCGGTTTCCAAGCAGCCATTTGAAGTGACAGTGGAGCCCAGGTAAACGAATTCATTGACTTTCTCAAGGCGTTCCCCTGCCAGAAAGATGGTGTCTGGTCTGCTATGAGTGTCAAGAATTTTGCTTTTTCCTGTATTTATTTTAAGGCCGATTTCAGACGCAAATTTGGCTACTTCATCAATCAGGATTTGCATGGCGTCGCTGTTTTCTGCTAGGAGCGCAACATCGTCAGCGTGCGTTAAATCGCAAACGGCCGATTCGGTGATCCGCAGTCTAATACCAATGGGTGTTCCACAACTCATGCACGATTTGATGGCACAATGAAGGATCCAGTCGATGGCTGCGGTGACGAGTATGGGTGATGTCAGAGCACCCTGTCTTACACCAGAATTCACAAGAAACTTAGATGACACTTGTCCTTTATATTTCACAGCGGCATTCGTCCGACGATACAATGCTTTTATGATTCCAATCAACTTCGAAGGCATTTCATCTGCTTCAAGAATCTGCCAAAGCGCCTCCCTGGAGACAGAGTTGAAAGCTGCTCGGAAGTCAAGGAAAGCTATCGTAGTGGGTTGCTGGAATTCATTTCGGGTTTCGATTATCTGACGAAGGCTAAACAGCTGATCTACGCAACCTCTTCCTGGTCTAAATCCTGCTTGGCTTTCACGGCACCGTTTCTCTCTATCTGGTCTTATGCGACTGACAATTATGTTCTCCAATATTTTGGATGCTATGTCCAGAAGACTTATGTCTCTATAATTGGCACATATGGCTTTACTCCCTTTTTTATATACTGGAATGATTGTGGCGAGGGTCCAGCCATCTGCGATTTCTTCGTCATTCCAAATCTGCGTAATAAGATGGTGGAGAGGGCCAATAATTGTTGATTGACCATGGATCCAGAGTTCCGGTGGGATACCATCTTCGCCCGCAGCCTTATTCCTTTTCAGCTTCTTCAGAGCAAATTCAACTTCCATTCTGGTGGGTGGATCTATTGAACTATCATACTGTCCGAGATCATGACATGGTTCAGCTAGCTGTGGACAATCTAAGGCGGCCTGTCGCGGATTGTTCAGAAGATCTGTGAAATGCTCTGCCCGGCGTGATAAGTTCTGCGATGTGTCGACCAATCGTTGACCATTTTTTGCCTCAAGAAATTCGCCGAGGCCCACCCTTTGTCCTGAACTTTCGCGGATCACTCTGTACGGTACTTTTGCCAATCTCCAACGGTCGCGGCATTTTTCATATTCCTCGCTATTGATGTCCAGTATTTCTCCATATCTTGTTTCATTGCACTTTGTATCACTTGATTTTCTGAGCTACTCCAATTGTTCTGAGTGTTTTCGCGGCTTTTGATCATTTGCATTGTTGATGCTGACATCCATTTCTGTTGGGGAGTTTTTCTCTTCTTAGGTAAAGTCCTCTCGGCTGCCGTTTTGATCGCGCGTTCCAGATATACCCATTGGTCATTGATGCTCGAGAGTTCTGAATGTGTGAAGAAATCTTACAGGTTTTCAGCCAGTTGTTCAGCAAAGCGCTCTTGTTTGGACGAAGTTTGCAGCTCATTAACTGCTAGCCTGAAGTGCTTTGGTCTCGGATGATTCATCTTGAATCGGAGCTTCACTGTTGTTACAACTAATGCATGATCTGACGGAGCGGTTTTGCAGGCGGCCCAGAAGGATATAGTATCCCTGATATTTGACTTCCATCTGGATCTCACAAGAGCGTGATCTATTCTGTTCTTCGTTACTCCGTCCGGAGAAGCCCATGTCACTTGGTGGCCTAGTTTATGTTGGAAATGGGTACCACAGATTGATAAGTCAGTTATAGCAGCCATGTCCAGGAGACGTCTGCCATTTTCACATCGTCTTCCAATACCGAAGTTTCCGACGTGACTCTGGAAGCCATGACGAGAAGGACCGGTTTGGGCATTCAAATCACCACCGATAAAAAGAAAATTTTTCCTTGGGATATTCTGTATGATGCCGGTGAGTTCTGCGAAGAAGTCATCTTTAGTCGCATCTGACGCTCCATTTGTAGGTGCATAGGCAGTTATGACTGTTGTAGGTATGGGACTAGAGGCGAGATGCATAACCATTTTACGCGAGGAAGGCGCATACGCTCCTGTGACGATTGTCTTGAGTCGGTCTCTTACTGCAATACCTACACCTTGATGTCCAGAGCCATCGCTTTGACTACAATACAACTTGTACGATTGGTTTGATTCCGGGACTCTTACTTCTATTTCACAGGGTTCCGCAATTCTGGTTTCCTGTAGGCAGCAAGTACATCGTATCGACTTAGAGAACGGCATACGAGCTTTGGTTTTCCAAGGGGAAGGAGGGTTCGTACATTCCAAGTGGCCATTCGTAATACATCTCTCGGAAGTTTCAAAAGTGGAGTTCTCGTCTCTGTTGCTTACTCTCCCTGAGCCCTTAACCCGGTGGCGCTATACCCCTGGCGTCGGGCCCCAACCAGGTCAACGTAGCAGCTGCTCAGGGAGTCACTTATGTCTGCATCATTCGTATTTTCTGTCATTGTGTCTTTGTCATCATTGTAGCTAACTAGTTTCACGGGACCACGTTGGCGGCTCCCAACACACTGTTTGAGGATGGCGCGATCCTTTACTACTCAAACTTGCCGATGGTTGTCATCAAACGCAGAGGTTTGGTCGACCAGCTTACTGTCAGTTCCTGACAAGCGCTCACTGGGTTTGAGGAGATTTGTCGGGGGTTATGCTCAAGAAATTCAATGCTCATTTCAGATTAGCTGGTGTCTTTCTTGGTTTTCGCGAGTGGAACCGCTGAGGTTGAAGTTATCCTATCCTCCGCTGACAGCGTTGGTCAAGCTTCCCTTTGACGCTCTTCGTTCTTCGGCCGATGTTCCGCCGTTGGCTCTTCACCATGGGTATTTAGGCCAAGGTTCTTCAGGGCATTAACCGGCCCGACTCGGTGTTGCTTTGTTACTACCGGCGATGTTGAACGTAATGGTAGCATCCAGGGGGCACGACCTGCAAGCGCCACCAGGCAGGTTGTCCGCAAGGGGTCGACACCTGGACCTTACGGACACGTGGACGTAGCAACCAGCCCCCGAATCTAACCAGAGTATCTAAGAAGCTTCTATTAAATGAACTTAAGGGCCAAAATGGTGCTGAAGTCCACATTTGTTCTAAAGGTACAAGAAAAGGACAAAGCATTCGTAAACAAGGACAACATCATATGTCGTTCGTGCGTGATAAAAACTGATATCATATGGTTGATATGGTAGAATGAATGTCATGTTTTGCAGGATAAGAGTTGCAATCTGCAAACACGCATGCATTGTAATTCTCAAACCCCAACTTGCTGTCGATCATTTCGTGAAGAAATAGACTGATTTTTCGGAATTTTAATTTTAGCCGGTTTTTACCATTTAGAGGCAAAAAACAGTTTTAGCCGGCAAAAAGCCAACCCTGTTAACAATAGTGTTACATGGCAGACATGCTAATTGCTCATCTCAAATTTGCTTCGGGTATGATTACTTACTTTAATAGGGAGTTATGTCGATGTAGGAAGATGTGAACTAGGCCTGTTGATGATTCCTGATATTGGATGAAATGTCAGCTATTCAGGTCTGTTCCCATTACTCAACTGAGGGTGCAACTCAATTTTTAATTATTCTGTTTGCATCAGAGTCGCGATCCGATCTCAGCGCTTAGCACTGAACACGCCCATCGTAGGGTCCACCCATTTTGCATTCTGATCACATTCAGCGGTGCATATCTCAATTTCGAACGTGAGTTGTGCTCACTTTTACGAAATGATGCAGGAATCAAGATGCTTTCCGTTCTTAGTCCGGCTGCACGTTGAATAGGGCCAGACGGTTGTTGCGTTCGGAAGACTCGCCGGCACTTTCATAGAATCTGGGTCCCTTCAGATTGAAAGTTGTGGACGTACGCAGTGAATGAATCGACTGAGTTCGAGTGAAAGTCTATTGAAGTCTATTGTCACAGCTTGATTTTCATTGATCAGGGTGTACAATGAGACCACGTAGAATGTATTTGGTGAAACGCCAAGCGAAAGTTTAAAAGAAGAGTGATGCCAAATTTATGTGGCGGCAACGTCAAGGTGGTACACGCGTACATGCATTCGAACACGTAGTGGAAGACATTAGACTTCACTTCCTTATGATGTTTCTTCTAATGAGCATGCTTGTATAAATGGATTTCCTCATTTTCATGTCTCCTGAACGAGGGAACCACATTTTGTGATGGGTGTGATTAACCTTCAGAGACCTGAGCTTTTCACACCCTCAGAGACCTGAGGGGGGGTCCAGTGGACCCCTTTAACATATTCTTAGTTTACCTGCTTAAATCGATATCAAAACATTAGGAAAGTTGAGTTTAAGTAAAACAATGATGTTTGCGTGTAGCAGGTCGGTATAACGAATCCCTTGAGTGACTTTCAGCCTTCTCAGTAAACACGTGCGAAAATATGGTGTTTTTGTAAGTCAACCACATACAGTACAGCATCATTTGTACTAGGAGGCGGCTTTACGATATTTTGTGTCACCATAAAGCCTCAGATAGTTGATTTTGATGAAATTGATTTAATTCATGCAGCTAATCCTTTCCATTTGTACTTTCCTTCAAATTTATCCAAAGCTATCAGAAATAGACCTAAAATGAGTCAAAATTGCTGTACTTCTAGAACCAAAAACAGCTGTGGAGATCTCAAACTTATCATTACTGCTGTGAAAAGTTTGTTATCAATCAGTTTTTGGTGCTCAACTATGAATATAATGATAGCTTTCATTTCGGACATCGATTATGTCGAGTTGTTCATATGGGCCAACCAGTCACGCGAGATCATGTGCGAAAGCAAAATATTCACATTTTGCGATCTTCCAACACATTGCACATCTACGAGCATGATGCAAACAATGAATAAATGACTTTCACTCATTATACACCATCGGGGACATGTTCGAAATCATTTTTCATCTAATTACAAAAATTTTGTGATGGAATTTCTACACCAGTGGACCCCCTTGGCCTATCTGGCATACTTCTACTGATTCAATTGAAATGAAATAACACATGCAGATTCACTGTCAGAAATGATGATTTTGTATGGGCTTGAGTGGTTTATATATCGTCACGTAAAAAATGAAATAGAAAAATGTGGCTCCGGGGTCCACTGGACCCCCCCCCTCAGGTCTCTGAGGGTTAAGGGACCCATATTCTGTGAAAGTACTGGCTCGCCTCCACGCCAGCCAATTATAGACCAGGGCTGGATTCAGGTCCAGAGCTCGAAGATCAACGCGGATGTCTTCTGACCTTGTTTTCTTTGGTCTTCCTATTGGAGAGATCTCTTTGTCCAGGCATCTTCACTTTCCAGAATGTGGTCATGCTACCGTTGCCATCACAAGACATCGGAAATGCCTTGTTCATATTCTTCCTTAGGCTCTGTGCTCATCGATCTGTCTTACACCATTGCCTTTTCTATTCTCAATCTTCATGATCTGATCACCTTTCACGTATTTTGCTTTGAAGAATATTTTTTCTCATTGCAGGTGATGTAAAACTACAGGTACAAGTGTATGGTGGATTAGATACAAATGCATTGCGAGTAATACAATCAATTTTTCTATACAGTATAACAGCTTTTTGTGGTACATAGAAATTCGTTAACCGCAGTTCGTCGATCTTTCACCGTCAGACATTCGATGCACATTTCACTCTGTCCCTCACACTTATTCTGAGGCCGTCACAACTTCCACATGTGGGTAATCCCAATTATTAATTTCATCTAAGAAAATCTCTATGATGGACCACTGACTCCGTTCGTGGTTTTTCTCTGATATCTTTCATAGTGTTTCCAGGTCACGGGAAATCTTCACTTAACAAATATTGTCAGGAATAGGTTTGATCAGGGGTGCGCAACCTTTTACATTTTTCGGCCGCCGTTTCGAAGGTCGAAAGAATCACGGCCGCACTTAATATGTGTGCAGACAACTAGGTCAATAGCCAATCCTTTTTATATTCCACCACTCAAATTAGCTTTCCCTGATGAATGACGCAGTGAAAATCGCAGAAATCACAATATCTTTCGATTCAATCCGTTGTTTCACACAAGCATGCAACACTACCGCTGCAGAAACTGATCTAGCAGGCATGGACTTATTCAGGTCATGGACTTGAAGCTAACAAGCGCGAACAATTCGAGCAAACTACTGTCCCTTTTGCTTCTTTTAGCTGATGACTCTAGCCATGAATACACATGAATGTAACTTCCCTAAAATTTTCTATTCATGAGTTATCGAACTGCTTTAACGCCTTCATCGCGCCTGCGGGCGCGCATTTTTCCAAGCAGCATGGGCATAAAGGTGTTCGACAGTTACAAGATGACTAGCATGCTACTACAGTAGCGATTGCTTTGAACTCCAGAAATATTTGCAATATTCTTTTTCATTCACTTCTCATTGTCACGGCCGCACGTTGCGCCCGTGGCATGGTCTTCCTTGCGTGACATGGTCTGATGTTCTTCGTGACTATTGTATTAAAGTCAACGTCGTTTCTAATTCCTTATTAACCATGAGTGAAGGCAAGACTCCATCTCGGTATTTTGATCTTAGCTGTTTCTCTTACACGAGCTAATTTACATGAAGTGTATCAGTTTCATGTCTCATGAAAATGTGAATGAACATCGTCAGGACAAAATTGAATTATAGTGAGGAAATATGATATTGCAAAAATGTTCGATACATTTTAGCTTTAATCTTGTGATGTAAGGATTTCAGCATTTTTCTGTTGAATAAAGCACTTTTAGAATAATATTTTCGAAATCATTTTAACATCAAGGAACTTGAATTTCAGGCATCAGCTTTCTCATGATTGAATGCATGTTTCAACCTTATTAGCAAGATTATTGATTGACGAACGAAATCAAGAAGGAAGACTCTTCAACAGCTACAAATTTTTATATTAAAAAAGCATAAGCGAGCAAGCTTTCGGCGGTGCGCCTTAATCATACACAAGTTTAAAGAGATAAAGCAAGTTGAAAGATGTCACATCAGCATGAACATTGAATTTGAGTTTTCGTTGCCATCGGTCGGGATTCATCTTTCACTCAGTTTTCCTAGAGAAAATTTTAACCAATTAACGTCTCATTTTCAAGCATGGTGCAGCCTTCTTGCTCAAGCAGAATAAAAGCTGTCTGATTTCTCATTGTTCCTTCAACATCGTTTATCTTAAATTTTCTACTGTATCTATTTTTGAAATGTTCAAAACATACAACACTATGACTCGTCGGTTTAAAATGAACTTGTCCAATGCTATTACACGATATTTTTTCTGTCTATTGTCTTTCTGAAAGCTGTAGAAAGGCAAGGTCTTTAGGATCGTCCGTTTTGTTTCCACACATGTGTTCGCAGAATTGTTCAATTTTGTCGATTTTTATGTGCTCAGAAAGCACAAACAAGTGACTTGACTTCCTTTTCATTCTGTCCCTGTGCGTTGATCGTCTTGTGCCTAGCTGATTCGTCACGAAGCATGCTAATATTGACGCATCAGAGCACTGGCAGATATGATGTGATCACATCTTAAGTTGATTCTTGCTAAATGAGACATCAGATATGCATCTAAGTGAGCAAGATTGACTAGGTATGCAATAGAGTAGCCATTGAGATAAGGTTGAAAATTAGACCGAGCTACACCTTTAAGCAGAAATGATCAGAACGATCTGTCAGACAATCATCACATTAAAAAAGGATATACATGTAGTTTCAATGATTCTGATATACGTTTTTCAAGATAAAATAAACAAGGTTGAATAGGCAATTTTTGGGCCTTCCTAAAGTTTTCTATGCGTCGATCTAACATCATCTATGAAAAATCGCCAATGTCTGCAACAATTCTTTGTTATCTTAGAATCTGACCCTTGTGATTGCTACGTTGCAAGAAGATGATGCTATTATTAGAAAAGGTAGTGCTCCGCATGTCCTTCTCCCGTTGAAAATGACGGTATGTATAGAGTGAGACAGAAAAATTTCCATTTGACATGCATTTTATAAACACATCAAAATCCAGGATGTGATTAAATTGAAACATAATTCCGGGATGGAAAGGACTGATACATGTTCGTCTTTGTATGATGAGTTGTGTTCCCGGATGAATGATTTCTAAAGACGTGCTGCTTTGCAAAAATGATTCACCTCGTCGGCTGTGGCATGACATAAAATTCAGTCTGTCAATTCAAGACTTCCTTGAGAATAGCTACAGAAATTCTGCAATTCCTCCTCCATTTCCTTTCTTGCTTGAATTCTAGAGAATAACAAACTATCAATGGTGTTACTGTTCAATTTGAATTTTCGCATTTGTTGAATCGAGTCGAATTCATCATTCCTTGCAGAACTGCGATATTATTACGAAATGTAGGGAATTCTGTTCATTTGGTCATAATCATTTTTTATACGAGGCCAATTACAATTTTGGGTATTTTCCATCGAAGCTCGCTTGCTTGTCAATCGTACAAAGTTTCCAGATAATTATTTCTTAGGAAACGTTCATTGTCATATTATCACATCACATAATATATTGGGGTATTATTCCATTTTTCTTTCTCGCTATAAACTCAAATGGACCAGCGATTTCGCAATTATTCAGAGATTAGCTTCACATCGTAATTGGAGACAATAACAGGATTCAATCATACAGGCTCACGATATGATCAGTTCATTAGTTGTCACTTACCAGCACGGTTCATTCTTCTATCGCGGAGGTGTTGATCCACGTTTCTGTGTGCAACAGAAATCAACAAAACTTGTTATTCAGATCGGTTGACTTAACCCCGACGCTTAAGCAACATGAAAATTAATTTGCACTCTACACGATCGGAACTGCGCAATAGAAAACTGCAATTCATTTTTTGAATGGTTTCAATTACTTGAATCAATGTGACTACATAGAAGTAGATATTCCTACGTGAGGATTGAGATAATTACTGGGGCAGCAACTATTCTTCGGGATTTTGGAATCCCAATCTGCTAGTGCCTTCGACGGTGCTGATATAGTCAAACTTTAATGGTGTTGTGATGCTTTTAGCCCTGATGCCATTGCTAACGCCTTCCAATGACATCTTGGTGCTCTACCGCTGGATCGTAAGATCGCTAAGCACTTAAACACTGCCGTAGAGGCCACTGCTATTGAAATGCATGAAGCGAATTGTTATAAGTTTGATGACACATCATTTTACTTGTAGCTACAACTATTATGCTTTTGTTTTGTCAAACTCGACCTGGGGTAGAGCTTGCGATCAAGAAAAGTCGGGATTTTCTAGGCAGGCCAAAATCTCAGGAAATTTGATAGAAGGTGCAAAAGTCTAATTTACAATTGCTCCAGGGTTGGCCGGTAAAAACCACTGTGGTATTTACCACCTTGTAGAAACAGGCAAAACCTGGTAAAAACCACCAGCCTTTGTCACCATTTTTCGGCTAAAACTGGCAAAAACTTTCTAGAACTATTTTTCCGGCATTACTACTTAAGTTTTTTGGGTACATACAATATATGGGATCATCGTCACTCCTTACTTTATTGATGAACGTTATTCACAATAAGTTCATTTTATTTTTTCATCATTCAATAAACATCTAGGCCTGTATTTTCACAATTCAAACCTTATTAATATCATGTTTCAATCAAGAATATGTATGTTCCAAGTACAGGTTCAAGAATATGAATTATTATAAAAATTATTTTTGTAAAGAAGCTGTTGTGCATTCTTTTAAACGTGCACGCATTTTTTTGCTTTATAAATTTCATTCATTGTAAGCTGCAACAGACGTCCATGCTGGAAGGAAATCACTTGGCTCTATATAAAAGATAGGGCTAGAAAGACATGAAGCTAGAAAGACAAGAAAATGTAGAAATCTGGCCTCGGATTTCTACGATTAACCTGCCTGCTGATATCATAGAATAGCTTGTCTTCTAAATCTGTGGCAAATGTCCCATATCCATTGTGATTACTCGAATGTTTCTATGAATTTTTTCCTGTACTCCCAGAAGGACTAGATTAAAAATATTGCCCCTCAACATATTTCATGTCATGGCAATTTACCCTCACATGTTTAGAAGAGAAGGTGATGTTTATATGAATATACCGAAAGTAAAGTTTTATTTGAGCTCAAAATATGGAAATTTATAACTTTTAACAAACTTGAATATTGCAATAAATGTCACTGTTGTTTGTCGTTCTCAGATTCTATTTACAACAATAAATTTTGCAGCTTACTGGAAATATTCTTTTGTAGAGGTTGCACCTGAAGCTGTTCAGACATGCACTATACCTCACTTTATCAAGATTGCTGCCGCGAACTATGTTATCCAATTATCATTTGTTCTTCCACATCATGATTTTCTGCTCCAGTCACAAGCATCAGTACATTTTGTATATTTCTAAAAAAAGTAGAAATGTATCCTAAGTGACTGTTGCACAGTGCTTGATTTGGGAGCTGAGATTTTCCGGTGCAGAGGCTTTTTGATAGATTGTTTTTTCTCTGCGTTCATGAGACCTAGGTTCAAATCTAGATTTGATGAAGACTATTAAAATACACTCTACAGAATGACAGTGGGATTATTGAAGCTCATCCACATGAAGAAAGTAGTATGCTTGATTCAGTTCTATGTATAAACCAGTTTTTTTCATAATTTTATTTCCATTTTTTCTTTCATTTGATGATAGCTCTGGGAGTATCTAAGAACTTCTGTTACATGAACTAATGGGCCAAAATGTTGCTGAAGTCTACATTTGTTCTAAAGGCACAAGAAAAGGGCAGAGTAATCGTAAACAAAGACAACATCGTATGTCGTTCGTGATAAAAACATATCATGTGGTTCCATCACAGAATGAATGTCATGTTTTGGAGGATAAGAGTTGCACTCTGCAAACCCGCATGCATCACAATACTCAAACCCAAATTTGTTGTCGATAATTTCGTGAAGAAATAGACTGATTTTTCGGAGTTTTAATTTTAGCCGGCTTTTACCGGGTTTTTACCACTCAGTGGCAAAAATCAGTTTTAGCCGGCAAAAAGCCAACCCTGAATTGCTCCCTCTTCCTCTCAACGTCAACATGATCGATCTCTTCTTAAAGCGGAATATTCCTTAAATTCTTCTATGGTCTCCATGGCACAGTGGTTAGGTGCTTGGCCTAGCAATCTTTTGGAAATGTTTTATCTTAGATGTCTGAGCCTCCTTGCACATGTCATTCCGCCCCTCCTGTGTCGGCACGCTCTGTTCTTTTCTTACCTGTTAACTTCTTCATTTTTATCTTTTGGTGTACGTGTAGGTGTAAATGTTTTCATTCATTTCATGATTATGACCGTCTGAAGGACGATCGAAAGCTCGAATAACATTCTTCCGTACTAGTGTGGTTTTTACTTTATTCATTTGGTCCAGAGGTCGAGCCCCGAAAGTGTCATTGGAAGTCGGCAGGAAGGGCATCCGGACTAAAAGTACTTCAACGCTCCAGAAAATTGTGACTATGTCAGCACCGTCCAAGCCCCCCAGTATGGGATATTATTGATCTTGTCATAAAGATATTTATTCATTCTTGTCAATCCCGATATCATATGTGCGTAAAATGACTTATGGCAATTCTGAGTAATCTGCTAATCCACATCATCCCGGTATCCCATATCACTAGCATCTGTATTGCAATATCATATTTACGATTCTACTCAATCCTGGGACTGCCATTTTCCGGGATTTTGGAATCCCTTATCACAATATGACAGTTGCTATGACGCATGACAATGTCTTCCAGGCACAGATGAGTATCATGCGTGAAATGGGTAGTTCAAAATGTATCACAGAGCATGAGAAAAAAAGGAGAAACGTCAGTCAGGTACAATGTGCCACAGGTTTTCTCCTCAATGTCCTTGCATTTGATGTGCTTTCATGACACTTGCATCTTTCATCATAACAAGTGTTATATTAATACTTTTCACTTATTGAGTAAAAACATCAACACTCCCACAGTCTTCTGCTACTTCGTGTGTTTAATGAATTCTTAACAATCAATATCTACATCGAATCAGTAGATCCCGAATGAAAATAACGAACATTTCCTTTCCCTCGCTTAAAATCAGAATCAAAACTGTCTCTGTATGAAACGACTTTGGAACTACTTCACACAGATCACCGGAGATCGACGGAAATTCTTCAATAGATCTCCAACTGTCTATGTATCCGATTCGAGTTTTTGTAAATGTTTTTTAACTTGTCGTATAAAGCGTGTAGAATGATTTGTTCGAAGATTAAGAGTGCCTATTTTGAGTAATAGATGAGAGAATATTTCCTTACTGTAGCCAATGACGAATTAAATACGATATGAAATTTAAGCTGTTGACGTCAACATCGACACGAAGCAAGTAATTGACTGCTGATTAAATCCGTGCTTACTCGCTCATTCATGATCTTGAATTGTTCGTCCAACATTTGGGTTTGTGTTTAATATAACTTGAATTTCTCTCTCCGAAGCCTCCATGATATAATTTTCAAGGAGCCTGGATTGTAATAGCATGGTTGCGTGTTCGAGATTTATCCGAATTTCCATTTGTAATCACTTCAGTTGTCTGTGTTGGCAACTATATTGTGTTTCTGTCTCAAATGGCATTTTTCAGTTAAATACTGAGATACTATGCGAAATTCGTCGATTCTTCTTAATTCCATGTTCAATTATTTTCAACTTTTACTGAATGATTCATTTCCATGTCCTCCCGTGCATTCAGCATTAAGAGTGAAACGTAGAGTGATTCGCACATGTATAAATATCGATAGAATATTCAACAGACATAACACAGTATACCGGTATGCCTATTTAGATTGAAGATTTTGTGAGTCATAAGTCATAAAGGCATATTCTGAAATACAACAGAAAACGCAAAGCGATGGTCGCAAGGGACTTACATGTACAAGCAAGCGCTTCGGTTTCCTAGAAAGGAAGAATTGTATGTAACCTTAATATCGAAATGGCACATCACAGAATTAGACAACTCGCTCCTTCTCAAATGGATAATTCGTGTATCGCTTGCTATTGGAAATGGCAAACAATAAGCTGTCAGCAAAGGACACCAGAGCCCACAGAATTAAATATTTTGTTTATCTGCTTCGGTTTGCTAGAAGTTTGATTAATACGAAATGGACGGCACATTGAGGAACCTATTAGGTGGGCAAGAAGGAATTCCTAATACCTTACAGAGATAGGAAAAAAAGTCGTGCGTCGCTTGCGGATTAATGTGAGTTCCAGCGAAGTGCTTCGATTGCCAAAATTCCTTCAGATTCGAAGAATTCAGATCATTGCCCACAAGTTTTCTCCATAATGTTGACCCTTCCGATCATTATTAAAGAAAGTAGCAGGCGTACGAAAATTAGTTCACTTGATGATCCTCTCCTCGGCATTGCTCACTGTATAGTGCATACATTGAATCGAAGCCAAGACAGGGATGTGTGTTTTGGTGTGTGCGAAGTGATATCACAGCACGCACGCATCTCTCACTGGCTCTGGTGTCCTTTGCTGAAAGCTTATTGTTTGCCATTTCCAATAGCAAGCGATACATAAATTATCCATTCGAGGAGCAAGTTGTGTGATGTGATGTGCCATTTCGATATTAAGGTTACATACAATTCTTCCTTTCTAGGAAACCGAAGCGCGCGCAGATGAATCTAATTCTGTGCCAGAGCCAGTGAGAGTTGCGTGCGTGCTGTGATATCATTTCGCACACACCAAAACACACATCGCTGTCTTGAATAGCATTCGATTCAGTGTATGCACTATACAGTGATAATTATGCCGAGGAGAGGATGTGAAAACATCAAGTGAGCTAATTTTCGTACTCCCGTTGCTTTTTTTAATAATGATCGGAAGGGCAATCGAAGCACTTTGCTGGAACTCACATTAATCCGCAAGCGACGCACGACCTTTTCTCCTATCTCTGAAAGGTATAAGGAATTCCTTTTTGCTCACTTAATAGGTTTCTCGATGTGCCGTCGATTTCGTATTAATCACACTTCTAGCAAACCGAAGCAGATAAACAAAATATTTAATTCTGTGCTTGTAACATATGCATGCCCAAAATTAACCATCAATAAAAAAAATACATGAGACATACATAATTAAAAAATTTACAGAGTGATCATGATATACATCATGACACATCTGAATAACCCCGTACAGAAAAAATTGGTATGAATCATACTATGAAACATTCGTATGAAACATAGTATGAAACAGACGTATGTAACATAGTATGAAACATACTATGGACATGTAACGCTCTGTCGGGCCATACCCTGGCATACGTATGATTCATACTATGACTTAACATAGTATGAAACTTAGTATGAAGCATACCCTAAATCATACTGAGCAAAATCATACTATGAAACATACCATGAAAAATCATATACGTATTCATACCAGACACACTGTGAAAACGTAGTATGAATCATAGTATGGAACAGACGTATGAAGCATACTATGAAACATACTATGAACATGTAACGCTCTGTCGGGCCATACCCTAACATACGTACGATTCATACTATGACTTTACATAGTATGAATCATATTATGAAAATAGTATGCATACTCATATGGCACACGCTGTGAAAACATGATGTGAAACATAGTATGGTACAGACATACGAAACATAGTATGAGACGTACTAAGAGTATGTAACGCGTTGTCGTGCCATACGCATGAATCATACAAAGAAACATACTATGATAATAGGTACGTATACTCATCCTAGACACACGTGAGTTTTCAGAGTATGTTCCTGACATAAAAATGCAACATATATGCATACAGCAGTATATCGTACGAAGGAATATCATACATAAGCACATATGTTTTGATGTTGTACATATATTCTATAACAGCATGAATTCATTATTATATGCACCACTTATCATATGAATAATAACATGCATTCTGTATTCAATATGTCGTATTTTAATCTGAAAGGGAACAAAGTCAAAAGCACCTTGTCTCTCCGGTAACATGCCAAATGTAGCAAGTCAACTGATTTAGATAGAGAACATATCATGAGGGAGACAGCTATTAGCATCATTTTAAGATCAAAATAATTACAATTTCTCTTACGTTAAAATCACATATATGGCATTCATTTGTTATAACACACGAACGACGTACCCATTTGATCAAAGATAAACGTTTTTGTATGATTTTTTAAAATCAAAGTTCGAGTGAAGAGGACGGTACCATAAACTCTTAAGCAGAAGATAAAAAAAGAAAGTGAAGCAACTCGTTAGCATTCACTAGCATAAACAATCTTAAAAGAATCCGTTACCGTTACCTGTAATGCAAGCAGCTAATAATAATGCTCCCACGTCAAGACAGTGTGAAGTTTATTGTTTTGACGTTCATACAAGTTCATTTATGCTTTCAATGGAAATAAACTAATGCTTATTATTAGAGAAGTGAAAGGAACCAGGGGCCTTCTGAGTTAGACTGGACAACCCTGATGGGCATGATGGAAAACTTCAGATACAATGACACACTAATAAAAGAATTGTACATGTTTATGATAAGGTGGCAATTTCTCAAGCAATAATAGGAAAGATAAATAATCAAAATAAATATCAACAATATTTTTCGAAACTAATTGAATTAGCTTTTATTACTTTCATGAATCATGTTTGATAGAATTTATTATCTTAAATGTGTTGATGTTCAAAATAGCGCTTAATCAATGGCAACTCAAGGAAATTATATTAGTAACACTTTCATATTTAACTTTTAGATTACTCAAAAATGGACTTTCAAATTTTTACTGACATTGTAGAGATCCACAATACACATGAGACTTTTCAAAAGTAAACTCGTTGAATAACTAATTCTTTGATCAAAAGAAAGCTACAAGACACGTTATTATTTCGTTTAAACAAGAATAATACCTGCTCTTATATGCATGGTAATCGTTAATCAAATTCTTATGATATCATCATGTTATGTAAAAGATGCATGTAGGTTATGCAATTATGAGATGAGAAGGATCCAACTCGATGAATTCTTGGTTAGACTAAATATACATAAATGAATCATTTATGCATTAAAAATAAAACAAAATCGATGTGTTGGGCATCATCAGTAGGTTTTCACTATCATTTTCAAAACACGTTGAAATATTGTGGAGATACTGTGGAAGCTCCATAAATATCATTATTGCATTAATAATCATAGGAAAACAATGAGTAATATTTCAGAATTGTATGGACTAAGTACCATACGTGTTTGATAAAATCGTCTCATATGAAATTTTCAGCTTGTAGCAAAGACGTTTTGTATAAAGTATCTGAAAAGCATGAACAATATATACATATGTATGAAAGAATTTCATTATCACAAGAATCAGAACTATTGACGAATTCGTTATCTGCAAATAATGTCATTATATGATAGCAAAATAGTTGTTTAATACTAGACAAAGATAATGAAATGAAAGATAATTATTTCCAATGACCTGAGATAAAAATTGGTACGTCATTCATCAGAAAGTTGAACAGCAACATTATGAACATTATGAAACATATTCAACGAAAGTTATATTTGATATCACTCACTAATTCTGTATAGATGACTGATAATCACCAGCATCATTCAGCATGGGTACAAAATTCGGGTTGCGCATCAAACATCATAGTAGAAAAAATTGTCGCTACCCAACATAGATTACTCCTGCACAATAACATGTAGTATGTGTGTATACGGTATGAATTTAAATAATCAATTATGACTATGTTTCACAGTATCTTAATACATACGTATGCGAAATTCATACTTATGCATACTATGTTTCATACTATGATAATGCATACATATGCGCAATACATTTTCATTCATAGTATGTTTTATAGAATGTCAAGACATACGTATGCGCTATTCATATTTATGCATACTATGTTTCATAGTATGTTAATACATACGTATGCGCTATTCATATTTATGCATACTATGTTTCATAGTATGTTAATACACATGTATGCGCTATTCATATTTATGCATACTATGTTTCATAGTATGTTGATACATACGTATGCGCTATTCATATTTATGCATACTATGTTTCATAGTATGTTAATACATATGTATGCGCTATTCATATTTATGCATACTATGTTTCATAGTATGTTTATACACACGTATGCATTATTCACACTTGTACATACTATGTTTCATATTATGTTATTACATACGTATGCGTTGTCATACTATTTTTCATACCTTTTCATACTATGATTCATACGGACTTATTTCTGTACGGGACACGAAAGGGTTTCATTAGTAACTAAGGCAAACGCATTGAGAGGAGATCTAACGAGCTCCAATGCGAGGTTCGCAAAATGACTTCCGAATTAGAAGAAGTAGAGAAGCTACTGATGAGCATATAATGGAAAAATTCACAGTACTCCTTTCCAACTTTTTATTGAGAATATTTCATGTCGTCCTTTGTTCCAACCGCTTGCATTTTTCAATATTGAGTAATTTGCGATTTTACTGTGAAGATTATATTGTTTCACATCGGGTTCGGAATTGCATGTATAAGAATATTTCTTAAGTGAGATGGCTTAGAATACTCATCTGTTTTGTTGATTGCTACCAAAAGACAATTTTTAGTGTGTCATGATCTTCCATATGCTCTTGAGGTAAATAGATAAATTTGTCTATCACAATTATAATACATGAAACCTTCATGCAATTGATCAAATTCAATTTTCGAAACTACACTGGCGTCGGAAAGTTTACGAACGATGAACGTTTTCGTTACGTAAAACCATGCAACAAAATGCTATTATATATTCTCAACAAAAACCTTAAAATCGCACATGTTTGATGGCTATCATTTTTACTATAAATATAATTCATGTGGACAAGCATACACAGTCAATATTTTGTCATCCAGCCCTTCTGACGGATGACGGCAGCAAGCCGTTCTGGCATAGAGTCTGATAATATTTTACAATATGATGGCATCAATAGACACCACATTTTGCGAATGATCTTCTGAAGCTCTGGAAGAGACGATGGCTTTTGTTTGGGACGTGTCGTTTGAGTATGTACCACAAGTTTTCTATAGGGTTAAGATCTGCACTATTGCCGGGCCAGTGAAACACTTCGATGTGTTGTTCCTGGAGCCATCGTGACACAATGAGCCTTATGACATTGGGCTGAGTTATATAAAAAGTAAGCTGCATTGTGAATGTCCATATGAATCTCAAGTTTTTCTATCAGCAATTCAAGGTATCTTGAAGCGTTCATGGTCGTTTTTGCAGGTAAAAAGTATAGACCTGCAGTTCCTTTTGCCGAAAAACACCCCACACCATAACTTTTGGTGGGTGTTTAACAGTTGCGGTCGTATAGCGATGGTTGTATCGTTGACCCTTGGCCGTCTAATATGTCGCTTAGATGTAGCGAACAGTTGGAAGGTTGACTCGTCGGAATAAAGTACATGAGACCACTGTTCCGGTGTCCAATGGCGATACTTTTTGGCAAACGAAAGTCGCTGAGCTCTCATTCTGGGGTGAGCAGGGGCGTCTTGGCCGGGTTGTGGGCTTAGAGGTTCCATTGTTTCAGGCGAGTCTTGATTTGAGTTGTGCCAATTGATATACTATAATCTCTTTCCAACCTGCTTCTTATTTCTGCCGATGTTATAAAAGGATTCTCGGTCACGATGCGACGGATTAGTCTATCAGATCTTGAATTTGTCTTCCTTGGACGCCCGGAGCGGGGTCGACTCATGAAATCTGGCCGGGTACCCAGACGTTTCAATGTTTCATACGCTGTTGACTTTGATATATTCAGGCGACTTGCGATTTCAGAACATGCGTAACCTTCCTCTCGAAGAACTTTGACCTCAATTCGAGTCTTGGTCAATAATTCGGCTCGTCGACCCATTATAAAAGAAAACACGACCGCAAGATAATTGAAAATAGACACATTCTACAACAACGTGGTGTTGACAGGAAAATAATTCTAGGAATTCCTATCTCAGTAATTCTTGGATATCCACATGAAAGAGATTGGTTATAACAGTCTCAGAGAAAACCAATTATACAGCTACATCACAATATTGGAATGGGAGAGAGCAATTAACTAAAGCATATCAGGAGTACTGTAGCTAAATAGTGGTATATCACCATCGTTCGTAAACTTTCCGACGCCAGTGTATGAATTAAAATTTGCTGAATGGCAAAAGTTAATTGCAATTAATAACTAAATTAACTCAATCTATGTAATCGATTAACATATGATAATTAGCTAAGTTCCAGGACGGCTGATGCGCATTACGCAACATCTAGGTACGTCATGATATCCGGGGAAAAGCCGGGAATTATATATTTACAATGTCGCAAGTCGAAGGTTGACATACTTGACAACCCATTTGATATGTGGGTATTATAAGTACATGGATCTATTATATGGACACATGAAGTACGCATAAGTGTTGAATTCTCCTGGGTAATTTATTTTTAAAGTTGAAAACAACCCATTCGAGCAATATTTTTTTTACATTGACGGTATACTTGACACAAGCAAATATGAAGCTTTTATGTCATTTCACCCCTCCGGACTTAGACGGTGCTGACACAAACTGACATTGGCTGGAGCGTTGTGTCCTGGTTATTGAGAACATATGATTAAAGACGTTTCAACTGCACTTGGCCCCTTGGAGATCACTTTAGTGATATTTGCGTCTTCATTTTGAACTATTTTGTTAAGTATATGATTACTAAGTAAGCTATGTGATTATTGTTAAGTGTTATTTATAGCACGAGAGCTACCAAAATTGTACATGCATATGTTTTGCCTGTTTCAATTTTCATTAAATCCTGCCATTTTTACATTTTTCAAATTTCAAGACTGGCATAGTTAGACAGATGCAGCATAGTTAGACCGATGTGACTCTATCTTAAGAGTACCGGTAGTAGGCTTATACTTTGGTTAAGTTGTAGAATTTGTAATGACAGCCAAAGAAAGCATCCTTTGGGTGAATTCATTTGCAAAAGGGCTGGAGTTAGGATCACACAGCGAAATTAAAGAGTTATGAAGTTAGTACGAATATTATATCAGAGGTGGAAATCAGAATATAGCGTCTCAAAATTACGAAATGAGCAATGTCTTTTGAAAATGTGAACGCGTCAACAAAAATCAAATCAACTAATGATGAACTGAGAAGCCTCGGTGAATGATCAATGTCTACCACGATTGTGTCATTCACACTCCGAGCACATTGTCGCAGTTAGGGGCAATTTTAACTGTTGTAATGATTTTGGTGATTTTCGTCCATCAATCCGTCTTCTCACTGTTACTTTTAACTTCACTGACTTTTCATGCATCATAAGGTGGTCTACATTGATTGAAAAGTTATTCAGATATCACAGCAGCTATGTTTGATGGGAAATCTCTATAAGTTCATAGCTATTCAGGCAATCAGATGTGGGTTCAAATCGAAAGGGAAAGAAAATGTGGAAGTGCACGGCTGTGAGGCGGTGTTGTCCGCCGAGGATAGTGGAATATTGTCCTCTAAATCTCTCAAGCAAATATTATCTGACCATTTCTAACCATTGACTTCTACACATTTCTATGGAATTTCATATTGTACTGCAAGAAGGGTATGACATTGTCCTGCGAAATTTTTCGTGTTCATGGCATTTTCAAAGAAAGTAGGCCCTGTAAGCTTATCGTTGAACTAAAATTTTTGTTGAGCTCCATATTCTACATTTTCATTTGATGCTGTTTATACAAAGTTTTCACTCTTATTTCAGTTCTCTTTTCACTTCTCCGCTCCGCACACCGGTTCACAGGTGACTCCTCATCAGTTGCAATACTTCCTCCCTCCGCCCACGTATCCGCATCATCACCATCATCATCCCAATCACCATCCAGAGACTTTTCCGACGATTCAGTTCGACCCCAGCGTCGCCCACATGTTCCCTCATATGTATTATCCTCCCTCCCTCCTCTACGCTCCTTCCATGCCCTTCTCCAACTATATGCAGCCCTCACAAGAGCCCCAACAGCATCAGCAACAGCAGCAGGAGCTACCTGGCCCATCCCAAGTGTCGCAGCAGACGCCTCAGAAGTCGGAATTCCCAACCTTCTCCGCTCCCGGACGTGGAGTTCCCTTACAAACGACACAGCCCGCCATGTTGCAACATGAGGCGAATCCCGAGCTGACGCGGTTCCTACCTCGGTATGTGCGCGAATCCAACACTGAGAAAATAGCGGAGGAAGTCAACCCTACGGAATACCGTGATCCACCAAGGAAATCCCGTTTCTTCGTTATCAAATCGTACTCCGAAGAAGACGTGCACAAGGCGATCAAATACTCCATCTGGTCATCCTCGTCGCCGAATAATGACACTCTCGACAAGGCCTATTCGAAGCTCTGTGATATTTCCTCTAACTCTTCTGCTGCTTCCACGCCCTCTTCCACGACTGCGGACTATCTGGAAGACAGTCCTGCCTTCCTAGGCCCCAAACATCCCATGGTCTATCTCTTTTTCTCCGTCAACGGTTCTGGACATTTTTGTGGCGTCGCTCGAATTGCTTCAAACTTCAAGAAAGATTTGGATGCCGGCGTCTGGTGTCAAGATAAGTGGAAAGGACTGTTTTACATTCGTTGGCTGTATGTGAAGGACATACCGAATCAACATCTACGTCACATTCGCTTACCTAGTAATGATAATAAGCCTGTGACCAACACCCGTGACGGCTTCGAAGTAGACTTCGAAAATGGCGTCAAGGTGCTCAAAGTGATTCATCATTACAAGTATACGACCACGTTGTTCGACGATTATGAATATTATGATCGATTGGAGAAGGAAAAGTAAGTCATCACTATGTTTACAAGTATTTCCTTCCTTCCTTGTTTGGACCCGATGCTTCATTTCGTTAAAACACCTCAGCCACAAGAAGCTGTACATCCTCTGTTCTGTCTCGCCCCGACTCGCAAATCATGTATATTAATGCAATGTGTATGATAATTGTCAAATGTCTATTAAAGTAGTGAAGTGGCTATATTTTCACTGCAACTTTTCAATTTATTTAAATGGTTAAGCACAAATATGAATTTCATTCCGTGAGTCACAGTAGCTATTCTAGAGGGCCGTCTGAAGTTAATGTCCACGTTGCAACTGAATTTGCATTGGTTTGCTTTGTTTGAGCTCTTCGTTTGATGTCGTTTCCTGGAAAGATTTGAAAGGTTCTAGCATTTTATCTACTATTCACAACACTGCCTAGTTTTGAGTCCTCATTTCCTTAGGTTTGGGGTTGCAGGATGTTATCGTAGAATGCGATGACTCTAGCATGAAATTATCTTTTCACGATCGATGCCAATTAATTCGAAGTTTCAAAAAAATTAATATGAAGCAGCCATAAGTTTCGTAAATATACTCATTGACATAATTAATGAGACAAACTATCATTGGCTTGAATTGAAGTTTGTTTCATTTTTTTCTCAAGTATGATGCAATATCTCGCTTTCTATGTATTACCATTCAACACATTAGAGAATGGAGAAAGATCTATGGTGTTCAAATTTCAAATTTTGATATCGATACAACTGTCACAATTGCTTTTACAAATTGAACATTAATGTGAACTGAAATCCAGCTTTTGTAAAATAAAATGGCACTCGATCAGTTTACCAGAGGTATGGCTATTGGAATGATTCGTTGTGGTAGAAGTTGTGCGAGTGTTGCCGAAGAGCTGCAACTGTCGAGAGTCGTTGTTTGGAGGTGGTGTCGATGGAAAGGAGAAGGAGATGTTAAAAAGAAGACGGGATCTGGTCGACCAAGAAAGTCTGCAAAAAGGACAGACGCACGTCTAGTTTTAGCTGCAAAGAAGAATAGATTTGTGTCAGTCCCAAAGCTAGTCGTACACTGGAAGAGTGCCTCAAATAGATACTGTAGCGTTCGAACAGCTTACCGAAGATTGCGAGAAGCTGGAAGTCAATCGCGACGACCAGCTGTCCTAATTCCATTGAGTTTTGAGCACCGCAGAAGACGAGTTGCCTGGTGTGATGCCCATCGCTCATGGAATGACCATCACTGGCAGAAAGTCTTGTGGACCGATGAATCGAGATTCACTCCGGATTTCAATGACGGTCGTGTCAGAGTGCATCGTCTTCCAGGTGAACGCTTTGCCCCATGCTGTATTAAAGAACACGACAGTTATGGTGGTGGAAGTGTTATGCTGTGGGGTGGCATTTGGCATGGCGGACGAACGACAGCAGTCATCATCAAAGGCACGTTGGGTGGAGAGAGGTATCTCAATGAAATTGTGCTTCCTGTTGTTGTCCCAGTGGTTAGGGTGGAGGATCTCGTCTTCCAAGACGACAACGCAAGACCACATCGCTCCTCGGCTGTCATTGCCACTGTTAGGAGATTGAACATTCAAACCCTTGACTGGCCTGCACGCTCACCTGACTTGTCACCCATTGAACAAGTCTGGGACAAGCTTGGGCGGCGAGTGAGAGACCGCTATTCACTTCCACCAGTGTCCCTGAAGATTCTCTCTGAAAGACTGACAGAGCAGTGGCTTCTCCTTGAAACATCCTTCATTCAAAAACTTTGTGAATCCATGCCATCTCGGATTACTGAATGTATTGGAGCTAGAGGGGGCACACGCGCTATTAAAGTTGAATCTGCTATATGCGTTGTTTTTCTGTGCTAGCGACTTAGTGGAGATTGTGACTAAATTATCAAGGTATCATACATACATGTATATATACCAGTCAAAAATGAAAGAAGTTAAAGAAGTAAATGTTTCAAAAATTTTGTCAATGAGTATATTTATCAAACTAACAGGCAGATTGTTGTACTCATAAAGCACCGAACAATGCGTCGACATGTACTAGCAATTTCGTGATAAACTTTGTAAATGACATCTGGGGCTCGATTATCAAATGCGTAATCTGTGCGAGGCAATCAGAATTTCATCAATATGAAACAGTGACATCATTCATGTCAGACAGAAATCTGTCGTATTATTGCCAGTCTCATTGCAAAGAAGATCAACAGCAGAAAATTTGATTACAGATTTTGCACGCAATCGAATGATGGAATTGAGTGAGAAATGAGATTTTTGCTTCAACAAGCAAATCTTCGCGAGATTCCTATTATTACATTTTTAGTAAATCGATAAATAGAAAATAATTGTCATCATTAAATAAAAACAGATGAATTTCGTACTGAAAGACCCATCCGATCGTTAAACACACACAGTGATACAGCGTCCAGTTATTGTCACAGATAGATAAAAAAAAATTATTTTTATAGGTCATGGACTGCTCCAATCGCGTGTCTTATAATAATTTCGTTGACAACCGCACAGGACGTGATGGTAGAGAAGCGCTATGTTTAGACATGGGAGTCTTTAATGCTATTTTGCACGAAGCTGTCGTAAACAATTCGACGTTCAATATGTACTTTATATCAAAGTTAACTAACTGGCCGCTTCACTACGCCGACGTACTTCGTTGCGATAGCCCAAACCCTGTCGAAGCGTGTTGAAGTTACATATTAACAGATTGCTGCATTTCTCGGGCCGTTCGGTTTCGGTTGGTATCGAGGTATTGAAGTCTCTTGAGGTAAATGTTTTCCATAGTACGACATATTGCATCTATGAAAGGCGATTGGCGTTCATATCTTGCTGATGGATCTTATCATTTTAACATTAGTTTTCAATTTGATTTTCCAGAAAGACATTTACCTTCACAAAAAGTGTATGTCTTTATACTGTTTTAGGCGTATGAATGCAAGTATCAGCACGTGCAGGATAAGCTTAAAAACTGAAGGCAGGTAAAAAAATAATTTGATGTAACCATCATTTTTCAGCATCAAGCGAATTTCAATCTAACTTGACAGAAATATATCCAGACCAAACCTTCAATTTACTTAACATTTTAAGCAATTATGAAATCTAGCGAAAACACCGCTAGTCTACAATAAAATTGCAGCTTAATCCTATCCTCAAAAGTGAAGTGCAGTCAAAGCTCGTTAGTTAAGACCATAAATGCCAGGTCTTCAACGTCTTATTTATCGAAAGTCTTAATTAAACAGCAGCTGGTTATATATGCCAAGCATACAAAAAGTACCACAGCCTTATGATCTTAATGAACCGAAATTTTCATTATCCGTGTCCGAATTAGCTATCATCGACTGCTTAATCTAGTGTGAAATACATGCAGCTATGTGTATATGTGCATTATGTGTACTGTATATGAATTTCCCTATATATCCCTATAGATCCAATCCATCCGCACCAGCCACTGATTAAAATGTGATCTTGGAAGACGCACTCCATAGGTAAGAGTCGAGCAAATTTACCGCTCCTTATACGCCGAAAATTGCAGTAAGCCTGCTATTTTAAGATTGTTGTCAACTGACAGAGCAGCAATAGTAATTTTTGATCAGAATAGGATCAGCGATCGTGCTATCATTTTAAAGAATTTCTAATTATTTTTTTTAATTTTTGAACCGTTTAATCTTCAACTAATATTCGTCATGGTTAGCTGGTCATTGGCCTTGCAAGAGCTGACATCTATGAACTGATATCGGATATTAATCAATAATGGGAACTGTCATCTTATTATTCTCCTGATGTGAGAGTTTTATTTGCCTTACACAAGCATTAATAATCCATGTAAACTGTCACAGAATGTCAAGCATCATCGGAAGGAAATTCTGTATCTGCATTCTCTCAGAATGATGAGCTGCATCCAATGACTCAAGTAGTAATCTCCGAATCATTTTAGACTCATTTATGCTCACTTTTAATAAGAGACGCGTCAGTCATTGTTTTCACCGCGTAAGTTGATCAGCCTATCATTCAAAGGTCTCCTATCTCCATATTTTTTCTTTGATTTTGTACCTTCATGTATGGGTAGCCTTTGACAGTTCAGTTTTCCTATTAATGTTTGTTATTGCTCAATAAGAATTCAAGTGGTTTGTGAATTAAAAGCAAACTGATTCTTCAATCACTAAGTATTTGTATATTAATCAGAATGGATTTTGCCAGTCTGCTACTTTGTGCATGTGCATGTATTCCGTGTAGGTTCCTTTTTATCCAAAAGTGTCTCTCAACAGTATTTTAACTCTGCATGAGAGCATCTTTCATTCAAAAGCGGCTTTTAATTCAGCACTTGCGAATCTATGAGATGATTTGCGCATCGATTCTCTATCTGGGAAGCAGCTTCATTGAAACGCGATGCGTAGACCCAGTGTTGCCGCCGCTGCACAGTACCACTCTAACTCGCAGAGGTCACGTTGACGTCTCGAATGCTGTGGTGGTGGTGAATGTCAAGGATTGAAGTGTACACAAACCGGCAGTAGCGTACCGCGAGCGATTGTATGCGCGCAGCTGACTTCATTTCGTGCACACATTCATGGCTGACTTTGAAATGAAATAAAATGAATTATGTACGTCTGTGACTGGTGCATGTTTGTACTGACTTCGCTAACTCTCATATCAGGATGTCAGAGAGATTGCAATAATATGAGGAACTGAATAGCGCTGTACACATTTTACAGGAAGAGGAAGCGCTCTCATAATCTTTTGCTCCGGTCGATAGGAAAATATGTGATAGAACAGAAGGTCAAGTCTTCGCTATACTTTTACATATCAGTGCTCCATCAATCATCGTCAATTCTTCACTGTAGGTAATCGATATAAATTTGAACTCGAGTACATTTCACGGAATGCAAAGCCACAGCTTGTTACCGTTTTCAAGGATTGTTTCTTAGTTTCTGAAGGAGGGAAGAATATACATGTACATGAAATCACATAATAATGGCAAAGCTGAAATCTCTTAGAAGTAATCCACGTGGTCAGTCACGTTCCGAAATCATGGAACTCATCTGTCAATTACATAGGTTTTTCTATTTCACTTTGTAGTCAACGTGTATGAAAAGAATGATTTCTTCACGCTCAATATAAACAAGGTGTGTGACCCTTATGATCATTGATACCATGACTGCAGCAAGTTAGCTATCCGAGGATCATGTTCTAATAGGATTGTCCTAATATTCAAGCATGAGCATGCATCCATGAGCAAATGTTGATCTACAAAAAATGTTTCTGCTAGCCAAGAAAACCACTAGTACCCCCTGATGGAAGGAATGACTTTCATGCCAGCAATATTGACTTTCCATAAATTCAAGTATCACACTTCATAACGGATCACACCACACAGGACTACGCAGAAATGGAATGTGTACACGTGTGTACTATGTGCATGTGAAAAAAATTGAACAGCACATATGTTGTGAGATAGCTATTTTCTAGGCAGTTACAGTCTACAATGTATTTGGGTCATTCCACATCAAAACATCAAGTTTCGGAAAAAGTGAGTGGCGAAGGTTCTCAAATTTTCTTGAAATTCACATATTTTCATCATCTATCTAGATGAAATCCACTATATTTTGGAAAAATTCCATCAGGAGGGTCACTTGCGTGGCCTTTGCATATTCGAATCTTTCCATTTTTAGAGAATCTGTGAAAAATCATATACATCTTTGACGGTCTACATCACCGATCTCGCAGCGAAGTTGAGGAAAATTCTTCTTGGACTGCTTAATTGATTCCCAACCATAGGTGCTCAAAAGCGGAATTCATAACTTTTTCGCTGCGAGAAAATTTCTGTGGGCCCTCAAGAAAAGTAAACATTTCAGAAAAGTTTTGAAAAAATCGAACTTTCAGGCATCTCTTGTAAAATTGCTAAAGTAATTTTGCGGTTCCTTTCTACACAGACAATCACAAATACATCCAAATGATTGTAAAAAAATATTTAGAAAGTCACCAAGGATCGGGAAAGTAGTTTTTGAATCCATTCATTCATTCATAATCGTATATTTAATTCAAATGAAAATCAAGTTAGTCATGCAAAAGTTACAGTCATGAGACAAGATATAGAAGTAACTCAACACATGTCATGAAGACCACTATTCGCCAGAGTCATGTAAATAAAAAATGATGACCTTCGTCGAGCTGTCATGATTTGAGTCACTATATAGCGATCAGAGCGGTCACTTTTACGTGGAAGAAACTGGAAGAGGCAATGAGATGGATCATGTGATCTTGAAAACAGTGATGATGCGATGTTCTTGCGTCTGACATCAAGTGCTTCTAGGCAGTCATTGTCACAATGCAGTCTTGATGCTGTGGGCACGATTTTGTAGCTTCTCAATTTTTGTGGACAATTTCGCTGGACAATTAGCAGCCCATTTCAAAATGTTGCTATGCTCCTGTAAAATATGTTCATTTCTACAATTGTTGTAAAGGGGAAGACAGACAGTAAAATCATCAATGTATTTGACCAAAACATGATCTTGATTAATCGCTGGAAGAGCTCCGCAAACCGCATTAAACAGCAAAGGTCCAAAAACAGAACCTTGACTGACACCCGATTTCACACTGACAGCTTTGCTGACGGTTGCATCGACACGAACACTCTGTGTGCGACCAGAAAAGTAAGACATCATTAAATCTACAAAATAAATTGGGAAATTACACTCCTTTAGACGCTGAATTATCATTCCGTGGTCAAGACTGTCAAACGCTTTCTTCAAATCATATGCCATGATTTGAATTCCCACAACGTCACTTCTGTCGAATAGTTTCAAAACTTGCTCTTGAATTACGATGGAAGCGGTTGTTGTCGACGAACCTCTCATTCCACCATGTTGGTGAATACCAGCTGCATCATGAAAAAAATGCTGAAGCTCCTTGGCAAGAAGTCTTTCAAAAATTTTGCTTGGTACTGGTAGCAGGGTGATGGGCCTTAGGTCTTTCACAGTAGGTCGGGCAACCTCTGGTACTGGTATCACATGACCGTACTTCCAAATGCATGGGAAAGCTTGGCTTTCAATGATGACGTTCATTAGATGAGAAAGAGGAGGGGCTAGGATCATGGCCGCTGCTTTGTACAGAATGGTTGGTACTCGATCATTTCCGAATGATTTACCTGCTTTCAAATTGGCCAATTCACTCTCAACCTGCTTGATACCAATGATTGGGCGTCCTTCAGTGCTATTTAAATGACAATCAAGATCACTTTTGCCACCAAAAAATGTAGAGAAGACGTCATTAATGTCGTTAGCTGCTTCATCAACAGATGAGAAATTGGAGAGCAAATGATTAATAGCGTCGCCACCTCTTCTTTTACAGACATTATTGACAACCTGCCAAAGTTCCTTTGAAGAATTTTTTGATTTTGAAGCCCATTTTACTTTTGCTTTTTTTATCTCGTCCCGTATTTTGTCCCTGATGTGACAGTATAAAGGAAAATTCTTCGACCGGTAAGCAGTCCAGCGCTGATTGATGATACTCTTAATCACTGGAGTTATCCAGGGCTTGTCATCGTCCGATTGTTGGACTTGAGTAACCGGTATGGTTTCGAACATTCAAAGATGAATAATAGCATAAAAAATTTCACATTTTTCATCGGCAGAATAACACATGTTATAAAACTCAAGCCAGTTCACAGCTCCTAGCACATGCAGGAAATGTCTGATGTTTGATGCACGTAAGTCGAAGACCAGTTTCACTCTTTTATTCCATGTCACGTTGCTAATACAAACAGATTTTGGTACACCGCTGGAAGCAGTGCATAAAACTGTGTTGTGGTCAGAGCCAGCAATAGGAGGAACTACTTCGCAAGAATACAAATCTGCATGATTCTGACAAACCAGCACTTGATCTAAAATGTTTGAACCGCGAGTCGGATCTTTCACAAGAGCTTCTAAATTCAGATTGCATGACTAGCTACAAGTGGAAAATTTGTTGAAATCACCAGCAACATAAACATGCGGGCCGTATTTATTATCAATAAATTCATCAACAGTCGAGATAACGAAATCTTCAATTTCACGAAGTAGACCGACAGACAAGCTAGGTGGGATGTACATGCACACAAGTAAAATTCCACTCGATGGTATGGAGACCCAAATTGATTCAAAAAAATCAGGATGGTTTGGTACAGTGAGCTTAATTACACTTAATGTTTTTTTGTAATACAGACATACACCGCCGCCGATTCTATTAAGTCGGTCAGCTCTTAGCACAGAAAAGGAAGGTATTGATATTAAGGAATCTGGAATGCTTTCATTTAGCCATGTTTCAGTTACACACAGTATGAGGTTGCTTTGTCGATGCGAAGGCGCACAATTCATCAATCTTCATTAAGATGGATCTAATGTTGAGAAGAGCAAGTTTTGGCACGTTAGTAGTAGCCTACATCTGTTTGAGTCGATGTTATTTATGTCAAGAGAACACGGTAAAACATTCACTGAAAATTCTTGATCGATGGCCTCAGGACAACTCGGTTCTTGTATATGACAACATCTAGACCACTCAGTCGCTTCTCACGCATCTCAAGTAACAACTCTTTCCTTTGGGCTTGTTGGGCTGGTGTCAAGTCTTGCTTTATGAAGACATTAAGGAAGCGGCTCGAATTGCGGAGAGAAGACGCTGCTTTTAGGACTTTGCTTCTTTGATAAAAGTTCTGAAGCTTTAATGCAATCGGTCGCTTGCCACTGTTCACAGAATTGATCCTTCGAAGACGATGGTGGTCAGAAATGGAGATTCCAGGAATGCGCAACTCTTCAAAAATGTCGGACACCTTGGCTAAATCGTGGGCCTTCCTTTCTTGCAAGGTACCATCGATCATCTCGTCAATGCCAAAAACAACAACGTTTGACTCTCTATTTTTCCTTAATTCGATTTACCTCACAGCACACTCAATCACTTCATCCCCCATGCGTTTGCACGAATCTTTCAGCGACGCGTTTTCAACCTCTAAAAGGTCAACACGCTGTGCAAGAGATGTAATTTCGTCTCTCAAGCCTTGACAAGGACGCAATCACCTCATTCTTCGATGTTTCAATCATCGTCCGAATTTCAGACAACAGCGATGCATGCTGCGAATTTGACCTCGTCTCTCTTCCACGCAATGGAGTGGGCATGTTCTATGAATGGCGTCACTAAAGGCGCACGCAACACGTGATCAAAAAATCGATAATCCAAATAATTTCGGCAAGGAGCGTCGCGTAATCGAGCCTTGATAACAGCTGATCGGTTAGTTACAGCTGACAGTCCCAGCCGTTCAACACACAAGGCACAGCAATCGAAGTGGGAGCACGTGGATATCTGTGACAAACAATAGATGCCAGAAATAGCACACTCAAGACAAATGATTCACCACGACGAATTGATAATCCGTAGAGAGAGATGAACAGAGATCAGCAAACCAACCATTCACAGGATAGAAAAATCCAAAAAACACTCCCAAAGAGTCAGCAGCAATATCCACCAGTGCGATATTTGAATTGAGCACACAAAGACGAGTCCGTTGATGCAAAAATTGAGCGATTTAGACCTCAAACATCGACAGTAACTCAGGCACAATGCATATTACAGAGCGTCGGACAGAGCACAACCGCACACGGACAACTTCCTTTATTGAGTTCATTGAGAATCTCAAATGACATGAACAATATTCAATTTTTGACGTCTTTGACTCAGTCCTGACAATTTCTCGCAGCAGCTACGTCAATTCTGATAGGTCGAGTGCTTTGCTCATTTTTCTAGGTGAATTAAATTTATGCAGTTGAAATTCCGTTACCAAATTTTCCATGTTCTTGTTGTCACTCAAAATTATTTTGTGAGAGTAACTGAATTTCATCAGAAAGAAAGCATTTTGATGCATGTTAACACGTATATTCAGCTATCGAAATTTTGATGTTTTTCATTGTTAAATGAGGTAACATTTTCATGAAATTCCGTTACCCCGGTAACGGAATTTCACATGTTTATCAAGTCATAAAATCACATAAAAGCTTCTCTTTCGCTGGTTTCTACCCCGATTACAATACCCATTTGACATACCATCTTTCTACGAGTATTTTCGTTTATTATCAGAACTGATAATTTTATTCTTGGTTGAGATTGCAAAACAATAGCTATCACCTAGATGTAGGCCTACTGAGTCAATACTTTTGTTGATTTAGGAAAGCAAAATGATTAAATTATTTGTGGTAAAAATAAAACAAATAAATATAAATGATATAATTCTATGATTAAGTATGCAGTGCTATGCGTAACGTAGGTACACAGCCTACTACTGAATAATTTCTGACGTCAGTCATCGGTGGAAATATAAGATTTACAGATTGTCAAGATTAAGATAATTGTGCAGGGTGAGGTGGGAATCTAGGTCTCCCTCACATTTCTCATGAATGTTAATTAATCCCATCAAATTAACTACTAGCTCATTGTTGCACTTAGCTTGACAAATGTTGATGATTGTGTAGGCACATATACTCCTTAAATCCAACATTAAATGCACAAAGCATGGTAATATCTAGGTAGATTTGTGTTTAAGTCAAGTTCAAATCTTCAGGTGCTAACTCTATTTCTACTGCCTACAGTACATTCGCTCCGCATCTGCACCCTTAGTATGACGACCAACGTCCACTTTCACAGAAACGTCTACTGTGAAGAAGATCACGTTTTTGCATGACCACGCTAACACTGCATCCTGTAGTCATGTTGAATGCTATCGAGATTCATGTTAGCAAACTTAGTTACGATTGTGATTCATTCATCAAGCCGTTTAAATCTCAAATGTTTCAAACATGCACTCCCACATCAAAGTGCTTGCTCCCTTCGATGTCATCATATCCGTAATGAATAACGTTCTAAAATGAACAGAGATGGTTGCTTTTCAATCATGAAATAATGTGAAAGGGGACCCAAAAGGGCTGTGAGGGGGGAGGACTAATTGGTATGCATTTTTACCACCCATTAATTCAGTTTGTGCAAATGTCCAGTGTATAAGCCCAGTCATATATCACAAGTGTATTCATGTGCAATAGATTATTTTCTCAAGTTGAATGTCTAATTGACTATTTGATACATCCATACCTTGATCTGTAGGCCTAATGTGCCACCAAATAAGACTAGAAAATTGATTATGCTGACAATTATACGATGATCATAATTTCATAGGTTGCTGTAATAGGAATGAATTCATTTTGTTCCACCATTGGACAACATGAAATGAAAATATGACATCATCAACATCTTCGACTGTTTTCTGCGAATTCTCGAGTGCTGGGAATCCCTGGAACATTTCTATTTATGCATGTAGCTATGATGTAATTATGGGCTGTGATGTGGTTTGAAAGTCAGATGGGTGCGGTAATAAGGAATAAGGATAGAAATTAGCAAAGGGAAGTTATATCCCGTTATAGGACTTAATGAACATTTGAAATTCCGTTACCGTGAAATTCCGTTACCATGTAGCACCAATTATTTTATTTTATTAATGGAATAATTGTCACAACTAGGACAATATTTGGTGGTAACTGTCTACAAACCCTAAAACGATAGGGCATTCACCATATACGCATTTTCATAATGGAACAGCATGTTATGAGACAAGTGCTGTATACCTGTAAAAGTGGTGTATCCTTTTTGAAATTCCGTTACCGAGCAGTTTTATGGACACATATTGAAGAAAATGAATTTCTCAAAAATACTTTTCTGTGTCATTGAAGAGCCCACTAAAGTGTCACACATGACACATTTCAAAAGGAAAATAGATCCTCATTGATTGAGTAGCAGTCATGTTAACAGTGAAAATGATGGCCAGCCCCTCAAGCATCTATTTCAAATCTAGGAAAATCTTTTTCAGAATTAGCATGGCATGTAAAATCCTCTGTAGTTCATTTGTGTTGGCTCTTCAATTTTCTTCACTATGTCCTCCCTTGGATATCTGTGAAAATCGGGAGACTTGGAGCACAGGAAGTAACGTCCTGCTCTGGTTAGCGTACTGACTTCCGCCCAATTTTCACTGATCGAAATTATTTGTCCAGCATATTGATCGCTTAAGTAATCGACAAAGACCCAATCATTTGTCGACTAATTATCTTCTTTACTGAAATGAGAAGTAAGTAAATAAAAATTGGTTTTATGTTTAATTTGGTTTACAAATTACAATACACTTAATTTTCTTTTATCTTAGAAAGGTGGAGATCAAAATGATCTTCTTCATTTTATATATCATGTCTTTATCTGACACAATTTGCCATCGACAAATTTTTCTATCATTCATGATGGACAGGTGTAATACTGTGAGGGGGAGGACAAGGTGGATTATAGACACTTGCGAGGAAAAGCTTTCTTTGATACTTGTTTCTTTGAAGTGGGCGTTCAATGTCTTGAGCACTTCAGCCGATATGATTTCTGATCTCAATACGTATATTTCCAATAGGCCTAAGTTTCCAAAACATGTAGTTATAAGCTAGTTTTCGCCCTAGCGAGAAATTTTCTCGCAGCGAAAAAGTTATGAATTCCGCTTTTGAGCACCTATGGTTGGGAATCAATTAAGCAGTCCAAGAAGAATTTTCCTCAACTTCGCTGCGAGATCGGTGATGTAGACCGTCAAAGATGTATATGATTTTTCACAGATTCTCTAAAAATGGTAAGATTCGAATATGCAAAGGCCACGCAAGTGACCCTCCTGATGGAATTTTTCCAAAATATAGTGGATTTCATCTAGATAGATGATGAAAATATGTGAATTTCAAGAAAATCTGAGAACCTTCGCCACTCACTTTTCCAAAACTTGACGTTTTGATGTGGAATGACCTACTTACCATTATGCTTTCTGTTGACTGTAATCTTTCTTTTGATTGACTAGAAATTCTTTGAACAGACTATAATGAAGCGCTAGCGTCAGTACATCTCCCTCCCTACCTCCCCCATCAGTACTAGGACGGTGCTGACGTGGTCCAATGTAACTTAAGCGTAGTGATATTCTTAGTTCCTTTGTAAGCTTAAATTGGCATTTTTGGTGTAGCTTGATCACACAGCGAAGGATTGTAGGACAAGCTTCTTCCTATCCGCCTTCCCGGTGAGATGACATGCTGTCCGATTCAGTGCATAGGTACATGTGTTTCTTCGAGCCCACTTTCAGCCGCTACCTCTGCACCATCATCGTGCTAATTTGAAGACAATTTTCCGTCGTAATGATAGTAGCCATTAAGAGTATGTTTCTTAATACAAAAAAAACAGTAACATCATGAATCAAACAGTAAAAAATGACACGAATGTTATCACGAGAGAAAAACTTATAAGAGGAGAAAAACAACTTGGTAAGCTATGTAAAAAAGTTTTCAAAAATATATGAAGGTGCGCTTTGCGGAAGTTGTCATTACCTTTGCGTTGCCTCGAACAATGGCGAGAGATATTCTCTGCGCCATCCACCCCTTCTGACGTTGATCGCCATCCCCGATTCCCGATCTCCCTATGACGCGGGTTGAATTTGGCCTCCATTGTTTGGACCCACTCACTCGCTTGTGTTTTACTCACTTTTGGGTGATTCAATCTAAACTGCAGGAATGTTACAAATGTGTATTTGACGAAATTCTGGCTGCCGTATTGAGTTGGCTGCTAATACAATTTCTTCATATTGTGGGTGTGTCCCCCGCCCTTACGACATCTATTTCTAGCTCCGCCACTACAGCGTCAATTTCATCCTTGAAACTGTCAGCTTTTTGGTCGCTTTTGACTTCTGGCACTTGCAAGACTTGATAATATCACTTCACGCTTTTTGAGAAATCTATTCTCTGATTTGCTAATGCCGCAACTGAGGCAACTTCGAACGCATAATGCTGTGATTTATTGTCAAAAGTTGTTGGCGACTGTGCATGTCAATCCTTCGATGCAGCAACTTGGCGTTGACATTGAGACAGCCTGACTAATGTATGGGGAATCCCATCGCTATTTCGCTCCGATAACCACTAGCCAATCATAGAGCAACACGACAAATCTGAATCTGCCCAGACGATGGAAGACGTGTTGAAGCAAGAGATTCCGTATGGCTGTGATCAGGAAATTGATAAATTGCAGCGGAATTAGGATGCCGGTAGGTGAAGATGACATGCCCTTCCACGTGGATATTGTCTTGTCTCGATATTGCGATCATACTCCTGTGTTTCCTTGTCGAATAAATCATATTTCTAGATTGATTTGCGATTGTATTTTTAACTCTGCTTCGAATGCACGGATCATCATCTTCCTCCTCCTCCTGTTCCAGCTAGCTAGCCGGGTCGAGGGTCCTGTGTCCTGCTTCTCCAACGTCTTCTGTCGTAGGCATCTCTCTCCTCGAGTCCAATTTTGAATACATGGATGCAAGTGCATAATATTTTCTTTGAAATCTGAGAACATAGGTGGTCGAACTGTTCGCTCATTCATTCGTGTTCGTTGGGGTGATACAATTGATGTGACAAACAATGTTCTTTAACCTGATTGGTCCTCGCATTAGCGCAAAAGTTAGTATACTGGTCACTTCGTCCAATCTTTCACGCTCTTTATCCATGACTTCCCCTTTGTTGTTATCCTCCTACGTTCCCTTGTAGGATGGCATTCGAGAATTTTCAAACATGTCCAAACCAGGCGAGTTTCCTTCTCTTAACCATGGAAAGAATTGTTGCCCAACGTGCTTACATGATGACTTGTTTCTTTATATTTCATTTATTCACTCGCCGACACAGGGATATCTTGCTGAGGCTCTCATATTTCCGCTTCACAGACTCGCACTACTGACAGCCGCTGACGATCCATGCAACTCCTTGATGCGCTGTTATCACTTCAACAATGCAGCCTAATTCAATTAAGCATCATTGCTTCAGATTGCTATCTTTGACAGTTGAGGCAGTGGTGGCGCCAGGGTCCTAGAGCTGGGGGGTCCATGGAAGCGTTGTGCCGACAGTTTTAACCGAGGTGCCGACAGGCTATACCGGCTAATTATTGTAATTTATGAACAGCTATGCCTACTTGTGGGCTATACATACACATGTCAATTGTGCAATTGAGTTGTAAATGTGCAATGTTTGCACACACAAAAAATTGTGCAATCGATGCACTCTTTGTTATGCACCTACACATATGTCCGATTTCTTCTTTCAGACAATTTACATGTTAACTGTCACCAAAAATGTGTTCCTATATCTGAGATTTCTTTAATTATTAATAGCGAGTATATCTATGATTTTCTTTCAAAATCTTACGTGATGCATGTATGTTAACTTTGAGAATTTTGAAACAAATGCCTGTTGGCTTACCTCGTGTACATTGCATAAGAGCAGGTAGCAAGTTTTGTAACGGTTTGTTAAATTTCTTCTTGCGGGAACAATTAAAATTCGTAAATAAGTAGCTATGAACTGAAAGCATCTTCGCCGCCTGGTAAACGCTACGTGTTGTATAAATACGAGGATGCTTTGACTCATGTAGCGTGCGTGATGATGACCTTCATCATGCACTCTATTTTCTAGGAGTTCTCGACTACACCATAAAAGCTGTCAACTATGTCAATCGATTTAATGCTAATGCATGCATGTAACTCAAATAATCAGAGCCTATGTAGGAACGTTATGCATTTATTTTTCAAATTCAATTTGAGAAAAAGGTATATAGAGAAAATATTAGAATTTTTATTATGTACAAATGGTGAGGACAAGGAACTGCCCCATGCATATGTCATAAAACTTCGAAAGACATGGGATGTACACATGTACTTTTCCTAACGTGTTAGGACACGATTTTCAAGAAACAATATCATTTATGTACAAAAGCAAATGGATAGAGCTTGCAAGTTATAACTTCGTTTAAATCAGTATTGGGCCTACATTTACAAGAGATAAGAGCAAAAACTGAAATGAGATAGGTCTACAAAAGTAATTGCTATTCGTGATGCTATTTTATACATAAACAGAGAAAATAACACTAAGGACAATGATCAATGCCGTCCTTTTTTCTTGATAGTAATCGCATCATACTTTTTGCCTCAATATCAAGATCGTCTTGTTGAGCATTGTAAATTTCTCCGAAGGGTCGGATGATATCCTACCTTAAGAAAGCTTTGCTTCCAGGGGTTAGTGCCGATATACCTTTCATGATAACCTTATTTTCCTTGTTAAATCATCGGTTCAATTCGTTCATGCAAAGATCAATTATCGGATAAAATACTTGTGTGCGGAAATCAATAATGGAAGAGGATCCTAGCGAAGATATAACTACACTGTCTTTTAAACATTTCGATTGTTTTCTAATTCTTTTTCTAGTGCTTGTTCTTTTTCAAGACCACAAGCATCACAAAGCCCATCTGCTTGATTTGTTTCATAACTCCTTGGCCTGGCTAAGTTGAACCCGGAGAAAGTTTAACCTTATTATCTAGACTCCTACAAATTGAATCAGAAATATTTCGATTACTATATAAAAAGTGAAATTTAGATATAGGCATACTAAATGTGCATTTATGTCCAATTGCAAGAAAATTATGTATACTGCATTATTATGACTATCACTTAGGAACTACAACTTTGCGCTTAACTACAAAGCATTTTGTATGACTGACCATTTGACTGCATGGGATGCAGACTATTTGCCTACACAGATGCTATGGTTATATGACTACCCATACTGTAGGTTACACTGCATGTACACTATATATCTGAATGTATGTGACTTCTGTATTTCGCAATAGTAAAAGGGATTATCAGTCAAAAAGATGCAAATTTTTCTTGAGTACTTTCAAAGTATATTTGTAATTATTAAAACCTATCTTAACTACTTCCAAGATGAGACTTGCCAAGATCTCATGTTTGAAGCTGCTGTCGAATCGATTGCAATTTTAAACTTCCGTCTCCACTCTCAGGCCGGTCCCTTTCAGATTGTCAAAGTTGTTGCTTTCGACACTACACCCAGACAGGTCATTCAAACGAAGTAGGAGAGGAAATCTTAATTTCTATTAAAACATACTGTAAGTGGTGGCCAGCCGTCAATGGGGTGTCCCTACTTCTCATGGCCAAGTCAGTGGTACATCTATGCCTCCATTTTTTCCTTCGACTGCTTCACTCAGCGGAAAAATTCCACATTCTCGCCAAAGTCAACCACCTGGGATGATGTCCCAGTAGCGACGGCCGACACGTCGAAGTTAGTCGGAACTGCTTCCAGAAACGACGCAGCGACCAGGCAATAGAGCCGCTGAGGAGGTTACTCCATGCCTTACTGTACCACTGACTTTGAAAGTAAGGCATCAATTCATAATTTGACACTCTGTGTAGCAGATCGACTTACCGTTTGAACTACTCGACAACGCGAACAACAGGCGTTCTATTGACTGTTGAATCAGTCGTGCGACTTCAGAAATGGTGCAGATGTGGCGTTTCGTTTTCCTTTAAACATCCAAATGAAAGCAAATCACGTGACTGTAGCATATTTGGACCATCTCATTGGCAAAATAGCAAGATCATCGCACGATATGGTCTACGCACGATCGCTACGCTCGCGCAAAATTTGATCGATCACACCACTACCGAAATCTGAATTAGCTCCTTGTCTCTCAAGATAGACGATCTGTTGATTGATTGTATTAGCAGGTGGAAATCTCTAGTCGAAAATCGCTTATCTATTATCCTATCTCATCATCATTCAAAAAATCCACTGAGAAATCAGTTGTAATGCTACATGTTAATAGGTAGTAAATCTATCAGATAAAATGCGCTCGTATATTCTGAACACGGCAAAATCATCAAAAATGACAATTGCTCCTTCATATTGTCAGCTGCTCTAATTATTTATTAAAGTAATGTCTCAAAATAAGATCTCAGAAACGTGATACCGAACCTTAACAAGACGATAACAAACTTTTATCTTGTGTTTAATGATCATCTATTATAGTTGTGCACGTGTCAACAATTATCAAATAACCAAAAACTCGACACAGAGAAAATCTCTTCCCTATACAATCTTGATACCGCTCAACAGGATAAAGAGATAACGTTGTAAACAAAAATGCTTGTAGTAATGTTGCTGACTTGGCTAGCAATTCAAGTCAATATCTAATGTAACGATTCGTAACTGTACTCTCTATTATTGTAATATAAATATAGGTGCTGGAGGCCGACTGCCGACAAAATTTAATCCGGGTGTCGACAGTGGCCCTGCCAATGGGGGGTCCAATAATTTTCTTGGGGGGGGGCATGTGCCCCCCCAGGACCCCCCGTAGCGCCACCCCTGAGTTGAGGTACAAAACCATAATACTTTAAAAGGACTGGACCGAACTTTCAATGGAGCATTCGTATACATGTATTGGAAACATGAAAGTTCACTAGGTCTATTTAAAATACATCTGTGAAGATCCATTTTTACGAGGGGCGTTCAAAAAATTCGTAGAATTGCATACAAATATATATTTCACAAAAACAAAAGTATCACTACTAGTCTCCCCTGACTTCAATGCACTTAGACCATCGGTGCTCAAGTGCCCCAATTCCAGCATGGAAGAAGTCTTGTGGCTTGAGGTTGAACCACTCATCCACGGCGGATTTCAGTTCCTCATCGTCTCCAAAGCGCCTTCCCCGAAGGTCGGTCTTCAAGGCGCGAAACAGGTGGAAGTCGCTTGGGGCCAGATCGGGACTGTAGGCTGGGTGAGCCGACTGTTCGAAGCCCATTTGATTGATTGTGGCTTGTGCCACGCGGCTCTTGTGCACCGGCGCATTGTCATGGAAGAGGAGCACACCACGAGTCAGCAATCCTCGCCTCTTCTCCTTGATTGCTTGACGAAGCTTGACCATCAGATCCGAGTAGTACGCACCAGTGATGGTAGACCTTCTGGGCAAGTAATCGATATGCAGAAGACCCTTCGAGTCCCAGAAGACTGATGCCATCAACTTGCCTGCGGAAGACTGAGTCCGAAACTTCCTTGGAGGTGGCGAGTCACTGTGCTTCCACTGCATTGAGGCGATCTTGCTCTCAGGGTCCCAGTGGTGCACCCAGGTTTCAACTCCAGTCACCAGTCGCAGGTGGAAGTCTTCTGGATCCCTCCTGTAAAGCTCCAGAAGTTGTGAGCTGAGTTGCATCCGCTGCTGTCGATCTTGCACTTGAAGATTTCGAGGCACCCATCTGGCAGACACCTTGGAGAGATGAAGATGATCGTGAAGAATCGTAAAAACGCTCCCTTCTGAAATGCCAACTTCTATTGCAACTTCTTTGACTTTCAAACGACGATCAGTCATCACAAGGTCCTCCACACGGCGGATGACTTCCGGTGTCGTCACCTCCAATGGTCGACCCGACCTTGGATCGTCTTCCAAGGATTGACGGCCTCGCTTGAACTCTGCGGCCCACTTGGCGACCGTGGAATATTTGGGAGCATCTTGCTGGTACACCTTAGTCATCCGTTCCGTGATTTCTTTGGCCGGAGAACCTTGTTTGACAAGGAATTTGATGACGGCTCTGTGTTCAATCAGTGACGATTCCATTTTCTACATTGATTCAATGAGTTTGCACTCTTCTTATAGCTGAACGGAGAAAGCAAAGTGAACAGTGTTATGACTGTGAACATAATTAACATAGATCAACTAACACACGAAATTAGAACTTAATTCATCATCTCTAAGCATTTCATTCTACGAACTTATTGAACGCCCCTCGTATGATGAAGAATTGATTCTTATAAAATCTTAATATTGAGCTGTAGAAATACATGCAACCTGACAATGTCAATGATCCTTCATTTGTCATGCATTTTGCTCCTGTACATTTGTGATTCCGTGAATGCTCAAATAGATAATCATTTATTTCTTTCTGAAGTTTTCTGAATTTTCATCTGTATTCAATTTTTTATGACTTGAAGTAAATCCCTTTCGTTGATGTCAGCGAAAAAAGGGGTTGAGATTTATTCATGTTATTTAGTGGTAAATAGCATCTCTTTTCAATTTTCTGTATCCTTAACTCCATCTTTTATATCTTTCAGTATTTCTGTTCTAGACGTCCTAAGTCGTACAGTTATGAGTCATATGCCCAGATCTTGTAGTTGCTCAGTTATTTCTCTATTATCCCCCATATGTTTCTCTTTTTTATCTGTCTCTTTTATCTTCTGTGGAGGTATACCGTAGGTGTCAAGCCAATAGCCAAACACGTTCTCCTTCTGCAGGCTTCGATTGAAAAGTGAAAGGGAAAGCCGGAATGGAAGGGGTGCTCTTAGTATTAATTAGGGTTGTGATATTTAAAATATGTTTTGAACATGGTTAAAAACAATGTTTTTTAATTTTTTTTGAAATATCTAAAACATCCTTTTTTCCTGTAAAATATGCGTCTTTTCCTTTTTTCGACACACAATCAACAATTCTTAAGACGATATGATCCCTTCTGTACATGTATAATTGCGTATGAAATGTCAGTAATTTAGACAAATGCACTTTCGTAATACTAGTAGAGCGAGCACAGTTTACGCTATAAATTCAGGCAGCAATAATTGAATCTACCGCGGTACAATTTGCGTGGAATTGCGGTGCTACGGCTAATTATCACCAGTATCACCATGGCAAGGTTACTTACTAAACTCATAAAGATTGCGTGTAACAGCAGACTTCAATAAGATATTTTTTAATGATTGCTTCCTACTTGATTCTGACTTGAAAGTGACGTTGAATGTATTCAGTGATGTGAGTGTGTTGAGTGACGTTTAGTGGGTTGAGTGAGTATCACTAATCATCAAGAGATTTTTTACTGCAGTTTCTATCTCACCCATATGGTTGTTTTTTTTTCAGCCTTTGTTTTCTTTTGCGACATATCGATAATATATTTTTCAGCTGTCACTTCGTATTTTCTATCATCATCTCTAATAATACTTTTCGCTTTTTAGCTTAATCTGACTAAACTATTTACTGCTTCAAAGGTGAACCTGTACCCAAAGTACGGAAGTCCTTTCGGATTATTAGTATTACATTATGTTTTCCTTTAATTCACTTAGTCTTTAAGTGAAGATATCAATTTAATTCCCTTTAAGTATTACCGCGATTCTTATCAAATATATAAAACACATTTAAAATATATTCAAAACATATTTGAAATATGATAGATAAAAAATATTAAGTATTAATGTTTATTAATGAAGGATTGCCACAATTATAAGTTTCGGCAGAATGTCTTACATGTTCACTGAATTAAATCCGCCAAATTTTATATTTAATGAACCTCATACTTGTACAGGTTGTTCGGAAAGTCACTGTGCAGTGAAAATGCAGGTATAATTTAATGTTTCCTTCCCTATGAAAAACAATAAAGAGCAAAGTATTCATGGTAGTGATGAATATTTCTACTTGTTGGAACAACAAATTTCAGGACATTATCAAACTCACTCACTCTCACTCCTCGTTTAACCCTAATCGGACCACCTGTCTACATGTGTAGACAAACGGTTTTTAAATTACTGTAACTTTCATGAAAAATGAGTTATTCAGCTGAAACTCCAGTTCCAAGATATTTTGTGCCCTACTATTACGTAGTCCTAAGAAGAAACTGAAATTCGAACTCCTTCATGCAAAACTTGAAACTCAATCATATTCGGCCCACCTGTCTACATGTGTAGACAAGCACTTTTAAATTGGTGGGTTGTTATTGACTGCACGACTCTACTTTTCATAACGAAGCGATATGCATTTACGTTGATTCAAATCGATATCCAGCATAATCAAAAAATGATTCAGCAACTCTGATAAAAGACGTTGAGTTTATAAGTAGTACAGGTGGTATGCGATCAGTAGTCATTAGTGATAGAATATTTTTATTTTTCACTGGCCTATTTACTATCCACCTATGAGTGAAATAGTGGAACACATCTTGTGTACATGAAATAATAATTTATCACTTTCGCACTTTTGAATAATACACAGACGAGTAACTCATTCGCGATGAAGTGCATTCATTGTAGTGCTCCTTTGCGTAATTATCACATCTTCCGAATCCTTATGAACTCAACATTTTTATACTGCGAGTGTGCTTTTCTTCACAATTATCAACAGAATGATTTTTGACGCCACTCGTATTTGTGCAACTGACTACCGGTCATTGAATTTTCCTATGACATAATTACTTCTCACCATTGCGGTAACTTTCCAGACTAACATTTCATTACGACTTGACATCACAATCTTGACTAATGTGACTCATTCAAGGTCTTGTAGGTTGTAGCCACTGTTTCTGTCCTGTTTCCGTCCGCGTACGTTGAGACATATTTCAATCATTACGTCATTACTGGTTCGCCGCCAACACGCGCTCTCATCCCATCCCAAAGACACCCCCTGCTTCATCATAATCTCCGCCTTTCTGGCATTAGTCGCACTTTTAGTCATTGCTAGTCGCTTGAACTAAAGTAGTTGCAACATTTCATTTTCTGTCATACACCGCTCGTTGTATGGACGAATAAAAAATTATCAATATTATTATTGCATTCGTTACGTAAAAATGTCAAATTGTGCTGCTGATCCCAAAAGAATGAAGTGATGGACATGGATTCTGTAAACCAGAATTACACGTGATTTGCTAGCATGATTGTCAGCTTGACGACTGAAAGTTAGTCGGGAAAAATGGAGCCCAACCGCACAAAGTATTACATCATTTTCTTATCTCAAGTAAAGTTGCGTCATACTCTGGTGGAGTTCGGTTCCAAAACACGGACGTATTTTGTTGCTTCTGTTATGTAATGTATGCGAGAAAATCTAGACAATCATGTGATGACGTCCTTATCGATCGGTGAAAATCTAAAACACTTTTATCAGCAGTTGTCTCGAGGATGTAACTTCAGACTTGATTCGCCTTCGACATGAGCCGACGACCCTCACTCGAGGAAATTGTATCGCGCCTTCGCTCTAGTCATGAAGAGAATGATGACTTGTCTTCTTCTGACGAAGAAACTGATGAATACGTCAGTGATAGTGATTCGTCGTACTCGGCCACGGAAGATCCACAGTTGTATGAACAATCCATCGATGGAGATATGGAAGTAGAAGAACATTCTTCCTACGAAGAAGCATCATCAGCTAGTAGTTCCGTCGGTTCAGCAAGTGATGGAGTTACATCAGACGTCGATCGCGATGTGGATCATGTTGTTTCCCCCAGCGGAATAATATGGAAATTCAACGCTCCTAGAGGAAGACTTCTCGGTAGAAATATTATTGCTTTTCGCGACGGCCCGACTATTTCGCCAGCTTCCGAACTTCATTCATTTTTGTGTTTTATAACCGAAGATATGATACGAACGACTTTGCGCTTCACTAACAGGAGATTACGTGCCCTAAAGAAGAAGATTTTTTCCTATGATGAATTCACAGCAGGTCTGGCAACAATTATTCGAGCAGGAGTAGACAGAAACAACATGTCGGCATTATCCACCTTATACACTCCAGCGGATAGCCGTCCATTCTATCGATGTGCGCTATCAAAAAACAGACTGAAACTACTTCTTTCTCATATTACATTTGACAATAAAGTAACACGACGAGAAAGACAGCAAAGTGACAAATTAGCGGCTGTACGTGAGTTTTGGAATATGTTCAACTCTAATCTTCGGAGACATTATATTCCCTCACCGTCTATGACCGTTGACGAACAGCTTTACGCATTCCGAGGCTATGCTCCGGGTCGTTCCTATATGCCTCAGAAACCCGCCAAGTACGGGATTAAGATTTTCTGGCTATGTGACGCAAAAAATGGTTACGCTCTCAATGCTTTACCTTACTGTGGTGCTGAGGGATCTCGCAATGTTGGTCTTGCAAAAACTGTTGTTTTGAAATTGACTGAACCGTATTATAATACGAATCGCAATATCTTCATCGACCGATATTTTTCTTCTTTTGATTTGTGTGTGAATCTCCTGCAAAATGGCTTAACATCTACGGGAACTATTATGTCATCGCGACGCGGCGTACCTCAGCTGATGAAAGTGACTAGAGGTGTCCCGATATTCGAAACCAGGAATTTATGGAACCATGAGAACCGGATACTTCTCTCTTCTTATGTCCCAAAGAAGAACAAGAACGTTCTCATGCTGAGCAGCTTGCATACAAACAATCCGATTTCATCGAGAGATGACAAAAAGCCAGAGATCATCATGGATTACAATAAAGGAAAAGGAGGAGTTGATGTCATGGACTCGAGAGTGGAAGATTTTACTTGCCGTCGTAAAACTCGGAGATATACTCTTCTTCATTTCTTTAATATGATCGACGTGGCTCTTTTAAACTCATTCCTCATCATGGAGGCTTCTGGATACTCCAAAAGTAGAGCAACGTTTATCAAAGATGTAACTCTTCACCTGGCAGAAAGAAATATCAAAACGAGATATAACAACAGAATGATTTATGCACAAACAAGATCGGCATTCACTGCTCTAGGTTTTCCTGTTAATTTTATTGGCATCTCCTCAAGTAATAACAAGCCCAAGAAATGTCAAGAGACACATTGCCGTAAGTCGACACGAAAACTATGCTCAGGTTGCCGAAAATACGTGTGCTCAGATCATCATACACAGCAGGTTCTATGTTCATTGTGCGCTTTGTAACTTGACTACCCTAAAAATGTATGTACTTTATAGTTGTAACTACTGTATATGCAGTTGTAAACATGATTTTTTCATTCAAGATATCATGAAATGGGTTGTTACACAGAAAATCGGTAACGCAGATAATTTCGTTACATATAAAAGTTATGCACATGTACAAGTGCATGTGTTCAGTAATGTAATTCTGCAATTCGGCATTATTTAATACGCTAAATAGTTGATATGCTGTTTAACATCAGGAGACACTTCAGTCACAGAAAAATCGTACATTAAAACACAACAGAATTGCGATATTTTCTTAATAGATATTTGTCTACGTATGTAGACAGGTGGGCGGAATATGATGGTAGAAATTGCCGGTCCGATTAGGGTTAACGTCCTTGAATTCCGTGACGAAGTTGGACGGTTGATGGCTCGTCTCCACTTGCTTCGGTCTGCTGCAAGATCTTCATTTATTTGGAGCTTCTTCATATCTTCCGAGATGCAGCTCCTCCACGACTTTTTCGGTCTTCCTACTGGTCGACGACCGCTCACTTCCATTTCTTCAACCTCTCTCACAATGTCCTCCGACCTCTTCACATGCCCAAACCAGCGAAGTCTGCTTCTCCGGATGAGCACTTCCAAGTCCTTCAGACCACACATTTTCACTACTTCTTCATTTGGGATCCTGTCTCTCCATCTTACACCAGCCATAAAGCGAAGCATCGTCAAGTCACACGTCATGGCATGCATCAATTTGCTTGTGAGAGGCCATGTCTCCGAACCGTATATCAGGACAGATCTCAAGCAAGATTGATAAATCTGCCCTCTGCAGTGTAACGGTATTCCCTTGTTCGTTAGGAGGCTGGCGAGTTCCCTCCATTTTGACCATGTCGCCGCAATGCGAGTCCTGACCGCTCTCTCGACGCCTGCATCCCTATCAAGCATGTCCCCAAGATAGCAGAAATGCTGAACTTCTTGCACAATGCACTCATCCAATTGAAGCGTGTCGTCATCATCTTCGTTGTCTTCGTGTCCTCGGATACACTTTAGGCATCTAAACGAGGACGACGCCCTCACTGAGGTTAAACCGGAACATCTGAAATGGCACCAGCTATTGCACGCTGTGCACAGAATCGAGTTCTGATCGACGCCTTTTCCGCAACAAGAGCATGGCCATCTACATGTGCGTATCACCACGTCCTTTTGTTTCTTCCCGTCACAAAGATCTTCGTTTTCTCCGGGTTGATCTTGAGACCACTTCTTTCAAAGCTGGATTTCCATCTTAGAAACATGGAAAGAACTTCCCCTATAGTCTCTGCAGTGAGCACTAGATCGTCGGCGTACAGAAGTTCCCATGGACCTTCCCCACGGCATTCCTTAGTCACCTCCTCCATTACTGTGACAAAAAGCAAAGGGCTTAGGATGGACCCTTGATGTACTCCAACATCAATGTCGAAGCTGCCAGACCCCCCAACCACGGTGTTTACGCTTGATGCTGACTTCTTATACAGCGATATAACGGCTACCACAAGTGCTTCTGGTATACCTTGTCGTCTGAGAGACCATTCGATGACTTTTCTTGGCACTCTATCGAATGCATTTTCCATGTCTACGAATACATGAAATTACTTTTTCTTTCGGTGACTAAACTTCTCTTGTATTTGACGCATAATGAAAATAGCATCTGTTGTTGACTTCCCGGGGCGAAATCCAAACTGACGACTGTCAATCTTGATTAGCTTCCACAATCTGACCTCGAGAACTTTCTCGAATAGCTTCATCGTGTGCTCTAGAAGGCGAATTCCTCTATACGAACCGCACACGAGGGCATCTCCTTTTCCCTTATAGATGGGAATCGTGAGGCTCTTTTTCCATTCGGTTGGGATTTCTCCGTTCGAAATAGCAGCCTGAAATATGGTCGAAAGGCGCTCAATGATGGCATCACCTCCTTCGACCAATAACTCGTTTGAAAGTCCTGACGGCCCAGGTGCTCTACGACATTTGATGTTTCTCAGAGCAGCTCTTGCTTCGTCATATGTCACCTCTTCAATAGGACCCTCCGTCGATTCAGCATCGTCCGCTGTGAAGTCATTTTCCTCGTTGAGCAACTTGCTGAAATATTGTCTCCAACGCTCACAGACTTCTCTTTTATCCATCAAAATATTGCTGTCCTCGCTCTTCATGTATTTCACTCGGCTTACATCCTTTCGCTCCGATTTCAACTGTAGACTAGGGTTTTGAAAACCGATTATCGAATTACCGGAAGCCGGTTATTTTTTACTATTCGAAAACCGGATTTAGAATATTTTAAATCCGGTTTTCAGGGTTCCATCCATTTGATTGAAATAATGTAGATAGTCGACAAATTGATCATCAAATCAAGTCACTGACTGCGAAATACATGCAACTAAATTTCCCGCATGCATGAAAGTAGACAGCAACGTGTTATGTCATGTTGGCGAGCACCTAACTCCTTCACTTCTGATGCTTGCAAATATCATGTTACTTACCAAACATCGCTTGTTCGACACCACGATTGACCAATTCGATTACTCACAGAGCGTTGTATGTGCGCTTTGATTTCCAGGAAATCAACCTCCAGGGTTCTCTTTGTCTTGGCATTCGTGATGCAGGGAGCCTGAATAACACCTGAAAACTGATTCGTTGCTCTGATTATTGTCTTTTCTTTTATAAGGCCATTAGTTTAGGTGAGATCAGTCTTCGAATCGACATGAGAGCTGCTGTGCATCGCTTGAACCAGTCTATGGTATGGAACTATTTTGATCGTGAAGGCTCGAGTGCAGTATGCAAACGTTGTGGTCGGAAGCTATCAATTAAGGGTGGTTCTACAAGTAGCCTCCGCGCTCATTTACGTCAAGTGCACTGTATTTTACTTACGGATTCGAGAAATAACGATGCTTCGGATTCTGAATTGTTGGAGTCATCAGAGTCTCAGCCTAAAGTTCCAATCAAGAAGCAGAGATTTCAGCAATCCACCATCGAGAAATGTCTGAAAAAAGCCGAATATGATTCTATCGACGTTGTGTTAGCGAAGCTTGTGGCGATAGATGGCTTCTCCATGAACGCCATCGTTCATTCAGAATTTCTTCGTGCAGCATTTCTTGAAAGAGGGTTTACCATGCCAAAATGTCTAGATTGACTAAAATATTGAATAATCATTCTTCTGATCTTAAGCAACAGATGACCGACAACTTCCGAGTGATGATTGAGAGAGGTCAGCGCTTTTCGTTCATGATCAATGAATGGACTTCTCGTCGACGGCGCCGCTACATGTCCATTTCATGCAATGACGGTGAGGAGCTTCATCAACTAGGAATGGTTCGCTTGTTTGGAAGATTAACAGCTGAAAACATCGCCGATGTGTTTAATCAGAAGTTGGAGGAATTTGGTCTCTCTATGGAAAAGCATGTTGTTGCTGTAGTTACGGACGGTGCCAGTGCCATGAAAAGGATGGGAAGTGTGTTGATTTCATGCTTTCATCAAGTTTGCCTCGCACATGGTATACATCTTGCTGTTTGTAATGTTCTCTATCATGCCAAAATAACAGATACTGATACCGATGAATCGGATTGTGAAACTTCCGATGAAAGCGACGACTTTGAGACAGATGACCTGACAGATGAGATAGAAGAAGCTATATCCTTCTTCTTGTCTATGGAAAAACATGATAACATCCTAAACTATTTGTTCCCAAGACGGCTCACTCACTCGCAGAAATTAGCAATGCCTTTGTGTATAACTAATCGGCGTTTAACTTCTTTTCTACCGCAATGCATACAGCTATGTAATCGAATATGACCTCAAACATGTCTGTACATTACTTGTAATTGATTGATTTTCAGTAATTTTGAAATAAACGATTCTTATCTTATCTTATCTTATGACGACATTCTCGGAAGTGAAAGTCTTCAACTGACTGGACAGATACTTCCTACAATCAAAAAAGTGCGACAACTGTCCCGCTATTTCAGAAAATCATCTTTGAAAGATGAAGTCTTGCAAAAGTATGTAAAACAGGAACTCGGTTATGAACTTGGTCTTTTAATCGACATCAAGATACGCTGGAATAGTCTGTATGACATGATTTCGAGATTCGTGAAACTGAAGAACTGTCTTCTCAAGGCGTCACTCGATTTGACAGATGTTCCCGCAACCCTCACAGAAAAAGAATGGGACCTCTTTGAAAACCTTGCGCTGCTGTTTGAACCAGTCAAACAAATAGGTCAAAATAGGCGTCGAAGCACTAGGCAAACGGGATGCAACTCTTCTTACTGCTGATGGCATCAACAGATTCATGTTGAAGAAAGTAATTCAAATCCCTGGACCATTAGCAACAGCTCTATATGATGAGATGCTAGAGTACATCACGGAAAGATGAAATGACGATCTGACGAGTCAGCTAAAATACCTCACCCGACCTGCCAGTCTTCATGAGACCTGTGAACTTCAGTTTCAGGCGATGCCATCTCGGGGAAATCTAGAGAAGTCACTGAAACGAATATGGCCGAGGCTTTTCATAGAGAGCAGTGAACAGACAACTGAGATCGAAACATTCTCACAACATGATCCCGAAGCTGCGAAACCGAACACAACGAGATTGGGCGATGAACTTCATCAATCTATTGTCGAAGCAACAACAACATCCACAACTTCTTCGCAAGACCAAAGCGTTCTGCGAAAGGAAATGAACCTTTTCGAGGCGACGAATTGGCTACCAAAAAATCTGAAACTGATCAGAGATGCCATTATCACTGTGTCTCCTACTACAGTTGAAGTCGAGCGATCCTTTTCAATCAGTGGTGGATTTGTTTCCAAAGTTCGAAGTCGCCTTGGTGACACTACTATTTCTTACTATTTTTTACTATTCTCCTATTTTTTATCTCTACAATTTCTTAAAGGATATTATTCCAAGTGATCGACATCCTCTACACACGCTTTGTTCATTTTGATTGCTTTCCTGGTAATTCATTCAATTTAATAAGTGAAATAGCGATTTGCTATTTAGTGTCATGTTCTGTTGCTGAGTATTGCATTAAATGATTTTGATCAGTGCCCATGATTCTTTTCATTTTACTAAGTTTTCAACCCTCAGCTTCAAACTGCGGCATCAATAGATCACTAGAACACGAACACATATGTCTATTAAAATTCTTGCTATAGACCTATACAACTATAGCCTAATGTCAATATCGAAAAAAGAAAGGTCTAATAACGGTCTTCTACACACATAAATCACTGCTGCGTAAGTGAAGGTACAGATATTTTCTTGCAATATGATAAATAATGAACAACGCCATAAGTATCATGAAATTTACAAAACCGGTTTTGAAACCGGTTTTCGAATAGTTGTGAAAAAATTTTCGAATAACCGGTTAGCTCGAAAACCGGTTTTTTTTAGAAACTCTACTGTAGACCTATAAATGACAACAGGATTGACATTGACAATTTCAATTAGGCCTACAATTAATGTTGAAAGTGTGAACCACCCACACGAATGCATTAGTTAACACGTCGCTTCATGTTGTCAACGACCCGAACAAGTTGATCAGGAGTGACTGAATTAGTAAAGCGGAGAATTTCATCCTTGAATTCTTGAAGTGTGCGAGGATTGTTTTTGAACACATTGGCTTTGCTGCACCACAAAAGAAAGAATCGGGGGGGGGGGGGGCACAAACCTGTTTGGATTAGTAGATCTCCAAAGTTTTGACGCAGTTCTTCCACTTCGCGGCATTCTTGTACGGAGCCAGCTCTCCTGAATTTGCTAACCAAATCACTTACAGTATTCCTATGATGGAGAACGGCATCAAGAAATCGGCTGCTAAATTGCTGTTTTACATAATCCGTGTATCTATCCTGGTTGCGAAAAACATGTTCGATCAGGAAGATGCGTTCTTCAAGTGTTAGCATGTCCACAGTCAATGAATGAGTGGATGAATGAAATAGCCTGCAGCAACTGTAAAGTTCACGTGTCTCGATGTATCGAATATTGTTCTTCTTATGCCGTGCATATTTTGCTCTATGTTGCTTTTCATTTGCTTTAGGGAAGCATAAAAATATGCATGTACTTTCACTGCACAGTGAGTTTCCGAACACCCTGTATTTTGAGCGTTATACGAATTACATGTATTATGTATTAGTATCTGTAGTGTGATCTCTGTGGCAGACTCGTTAAGTGCTTGGCTTAGCGATTTTTTTGGTCCAGCGGGTATCCGGACTAAAAGATCACAATGCTCCAGATTGAAGTTTGACTATGTCAGTAACGTCCAATCCCCCGGCATGCGCGAGTAGTGACGTCAGGCCATCAGTGACTGCTGCACCATTTGAAATGGAAGCCTTTGTCTCTGTTGAAGTGCCAGTAGAAAATTTGGGAAATTTGATGAAATTTTTATTGAACTTAAGTCCTAGTATTTCTATAAAAAGTTAATCAAAAAGGTCAATGGCGGTTCTAAATTATTGCGACTCAATGTCACAAATTAATTTTCAGTTTTTTGAGACTGGAGTATCTATTGCCTTCCTTAGAGACGCATCATCAAAATCTTAATGTGAACCCGATAAGAAGGATTTTAATTCTTAGAATAGATGAATTTTGGAATACTTCAATAAATAATGTTTCAGATTGTATTTTTTATTCGATTTCAAGTTTATCAGCTAAGTAGAAAGTTGGCTAAATTGTGTATGCATGTATTGCTGTCCAAATTCATCATCAAGTGCAGAATCAGACAAAGCGTGCTCTTGTGCATATTCAAGTACTCAACTCTGCAGATCGTTGTTTGATGTTCACGCCAGTTCAATAGCAAAGTTTAAACTTGTACTAATTGCTATTTTGTTTGACACTGATGCGATAGTTTCAAAGCATGCGAATGTGTGATGCGGCTGTCACACGTGTTTTTATAGACAACAAGCAACTTTTTTCAAAGATTTTCTGATTCGGAAACCGATTTCCTGATCCGAAATTGTGATCCTTAGGCGTGTCACCGTTAAAGGTTCTCGCCATTTTGTCGCAGCTTAGAGATTGGACATGATGATTTCTAAGAATTCTGCGCGTATCATGACGAAAACACACTATAATTAGAATAATGTCTAATGGAATATGTAATGTGCTTTCACATATTAATAAAATAATTAGTTTCTCGTGTGCTAATTTAGTATGTATTAATCATGTAAATTAGCGGATTGTTGGCGTGGATTTTTTTCTCATTCTCCTTGTATTATAAAAGCACTCTGTATGAATATGCATGTACACATGCATGCCTCAACTTCAGCTAATATTTTTTTCAAGCCATTATGTTTCAACGTGAATATCGTCATATAGGTATAGAGTGGAATATCATAGGTCCTGATCTATGCCGTGATGATAACGACGCTTAGTCTGTTGAACTATAATGGCTAGAAAAATCAGAATTACAACATCAAAATCAACAATAGCAAAATCATTATTTCAATTTTCCAGCTGAAATCATGCGCTTTCCCCCTCAATTACAAGCCTGTGATACTTGAAATTTCTTCATAGAATTATTCATCGTTGGAAAAAATCAAGTATTTGGTCTTGTATTTAGTAGATGACAACGACCATACCCATTCTGAAGTAAAAAGAAATATATAAAAGTGTACAACTTTCAAAAAATATGATTTCAGATGTCTTCGTGAGCTCATAGCAAGAAATCATCATGGCAAGAAATAGCAATCATGATACATCACAGTGGGCGAAAACCCATGACATACCACCCCATGAGCTCATGAGCTATGAGCTCACAAAGACATCTGAAATCATATTCTTCGAAAGTTGAACATTTTATGTATTTCTTTTTACTTGAGAATGGCTATAGAATATAGCAGACATTTATCGTTGTCATCTAATAAAAACAAGACCAAATACTTGATTTTTCAACAATAAATAATGCTATCAATCAATCCACATTTCAACCTCTTCATGGAATGTTTACCCATAAAACGGTCCCAGTGGCGTTCGGTGCCGCTTATCGATAGGCATGCGATGCGTAGAATCGGAATTTGATATTTTTCAAACGCTCATGCGCTCAAAGTTAGTACATCGTCTTTGCACATTATACATAGCATTTATCACATTCGATATCGAAAAAGGGCGCTAATTTAATTTCTAGAACTTCTTAATTACTCTGTTGGTGCTATTGAAATTATCTGAAACTGATTTGTTCTATAATGAATCTCTTGTACTTCAAAGCGTGAATATACATGAAATTACCTGAAAATGTCCATCCTCCTTAACTTCTTGACGAAGTCATCGATGACATTGTCATGTAAAGAACCTTCTTGGTTCATTTGTAGGCTGCACGTAAACTTTTCTCTATTGGCATTCAGTCTGCAGTTTCCACACAGCCACTGAAAAATCGCCGATTATACGTCTTTCCGTCTTATGACGTTTCGGTGTTCATTTGAAGTTCAGGCATTTAAAGAGAATGCCAAATTTTTTTGAAGAGAAGGAAGCCAAAGAATACCCTTTTCAACAAATCAGTAGCAATGTCTAAGATAGTTCTGGGTGTTTGTTGTACACCGAGACTCGGTTTTGTTATTTTCTCCCACAGCATGAAGATGGATGACCAATTCAATATAACACCGGATCAGTACATGCGATGCGCACATCCACACAAGTCATTCTGTCAGTCTGATGAGATCTGGTCCATTCTCTGACCAGGTCTATCAGCATCATTCTCCCTAAAGTGACGATTTCATTTCGCAGCCTTATGTATAGGAACTGCGCGAGAAGACAGCGTGCACAGACTGCGAGTTAGTCAGTGCAAATAGATGGCTCCAGTGAATGCGGCGATACCTCACCTTTGTTAAAGCTATATTAGATGTGATTCCCTAAGTAAGACTGCCTTTCCATTGAAGCTTATGCGAGATTCAGAGCCCAAATTGTCCTCAGCCTTGGAAAGATAAAAATGGTTAATTTACAGATTTTAAGCATGTTGCCCCATGCACCACATGTATTGACTGTTCGCCACTGAGCGGTCCACATCGTTATGTACACATAACTTCAGATCTGTGGTCGAGGTCGTTGTCGTGAACAGGTGATAAAAACTTCTTAATACTTCATTTTAACAGGCATTCTTTAAACTTCCGTCATTAATAGTGAAATATCGATTTAGTAAGCACTCACAATTCGTGACCTAGTATAAATGATTCAGCCGAACTACACAATATTCAACCTTTGATACAAGTGCAGATGGACAATAATTGTTTCTGATTAATAATATGCAGCTGATTTTGATGGTGGTCTGGCGTAATTAGGTGTTCACCAACGTAGACGTTTTTTGGTGAATTATTGTGTGCCTACATCTTTCCTCATCTTGTGCTTTGCGCGCTTGCTGAATTTCCTCTTACAAATTGATGACTCTCGCTCGCCTTCTCGCGTGTAAGATTCTCTTTACGAATCTCAAGACAAGCTTAAGCTAATTACGAGTATTATCAAATCAAACAAAATGTTGTAATTTATTTTGAGCAGAATTGCTTATTCGATGTAAAATACTTGAAATTTCCGCAATTTTGCTATCACATCGATAACTTTGTGGAATATATGTGGATAGATTTCAAAAATTCTAATTCTATTGATCGCTGCTTGATTTCAAGAGTCGAGTTTTTGGCAGCAGAAGGATGTCTAGCTTCTTGAAGTTCTGACAGTTCCGGAGTGGAACTCTAATGCCTATTCCCAATGATCAGTCTTGTTGATTTTTCGACTGTAATAATTCAGGAATTCCCATTCCATAAAGCGAAAATTGTTTCAACCCTTTCCATTTTGCATGTCTTCCTCTTTTGATTGTAATTTCATTTTTATGTATTTCAATTTGTTCTAGAAGGATAGCTGTTTTCAGGTGTGGACGCTGATACTTGTTAGACTACTTTTTTGTAGTTTCACTATCTCCATTACTTTTCATTATTCCCCTACTAGCACCTTATGGGTTCCGACACTTCATTCGAAGCATCTAGAGGAGGCCCCATTCCTGGTAGAAGGGAAGCAGTTTTTTTATCTGAGCGCCTCCGATGCGCACGGTGCATCATCCTCAGAGAGAATGATCATTCTCTGATGTGTAATTCTACTGTCAATGGAATTTAGACGCTTTCTAGTTTCTCATTGTGCCTCACGATTATTATCTTAAAATTTTAGCTATCGATGTTTTCTTAATAGTATAAGGGAAAGTTATGTTTTGTCTTAGTTTTCACTTCTAAGAAACAAATGCTCTTGAACAATCTTGTTCTGCAGATCGAAATGATGTATTATCAGTGAAAATGATGACTAATCAATTGAAGATAGAAGCTTCTTTTGTTCACTTGATTAAATTTGTCTACCGACTGACTGACAGAGATAATGAGAAATTATATTTTGATGTCGAATATTTTCCTCAGAAATACCTGAAACTGAGCACGCTGTCCCATTCCTACCACAAGGCTTACAATGATTCTTGTTGATGATGAGATTTGAACCCTTTACTTCCTGATAGCTAGTCCATGTCATTGACCAATGAGCCATGTGGCCATTTCAACTGAGCATTCCTTTGTTTTGAAATGTTGAAAGTCGTGAAAATTACTGAGTGGTGAAAGTGTTAAAGACTTGTCATTACTGGTGTAGTGTGTACAGAAAGCAGCGATATTACAATCTATTTCATTGACATTGAAATTTGAAAACATCTACGAAGTGTTCCATTATTTTTATGCAGAACTTTTCTTCCCAGATGATTATTTCACGATTCTATCTCTTGTTGCATTGAGATTCATCATTAGCCTCAGTACTGTTTATTGACTCGTTATTTTGACGAGGTAGCTGAGACACTCAATAATCAACGTCTTTAATAACGAATTCCTCGTCCTTATTGTTTTCATACAAATTCTTTAACTCTCGCCTCATACTCGTATTCGTATTATAGAAAGATAGTTCGCTTTATTCAGCAGAATGTGCTATTACTGCGTTCATGTTGAATTTAAGCATCAGCTGAAAAACGACTTTGATCTTTATGAGATGAGATTATTTCTTACTGTGCAGTTCTAGCAGTTCTTTAAATGTCAGTATAGCACCTCTAGAGAAGTTTTTCGAATACTTTGATGGTTTTATCTTCATTTCAAATCATCCTTATAAGCCACCAGAAAATATATTTTAGTGTTGATTTCATGGATTCAATAAGATGTCGACAATCCTCTTGTTTTTCTTCTTTATAAATCGTCGCGGATGTCACGGGTCATCTCAATTGATTTTTTAGTATTCATATGATGGAACCAGGTCATTAGGTCACTAGGCGCTGATCCAGGCTTTTGCTCTTGTAATAGATTGAACAACTATTGGTTTGGCATGGGGGTACCTTACTGTTCATTACAGTAATGGAGGAAGCGTCCAAAGAGTGTGGGGATCTGGCCAATGGGAGCTGCTGTATGCTGATGATCTCGTTTTAACGGCTTCCTCTAAGCAAGAAACTATTGATATGTTTTCAATATGGAAGGATGGTTTAGAGCGATGAGGTTTGAAGATCAACTTGAAGAAATCCAAGGTCATGGTAACTAGGAGGAATAAAGAACGCACCAAGTCTGGAAAGTGGCCTTGCAGTTGTTGCAGTAGGGGAGTCGGCGCAAACTCGATTTTCTGTGTTTCGTGCAAACTGTGGTGTTATAAAAAGTGCTCCCGATTGATGTCATTTCAAGGGGTAAGGAACTTCCGCTGTCCTAAGTGCACCGATGTTTCCCGCTCGCCTGATGATGATTAGCTCAAAGTGAATGGGTCCAACAACAAGAGGTCCAAGAATTTTGTTACCTCGGAGATGTCGTGGACTCAGAGGCAGGTGCATAAGGAGTGGTTCGGACTCGCAGCGCGGTTTCGTGGACGAAGTGGAGAGAACTGGCCACTCTTCTTGACAACAATGGCATTCCATTGAAGTGTACAGGCCTGTGATTACTCCTCAAATTTGTTTATTACTCCTCAAATCCTCAAAAATTCCTCAAATATAGCTTAACTATGAGAAATTCCTCAAATACGACACACTACAGACTAAATGTCGGATAATGTATTGTTTTTTGGCGAATGGCGATGATATGTAAACTTTCAAACAAGAAGCTAAGATAGAATCCTGTAACATGTACCCTACATCCATGCTGCTAATCATGAATCACTCATGATTTATTTCTTTTCTTTTTCTTCTCATGATTTATAACTTAATGATTTTTCTCTCACATTCTTGGTAGATCTTAGATAGCGTAATCCCGCTGTGCTAGCTGGATCTGATATTTTGATTGGAAACAGACCTGTCATTTTATCATCTGAATGGGCAGACTGTTAAATAGAATCTTTTCAATATATAAGTGATAAACATAATTTTGAAAAGAGCGACTTACTCACCAATTCATTCCACATGAGGAGAGGAGAACCGTTGCTTGTCCTTCTAGTAAGTATTTTTGAATTTCTAGACATTTTAGGATATAATGATTTTCTTTTAGCCATGTCATATTTAGCACATCAAAAATTAACCAGTCGTTAGCTTGTTTTTTTAAAATGTTGTTACCTTGACGCACTTTGTTACGTTGAATGTCTTTTTCATTTCTGCAAACTACAGGGCTGCAGATGTTCCGGTTCGTCTGGACTTATTTTGCTAAGCAGAGAAGTTGTCCGAAGTTATTGTCTGTCGAACTCACTCATTAAATGATTTCATGTATTTAATGAGTGAAACACTGCGATCAACCTACAGAAATTGTATATTTGAACACTGCAATTTTTTACTTCTAACTTCATAATATTGCTTAGAATTCCAACAATAAAATGCACATTCAATTATTTTCATTAATTATCTTGACCTTTGTCACAAGTCACAACCTTCTTTATATGTTTCTGCGACTATATGGCTGCTAAATGCATGCCTGTACTTCTTAAAGAACTTAAGGATATCGATCTTCCATATCCATTATATGATAACATATAGGTAGTCCAGCCCACTTGGATTTCAGTGCTCTTATCAACTGAAGCGTTTGTTTCACTCACTCTCTTCTATTTCCGCTGAACATGAACATATCCGACGGGGTAAAGTGGATGGTCCCTAAATTTAGTGTCTACATGCCTCCTGGTCACTAGCGTGCGGGGGTTGGAAGCGTATGAAGCTCTGCTATCTCATGAGTCTTTTTGCAGCTACATTTTCCAGGGTCTGCCGACCGACATTTATCCTGGATGAATTATTCACGGATAGATCGTTTTCATAATTAGCTGAACACAGGTTGGTGTGAAATTAGTGCACACATTGCTTATCGTTGTATGTGAACTTAGATTAATTAAGACATTGAAGCACATAGTACTGGGTTGGTAGATTTTCAACCTGGGTCTACTGTGGACGTCAATATCTCGGCGCAACTTCATACGAATAGAGCTGATAATCTTTCACTCTTCGCCTGTATGAGACCAACAACTCAACTGGCAAGCCTGTTCCCGACACTTGTTTTGTGTTGTATGAGACAATTCATGTTCATTTGAATGTAGATCGGAGCGATATGATCAAACGATAACAAGTAAACAAAGCCCACCAAAACTTATGTAGCATAAAGTAAAATTAATAAATTAGTGTGTAATGTGGTGTATCCTTCATGATAAATTACTGACTTTTTTTAAGTCACAAGCATTCCGTCAACGATTTTAAGCTTTCTATACTTATGGGTTACTCTCCTCCCAAATTTGTGTAAAGTCCGTAAAAATTGATCGTTGCAAAGCCCCAGATGCATGTGGTTGAGGATATATCCTACATTCAAAAAATTACAGTATACAAATCTGACAAGCATCATTGAATTGGAGACGATAGCGTGAAGCAGAGTTGATCTGACATCCTCTGTTCGACACATTCTAAGCAGATAATACTTGAGGCAACAAATTGATTTCATAACAACGCGGGAAGTGATTATGACCAAGTCAGTATTCCTTTGCAATATACACAACTTCAAAAAGTGTGGTTAACCCTTGGGTTACCTTCTTCGTTGTGACTTTCATGATTTGAAGTTTGGCCCAAAATCTGTGCTAAAATTTGTAGTTTTTCCTGCAATTATCATATTAGGCTCCGTTTCCATTCCTCAAATTTTTCACAAAAAATCCTCAATTTTTTTCATAGGCTAATCACAGGCCTGAGTGTAGAGCCCATGTGTATGAGATGTGTGCAAGATCGGTCCTCATCTATGGCGCGGAAAGTGGCCACTCAGCCTGAGGCTGGTCGAGCTTCTGAGAAGTGCCAACAGAAAAATGATGAGGTGCATTGCACAGATCAGGTTGAAAGATCAAGTTTCAAGCAAAGAAGTAGCGAGACATTGTGGCTAGCCGAACTTCCCGTTCGTCAGCGGCAAAGACGTCTACGCTGGTTTGGCCATGTGAAAAGTGCCACGGATGACATCATCAGTGAAGTTTGCCACTTGCCGGTCGATGGTCGCCGACCACCTGGAAGACCTAAGAAGACTTGGCCAGGAAGACCTGGTGTCTCTAGAGATGTCGGAAGACGTTGCTCTAGATCGTTCAAAATGGAAACCGGTCATCGCAACTTCGTCCAGTCCCGGAACTGGGAAGAAGAGACGTAAAACGAGGAAGTAAATAACTCACGTGGAATGTGGCTGTATCAATTTCTGCATTGCAGGCTTTGCAAACACACAGGGTCAAAATCAAAAACTCAAAAGCCCACCTGGGTATTTGCTGAGGATTGTCCGGAATCCACAACACTTCCATTTTCCTTCACCCTTTTAGTAATCATTCGATAGTTATTATGTTTGCTCATACTTTTCATTCAGGTATTTGAAATCATTTTCTTATTCAGATATTAACTTGTATTCGAAGCCATTTTCAATATCAATCGCTCTCGCATCGCCTACCATTGCATGTAGGCCTATATTTTTACAGAATACAACCTCTTAAATTAATGCTAAATAGACTGCGGAAGTGATTAGATTGCTATCTATTTTCGCCAAATCGAAAGCTGAATCAAACAGTTCTCTAAACTAAATTGATCAATAGGTGAATTGTGAATGTCAACTGATGTTGACTTTTCACAACTTTTCCAGGCAAGTTTGGGTACTTTTGAAAGAGTAATTTTTCTGATGTTTATCTGATTCGAAAAAATAAGGAATGCAATGTGTTTTATCTTTCCGCAATTTTTACTTTCTGTCGCAAGTGTCAGGCATGGAACCTGATATGTCAATAGAGACTGTAGCGACTGTCAATTATTGTTATTATATGAACGATGTCTCGGAAACTAGTGGACATATGCTGCAATTCCATTTATTTCTAGTTGCCAATAGTAATCATTCATAAAGTCTTGCTCTTTTTCGAAGGCTTGGTGAAAAAGTGGTGCATATCTGAGGTCACTCTGAAAATATCATGTTGTACTGCATCGGATAAAGAGCAGCAGGAAGAACGATTCGGGTGCATGTTTCTGTCGAAAACTGTCAAGCTTGTTAAAGCGCCCTAAATGTTGAAATAAAAAACCTTCACGAAAATAAAAAGGTCCTAAGCCAAAGTTGACCAATCCCTCGTATAAACTTCAGCATAACGGAGACCACTTAGAAATTGAGTCCGCGATCTCACTTTAAATTTAGCATGTGAATAGTGAAATGAATAGAACACTTCATCCACTGGTAGTAGTAGAAATTTGATAAGCGCCGGTTCAGTTCGTTCTTCTGTACATGAACGGCAAATTCTTAGTTCAGTTCAGCGACAGTTAAAAGAAAACCCATTCGTTCAGTTTACACGTTCACCAGTGAACGGTTCGAAATCTCGTTCGCTCGCTCACCCACTCAAAAGTTCAAATGAACTTTTGAAGAAATATTCTTTTTTCGGCCAGCTTCAAACAAAATTTTCAATGAGTTCGGTAAAATTTCGAAAAATTTCTGACAAATAATCATGTCCGATGCTGAAAAGTGATCCAATTTCATATAAATCATAATGACATTGTCGTGAATCTGACCCACAAGTAATGTCATAAAATGTTTCTGCAATGCCTGACGGTTTACGAGTCAATCGCCAAATTGATGTAATAGGCGTCTTCCATCGATCTTTATTTCTCGCAAAAGTGAAATGTGTGGACTCAAGACACACATTAACTTATCTTATTCAAGACACACTAACCTTGGATCGTGTATCTAACATGGATAACTGTGGGAATTCTAGAGCTAATTCATGCATCAAAGTCATGACCGCACGGGAACGGCGCATTTATTAGATCAAAACCAACCGGGCTTCGGCCTGAGTTTTTTGATGACTCTGGATAAACTTTAGCAGATCGCATGGCCTTGAGCCGGCGACGTATCCTTCAAATGTCTGCCCTATCAACATACGTTCGTAGGTTACCTGCCTACCATGGTGATCACGGGTAACGGGGAATCAGGGTTCGATTCCGGAGAGGGAGCATGAGAAACGGCTACCAGAACTACGGTTTGCAGCAGGCGCGCAAATTACCCACTCTCACTACGGGGAGGTAGTGGCGAAAAATAACAACGCATCCAGTTAGATAAGTTGGTGCAGGTTTCATTTTTCTAATCTGGGTCCTTTATGCGCTCAATCTCCAAATAAGCCAGTGTCCACCATTAGCTTAGCAGGTTTCATGCGGAACTTTGCGGTTAATTTAGCGGAATGTAGCGGCCTCTCATGATCAATATTTTCACAATATCATGATACTAAAATATCAATAAGCCTATTGCTTTCAATTTGAAGTTTACCTATTGATTGTTGTAATCAAAAAAGCATTTCCTGTATGAAGAATCTTTCGATGCTTACTGATGATCATGGTAGCAGTGGTCGGGCCAGCTGCGAAAATCTGCGAAAATGTTAAAAAAATGAACTCGCTGCGAAAAAATTGACTTGGTCCTGCGAAAAATTGAAACCTTGCAATTCTTAAATTTAAATGAACTTATGTTGTCTAATAGAATAAATACTGGCCTACAGGATGGAAAAGGCAAACTAATTAGCATGTTATTCATTATGTCATCATTTAGTTAAAGCTTCATATTATTCACAACGTCTTACTTGTAACAGATTCAGCAAAATAGAAGAATTGCAGCAGTAGTTCTTCTTAGCATCTACTGAATTACTGTGGATGTTGTAGCCGCATACGAAACTTTCAAGGCCATGTTTAAGAAGTTGCCGATAGTTCGATAAAAGAATGATAACCGACTTGAATTCAAATAATTTTTCAATTAATGTATAGACGAAACAAATAAAATTCAAATTAGTATGAGTATTGTTGTCGGATATACGCATTGAAATTCACTTTGTACGGTCGCTCGATACCTGAAATACTGAACGCAGCTGGAGTCATTTGAAGCGCTCGACATCCACATTTCCCATAAGATTTACTCGTATTTTTGATATTTAGCTAGCGATGCAACGGCCTGATGGATGCAGAAAACACGTTGTTTAGACTTGTGTTATTAGTTGCATTGCCATTAAGTTGTCCAAAGTATCCTCGAACAACTGGTGGTTTTGAAGATCAAATCAAACCCGAAAAGATCAAATCAAGCGATGAGTGATGTTAAATGAATGCACTCTCATGTTACCAGCGGTTCTTACTTTCCATTCAGAAAATTTGAAAACGCATTCTAAAGACATGGATGCTGCGAAAAATTTACCCCATTCTATGCCAGATAGGCAGAAAATTTCATAGCTGGCACTGGAAAGTAGACTGCTATGGAATTTTCGCCTAAATGATGCAAAGTCCACAAAAATAAAATGTCCGAATTTCGAGACGTCTGTTTTGGATCAACATAGTGTGTGAGCGTTGACCTAACTGCCGACAATCAGTTCTGCCACACGTTGCCAATCACAGACAGTCTTCGTAAAAAAAGTGTCGTTGGCCAAGCGGCATTCCAAGGCTTGTTTGAAAGAGCAAGAGGAGAAAGAGGAAAGAAGCCGACAGATGACCATCAGAAAAGTTGAAAACAGTTACAGCAAAAAAAGGAAGATAACTTTGTGACAATAAATTCGATGCTTCAGAACACTAAGAGATAAAAGAGAGAGGCATCGGACAAAAACAAACACACGAAGGAATGGAAAACATTAATATGATGTAGAACTATTGAGCCGGAGTTGATAATATTGCAGGAAAGCAAATTTTGTTCTACTCGAATTAGATTCATTGGCACATAAGTTTTCGGCCTAAGACCTTCGTCTGTTGCAGAAAAAATGTGATCATAAGATTAATTCGGCTACCAATTATTTCAGCAATTTCCTGCAAACAGATATCAAAATTTGATGCTTGTGCAGTCGCCACTGATCGGCTTCAGTTCCTCCACGTGTCGGGAAATTTGGGTGGACCTGTACCCTCAAGCTCGATGCACTCCGAGACGGAGATAATTGATGGGAAATATCAGTGCAAACCAAGTAAGACAGCTGCGTCAGGAGCAGGAGGAGTCAATGGAAAGAGAATATCATACTCAAAGACATCATGCTCCAGGTTTTTATTTACGGAATTGTTGCATTTTTACAAGTTGAGATTTCCACACCGCTGCATTTTTACATCATCCGTTATTTCTCTTTCGATCCGTTATTATTACTTGCTTTCTTTTGATGAGAAAACTTCTACTTTCTGTCAATTGCTGATTGGTTAATTTCCTTTTGTTGTGACCTTCCTGTCAGCACCTGTTATCAACTGGAACGGATCATGTCTTAAATGACATGTAATAACAAGAATTTTTGTTGCAAAGTTTTTGTTGGTGGTTTAGTTGTAAGGTGACATTTGGCTATATTTGCTACATGCACATGCATACACCAGTTGATAAGATGGATTTGGTAACAAAATGCCAGTTTTATAATTCAAGTAGTTTAGTATTAACAAAATGGCTCCTAAGAAACAACAGATGGCGGTAGTAGCGAGTTCATGTAATCAGATATTTGCTAAAAATCTTTTGTGAGTCATCAATGACGAAACGTAGTTACTTTCGAAAAATCTGGCTTGCTACAAGAAAGCACTTAATTGCGGAAATTACACAAGACATTTTGAAAAATCAGTTTGTCCCGACAGATATTGGTTGTTGGTCAAGTTTTGATAAGTAGAAAAGTATATTAGTAGACCTGCGAAAATTTTGTAGAGCTGCGAGAAAAATGGAAACACCTCTGGCCCGACCACTGCATGGCAATTCATACGTCATTTATCTGTTATTTATCTTTTCTACACAATATTTTTCAACATCCTTTGAAATAGTGTTCGTTACAAAACCTTACGGTTTGTGTTAATCGGGTTCGTTGCGCATCATACCTCACCATTAGAATAATTGAAATTGATAAAAGTGACTGATTGCTTCAGAAAACAGTAAGATGAATGGATCATGAGGATTTTGCAGAGACTTAACTATTCAAAATTACAATGTCGATTGATGAAGCATGTCTAATCCAGAAAGGCTCGAACTTCGAAAGTTATATTTTACGCTATTGTAATGTATCAAAATTTTATATATAATATCTATCAAAGGGAATGATTTCTTAGTGCACACCAATTTAACGTTTTCAAGTACTATTGTACTATAAATGCTACTTCTCGATACTGCTTATATAATTTTGACATCATATATTGAAAAAATGTGCAAAATCGAAATTGGCCAATTTATACCACTTTAACTATCGTTTACCTGATCATATTTCTTCTAGAAATAATTGAGGATGCTTCTGCGTTTCAGTATCAATTTTGAGTCAAAACTGGGATATAGAAAACAGCTAGTCCAGCTTGAAAACAGCCATTCATAGTATTTTTCTTGAAAAATCACGTTTTTTAGCGCCTGTTGTAGCTTTCTGTATTCTGGCTACCTCTTAAGATCACAGATTTGAGCCACACTGATATACAGCAACACAATTATCATAGTTATTACGGATGGCAAGCATATAGAAAGTTGTGAGACAAGTTTAAATTTTTTGTGTTTTTTCGTGAACCCTATTTTTTTCACTCTCTTTGAAACCATGTAGCTCCGTTCTACATTTCAGTTACCCATTGCAATTCATGCAACAATTCCTATATACCGAGATGATGCTGCATGCAAAGTTTGGTTGAGAAACGAATATACAGAAAAAAGTTACAGCTGCGTGAAAACTCAAATTTTGAGAATTTCCAAGTTTTGGAAAAACAAATTTTTAGAATTAGCTCTAGATCCCACTATATTCAAAATTGGAAGCTAATATTTCATATCTGTTGTCTTCTAATGCATAGCAAACATATATTCGAGAATGAGCGAAATCGGAGACTAAGTGCCACAAAATGTTCCGAAAATTGGGTGAATCGTCGTGGAATGACCCAGTGCATCACAAAATATTGCAGCCTTGACGTTGTTTTTATTATTTTGCTCAACTTTTCTTCTAAAGCGACGTTTCACTTAATTTTAAAAACATAAAATTTCGCGGCAACATATTTTCGCGATCCCATGGTTGTACACCATTCGCTTACAAATTGCGCTGACTACAAGTTCTCATACACCGTCTGCAAGCTAGGTGGGGTGGCGACGGCCGTACTTCGCGTAAGTACAGGATCTTTAAGAGTCTCCAAGATATTTCTATTTATATATTTATACTTATTCCTTTATTTATTTTCTTTATTATTGTGCTGGTATTTATTTATTTGAATGCAAATACAAATACATGTACTAGAATAATGCAGCCTGCTACCACACTTACCTGAAAAGTAAAACATTCCAATCAAAATAATATATGCACCCTGGGATGACAGCTCTGACATCGCTCAACTTGATTTCATTAAGGATTGTCCCTAGTAAAGAAAGGATCTTGCAATATGCGTGGCACTAAATTTCCACGTGTAGTAATTTTTCGTTAGGCACTCGCGCTCGCGAAATTCGCGAAAATATGTTGAATCTAGGGACACTTTGTCTTACATTTCTGTGCAACGTTTCTCTAATTGCCTCCTGAAGATGCCGTTGAGCAGCCAGGGGCGAACATGCAGGGTATGGCGGTTAGAAATGGGGGTCTACTATCTGGCAAAGTAGACTTTACAGTCTTAACGCATCATTCTTTATCCTTGCCCTCTTTCTAATACAGTTGGACCGTAGAAGTCGGAAGCCAATGAAGTTAATTCCTTCGAGATCGATGTTCTGTTTTCTACCTACAATTCATAACTCGTAGTTGTGTAATAAGTTCCGAATACACAAACGATGACAAATTTTATGATATTCATCACGCACCAGAATATGTGGGCTATATATAGCCTCCACAAGTACATGCATGTCATAGCATTAGTGAAAATGGAAAGTATTTTCATGTATTCAACAATTTTTAGGAATGTACATGTATTGATCACAACTAAAATGATTTTCTGGAGCATTTGCAAGATTTTGTTTTACGATGCATTTGATATGATTTCGTGAACATTTTGGCTAACCTCTCTCCCCTAGGCGCGTTTGTAATGGTCTCACGACCCCTTTCAATGTGATCGTGCTCCTCAAGTTGTAAAACATTGTTCGTTGTTATCTGTTTGATTATCTATCTTCATTCGGAAGGTGAAAATCCGTGAATAACAAGATTTTCTTTTAATTTTCAGAAATAACAGAAAAGGCCGGAATTAAATCAAAGACTTATCATCAAGGAAGACGAATATCGTATGTAAGAAATAGTACGTTTTGGCAAATGCACGCGACAAGCACAACACCATTCATTGCAGCTCAGTAGAATATTCACAACAATTGGCGGGTTTTGAGTTGGCGTGTCTGCGACGTCTGCAGTTATCAGATTGTTTTGGTATTATTGACATTGTGAGTAAGAGATTGTTCAATAATTGGTTGAGATGTTCATTTTGGTGCAACAGTATTGTCTATTGAATTAGCTTGTATTACCATTTCTATCGTGAGACAGTAGAAAATTTTTTCAGAGATATAAATAAGATTTGTGAACTCTTTCACATTGTTATTGTTTATTTTTGTAGTTAGCGACGAATCATTTAAAGCAATTGAATTCAACGATTTGTTCGAGACTTCTTAGTTGTACTATATCACTATATGAAGAAGAAACGAGAAAGATGAATTCTTTAGACTTGTATTAAGTAGAGAGGTTCTTCATTTAAGTCATTCGTCCTTTTAAAAAAATCTCCCCTATCCTTTCCATCTTCTACGTCTAACCATTATCGTTCGCTTCCCCTGTCAAGTTACAACTTATTTCTTCCACCGACTTTTCTCCTCCAATCCTTAATTGCCTTCTATCTCGATTTTGTATGAAAGTACCTGCAACTTACTGTGCTGGGTAGCTTATCCATTGAAGCATCTGTGCCATTTATTGTTTTGTGAGTGATATATATTAAGAAGCAGAGTGTCTGTGTGCTGATCGATTGATAATTCTTGTACGGGTGTGTCCGTTCTGCTGCTACTAACATCAACGCCTGCTGTTTTATTGACGGGAATCGTCAAGGCAACTGGAAAGAGATGGATAAATGTTATCACCATGTACATCATGTCACTATCTGGTTGAGTTTAAAATGTAATATTAGTAAATTGAGGAATATCTGCTCTCACAAGTGAAGCTCGTAAGATTATTGTATTGCTTGAAATTTTATATTCATTATTAGCAGTGACGTCAGTGGCTAATTTGATAGTGCGCAGTTAATATTGAATGTCCTGAAAACTGCTATTGAAAAATTGATGGTGAAGGTCATGATGTGAATATATATTTTGCTAACCTTGACTTGCGAGGTACGTGGTGATAGATTGTGGGAATGTGTTAATCTTTTCCAGTTGTTTAATGGATAGAAGTCACCATTTTCTGAAAGAGGCTCATTAGTCGCAATTTTCAGCCTACTAGGCATCCTTAGCTTTTTCGCATTTTAACAGCAGATAAGGCATGTAGAACTATTAATCAAAATTGTATTGTATGTGTGTAGCGAATGCTCGGTTCGATCAGTCGCGGAATTCGGCGATATCCTGTCAGCCGAGTTAGGATTGGCTTCATCGTAAATTCTTCGCTTTGTGCTATCAAGTTGTTTTTATATATTTGAGCTTTTTGTAATATTATACTTACCAACAATAAACGGTCAGAGCATCATATGTATTTCTATGTGATGACTGGACAGATTTTTGTTATTATTGCATTATTTCGAAATTACGAAACAGCATCGGCGTAAATCTGTATTATTTAGTGTCACTTACCCACAAAATTCTCGGCATCGAAAACGGATGAGAAATTCAACATGTAAAAAACGCATGTAACATAAAAATGCCTGTAAGTTCCAGCAGGCTAATCGCGTTAAGTTCATCAATTCGTTTCGAAACCAGAAGAATTAGAAAGATCAGAAAAGGTAGCCATCATTATCCGACAAATATCTGATGTGGGAAAAGGTCAAAAGCCAAGATACAATTCCTAATACTCAAGTCACTAATACAAAAATTGTCCGAATCACGTTCGTTTTGAGAATAGCAAGCTTTGATACAAGCTTAGCGAATATCATTATTGGTTTTTCCTTGCAAACAAGACGATACAGAACCGTTAATTTTGTTCAAATTCAACCTAATTCATAAATATGAAACGTTTAGCAATTTGTGATTCGCGGCTCTATCACACTCCTATGTTTCTGACGCATGAGTTTCATTTGAGAGTTTCATTCCTCATACGCTGAAAATTTCTGTCAGCAGATATTCAACTAGAATTTACAATCGATTTGGTGCTCAGCACACTGGTCTTGATTTTCTTTGAAATTACTTGTGAATAATCTTCATCAATGACAGCAGAGCGGTATTGCAGCAAGGTTATTTTTAAGTTAGATGAAGATTCAATCTCACTATGTGCAGTAGCAATGAGTGCATGTTGAGATTCGGTTGTGGAAGATTTTGACACTCTTACTTCTAAAGCTATAACTCAAACGACACTTGACGGCTGCTCATTTAAAATTATTTTTGTTAACGTATGTTTGTGGTTGTTGTTGATGACATTTGTATAAACTAATCAATTACAATCCAAATTAGCACATTGAACAGAGAAGTTAAATTATTTTTCTATACATGACGTTCGTGATAGCTAGTTTTCTTTACGTGAATTGATTGCTTGATGTCTATTGTGCATATAGATTTTCATCTGATTATATTATATTTTACATTTCTTCCAGTGCTTGAATTGTCTTCCACTGGAGTTCTTTCACTTCATCATGTAGGTCGAAATACATTTTCGACGGAATTTTGAGCTCTTCTCTGAAAGTTGAGTTGTGCTCTCATGTTGTGTAATGAATGTAATTATTCACGTACGATGTGCAGTATGTTGCGGAGTCATGGTACATACATATGCATAGTTTCCAAATTTAATGGATTTCGCTGACGTGACATCGATAGACAATCAAGAAATGACATTTCTTCTAAAGAAATGTTTCATGACGGAAAATGTTTTTAGAGATCCAGACAGTGACGCATTTTTGCAACAATTTCAAATATATTTCAAGTGGCAGAAGCGCAAACTAAAAGCTAAAATTACATCCAAGAACTCGGAGATATGCGAATGAAACAGAAAATACTTCAATGTCCAATGCCAAGAGCTTTTCTATGATCATAGCTATGCCAAAATACCTGAGCTATGATACTCATGTGGCGAATAGAGCTCTACCTGGTTTTGCTTTCAATCTTAAAATCGATTATAATTTAATGCTAGTTTCTTTCATTATTCGCCATTTCATGTTATCTGAGTTAAAGTGGGACATGCTATTTCACACTAGTGCAAGACACTGATTCAGTACCAAAATTCGCCACTGAAGTTTTCTCTTTCTGTTCTAAATATCTAAATGAATCAAACTGTCACTAATCATAATTCTCGCTTGTTGGATACATGGTGCAGATGTGTCAACATTATTGAGATGCAATTAAGTTCGATAACAAAATCAGATTCAATTACCTACAAAGCATCACTGCAACATTTCGATGCAGATATATTGACATTAATCATGAATATTATCCACTACACTTGTTCAAGTGAAGACATGAACCTGTTGTAAGAGCTGAAAGGTATTATCGACAGAAAAATTGATCGTCACCCTATTTACACAATGCTTGCAATTAATATAAAGATAATCTAATGAAATTGGATGTTAGATAAATGACTAGCATTATTTCCATAAGCCAACGATTCTTCGATGCTAATTGTATTTTGCCTTGTTCTACTGGCTGGCAGAATTCGTAGAACTCAAGCTTTTGTTCGATTTTGAAATTCGGATAACTTTTGATTGAAACAGTTGTTGGATGCACGTTTTATGGAATGTGTCGCAAAGATAGATAAATACAGGTGCTAAGAGATTAAAGCAAATCACAGTGCGTGAACTATCCATTAATCGGAACATTGCTAGCGTCAGATTACTCTGCTATGCATGTATCAACACAAATTTGTTGTTATCTTCTGCTTTTCCTATATCCGTTTACTGCGTTCAGTTAATGTGTAGGATTTTATGACCACAATCGCTTGAAAACGCGTAATAATTGTCAATATTCCCAGTCTTTAAAGAATTATCAATGATGGTTGGATATTTCATTGTTGAGTAATTATTTTGTAGGTGGATAATTATCTTGATATTATTCATCCCGGTATAACAGGTTCGTTCAAAGCTGTTTTACTTTCGTGGAGGAAAGCAAAATTATGCAATGTATTTCTAATATATTTGTACGGTTATTGACTTTAGAGTGTTGGAGTCATAATCAGCCAATTTGTAATATTTTTTGAAATATAGGCTTGTTAGCTGGATATCGATGCTTGACATGGTTGTTCTGTTTTCGTTTCCTGCGATGCTATGTGTTACCCTTCGAAATTCATCGCACCCTACACCGCATTCACCCATTTTGACGACGTTCCGTTGTATAAAAAAGTTCAAATAAAGATGGCTATTTTAATTACCGAAAAATTTGTTTTCTCGATACTGATAATGGCACCGATGAGTTGGGTGAAAAGAATTACAAATGCGAGTCAGGAATGCATCATATGGGCTTAATAATGAATTTCCGTGGAGAAATCGAATCCCTTTTCATTGAAATGGAGAAATGCGAAACAGCTGCTCCGCTAGTTACAGATGCGAAAAGTAAGATTCGTCAACATCCGTCACTCAAATAATCCGTCAGAACCCTCGGCATGCCTTTTTAAATTCAAGCATATTCCCTTGTATTCCGTACTTATAAAATTCGAACTGGATTCACAGGTACATGCTACAACGCGGTCGGCAAGAAACAAAAGCAATAAAATATTGGCTTGAAAATCACGAAAAAAAGTCAGCAAATCAAAAGAGCAATTGCAATTTGAGCAAGAGTATGATTGCCAATTGACATTATACTCAAAGCATCTATTCCGACACATGTGCAGTGGATTTTCTCGACAACCTTTTCTGTGAGCAGTGATATTTTGCATGCAGTTTATTCGCTCAAACAAGCAAAATGAATGATTCTCTGCAACAAAATCACCTGCTCATGATGCGCAATCGACCAAATTCAAACTCGTTGTTCTGGAAATTTGATGCCAGCATTCCAAGAGTGAGATAGAAGGCATGTATTGCATTATCGTTTAGTGATTAAATGCAATATATTCTGCAAAACCAGCTTTTTCTGGGCATAATGGGAACATGCATGCTCTTGAAATATTTCGAATTTACATTTTGCTTCAGTTGGGGATTTAATAAATGCGCAGTTACCACTCCATCTAACATACTCTATGCTTCAATGTGTGAGCGGAAAATGCTCCAAAATTGATAAACATTCTCCGTGCTTTAATTTTCATGTAAAACCTACCTAAAACGTTTATCATTGATCCTAGTTTTTAAGGGGTGTTTTGCTCTTATTAAGTGGGATTTATTTACGCAACCATATAGATCGGACTTCTCGTTTCGTCTTAGTCAGTGAGAGCAAAAGGTGAAAATAGAATCGACAACAGCGGTTTGTTGATGGTCATTTCACTCGTTCATTTAGCCACCGATCTTGGTCAATGTAATTGCCAGATCTTAATGAGAATCAAATTACTGAATCATGTCACAGTTTTAGATTTTGCCGCACAATGGTCTATTGTCGGATGTCTTGCCACACTGACTTCATACATAAAGAGAATTGATAATAAGTTGTGTGCAAAATTGGCAAAGTACAATTAAGAGGTATAACCAATGGAAGCCGTTATTTGGTCAGGTACCGTTGTCATGACAGCGAATGTTCATGAAAAACTTTTGCATTCATTGTCCACGTACGTCCGTCATTTATTAATATTGCAATTTCCGTTAATTCCAGCACTTCTTGAATTTTTGGCATTCTTTTCCATATTGTTTGAATAAACTGCATTATTTCTTTGAACTCAATATTTCTATGGAAAATATTTCAAAAAAAATCAACTGTGGAAAATAATTCAGTTTGTAAGAGAAAAAGTCAATCGCTTTCAGCCACTAATTATTTATTAGTTATGTCAAAATTTACATCTGGCGTAGCTTGTTACAATCTGTGTTTGGATTATTTGTCTTCTAAGGTAAGTAGAGTTAAATCGATGTGTGAACACAAAATGTTGAAGTTCTCTATAACGCCAATCTGCATTTATGATGTAAAACTATTTTCAGTTATTCCCTTTTGTGCATGACATTTATTCTCTTCAGTGATTATTCTCTTTGTCAAATAATCTAGATTATTTTGCAAAAGGAAGATGGCGGTCCTTGATAAATTAAAGACACTACAAATTCCTATAGACTGTTGCGAATTACTATGAATGTTCCATTTTTCAAGCCCAATTCAACACCAGAGGCCTTGCCGGTGGTCGGAATCACACAGTATTCGCCTTTTACTCGAATGGTCTGCAGCATGTTAAAAAATGTTTGAAAAAACATTTCATTTAGTATCTGTTGGTGCTCTTACTCCACGCGTGACTTCCTTTGATTCCCATTTCTTTGGCCTGGACTGTTGATGGCTCTACTCTATTCTTCTAGATTCGCTGCAATTTTCCTGCAGATTTCTGAGCTCTTCAAGGATGCACTGTTGCCATGTTCATTCGGCCCTTCGACAGCATCCACGCCCTTGTACGTCCGTACCTCAACTCTCCTTAAACACTTATCCCACTCTCTACACTTGACCAAGCCGTCTCAGACGTCCTGCTCTTCCAGTAATTTCAGACCACACCTTTCAGAAATCTCCTTGCTTGATACACCCTTGCTCCATGTAACTCTGACGATGCATCTTAACATCTCCGATCGCTTACTTTAAAGTTGTCAAGTCTTTCTGCACTCATAGCAGGACCGGTCGAATGATGGACTCATGAATTTGTGCCCTGTAAGGTATGCTTTTGTTGTTCAAAAGATTGGCAAACTTGCGCATTGGATCAAGCAGCAGATGTAGCAACTCGAGCTCCTACATCCACTGTATATCAGTTGTCAGTCTCAGAGATAGCAATCTCTCAAAGATAGCAGAATTGGCTGACTTCTTGCATGACTGAGCCTGTGGTCTCCAAGGCACAGTGGTTCGTGGTTGAGAGCTTGGCCTAGTGATTTTTTGATCCAGATATCGATCCACGAAAGTGTCATTGGAAGTCGGCAGGTAGGGCATCCGGACTAAAAGTACGACAGCACTCCAGAAAGGTCTGACTACGTCAGCACCGTCCATGCCCCAGTATGGAGGAGTATTGACGTTAAAGCTTGATTTTCATTTGCATGACAGAGCCTCCATTAAAAAAGTCTTCAGATGCAATTCCACCTATCCTTTCGCTGCGACACTTGGGGCACTGGAAATCTAACACCGACAATTGACCGTAGCTGATAGCATTTCGTGTGATTCCATTTGTGAAACGGCTCACAGAAAACTCAATTTACCCAAACGCCTTCTCTACGGCAACCACAGGGCCTTTTACTTGATTCGATTATGTTGCTGTTCCTTTCCTTTTTTGCACAAAAAACTTTGTCTTCTCCAGGTTGACTTTTAAACCCCTGTTCTCAATTTGGCTTTTCAATCTGTAAAGCCTTTCTTCTGCTGCGATCTTCATTTCAGTCGTCCGCAAGACATCATCTGCATAAAGGAGCTCCCATGGGCATTCACAGTGTTCCCGATGCTGCGTTTTTGGGGGCAGATCCTGTGTTGTTGCGTTTTTTGCTTATCCTTCGTTTTTCAAGTCAACTATCAACTGGTGTTATGATTTCAACGCCAAGACTAAGTGCTTTTAAGAGGTAAAATAGTAGTAAAATTAAAATCCAGTGATTCAACCTCGATTAGATTTTAATCAAGGTCGAGTTCGAATTGAGGTTGGACACGAAATAAGTTAAATAATACTGATTGACTTTGGTACCGGGCACTTGCATGAAAGGAAAACAAAAATGTTAGTGTTTATAATGTTATTAATCACGTTGTATGAATACTGGAAATATGAATATAATCTGTGATATAGTTTTAAGTAGTGAATTACTACATCATAATGTGCTTTATGCTTATGTTTGAAAACAAAATATGCTTTATACTATCAATTGGAGATAGAAATGATAATTGTTCACGGATGCGCTCAAAACATTACTCAATGTATGACATAAAATCGTTATTAAACAATTTTCTTTTGTAAATAAAAAGATTCACAAAATTCATTGAAATTGTCTAATGACATGAGGCCTCCCGTCCAATCTCAGCAGGTACTTACTATGGACACAAGAATCTTAGATATATGCATGCACAAATTTAGATACAGGCCTATACATAAAATTTGAATGATTGCAACAAATGCTATGGAAACATAGAAGTATACCGCCGCCAGGACGAGCTTCTGCATGAAGCGAAACTGAATGTGAAACTTTCACAGAATGTTCTACACCAGGATTGTCCAAAATATGGCCCACCGAGCTCCACCAATTCAGCCCACGTCCTCTTCTAGAAAGTTTCAAAAATCATTTCACTCAAAATATCTGTTTTTTTCATAGAGAGAGAGAGAGAGCACGATTTTTTAATTATTAGTGGCGTCAGTGACTTCAAGACCACATTAATGCATGTACACAAAGTAAAATAAAAAGCAACATTAAAACAGAAAAGTTAGGAAAGACGGTTTAGAAAATCGGCTTTCAGAGCGTTAGTAAAAGAGGCGAAATTCACAATGTCTCTGATTCCTTGAGGGATGCGGTTCCACGTTCGAGGTGCAGCTGCAGACCACGCTCGATCCCCAAATGTCTTGTGAGATGTGGGAGGCACGAGAAGGGAGAGGCTACCACTGTTGCGCAATTTTCTTTTGAGTCATGCTAAAAAATGATCCTGTACTTTCCTAAAATGTACACTGTTTCAAGTTTGAATAGTAAATTTGCATTTCATATTGATAATTTCTACTGCTCTGTTGAAACCCTTGATACCCTGATTGAAGACTACGGCAATCGATTCCAATATTTCCAGCACATTGAAAATAGCTTCAATGCTCCGCTGACAGCAATTATATCAGAAATAGCTGATATTTTATTGCTTGAATTATGTGACTTTATGTGACAAAGTGATCAGTTCTTCCTAACCAAAGCCTCTTCTTTCTGAAGATCAGTACCTAAATTTGCACCGCTTTGGATTACGCTTTCTCACTACGTTTGGAAGTACTTGCCTTTGTGAGTCAGTCACTTAGCCTAACCTCAGTTGACATTGACACCAAGAAGCTGGCCTCGAAAAATGCAGGCACATCCATCCCATTTATTTGTAAGTAACATGTGGGTGGCATTTTTATAAAACATGTTTCTAAGAATGAATTTGGGAAAATTCTTGTCCCAAATGTTTTGAAGCTTTTGTCACATGCTTTCATAATGAATATCAATGTAATTTAATAGTTGACTCTTTCACGATGCGTCTAATAGCGGAAGATAGTGAAAAAGTTGAATAATGTGAACAGCAACCCGCGGCCTTATTTGTCGCCCGAATGTGGACCGCACCTGTATTAAGTCTGGACAACCCTGTTATACACCCTATGAATAATACGAAAATACACACCTTCCGAGTCTACAAACCACATCAAAGAAAAAATACATGTTAATTGAAATTTTCGACCAATATCAGTTTGGTGTGTTTACTTCGACTATGCGATATCTATTAATTCTAGCTACATAATTTGCGGCATGACATGTCTTTGTCGTCTTCTATTGCGTTCTATCAAGTGCTAGAAAAAAATCTTTCTGCGATGTGATTAGATGCTTGAGGTTTGAACAATAATTTGATCAAAATGTCATGTATACCTTACTAAGATGCTTGCTGAATCCAAATATGTTTACTATATGTAAGTAAAGGTATATGGTTACACGATTTCATGCCCTGAAGATAATGCCAAAAAACAGTGCTCTAGAGTTAATAGATCTCCACTAGTCATACTAAACACACCAAACTGGTAATTTGGTCGAATACTTCAATTTTCCTTCAATTCATGTCTTTTTCTTTGATCTTGTCTATAGATCAAAGGAACTCGAACGGCGCGCAATTTCGTAGTAGTCATATGGTATAGAACATGCTCGTCCTGGCGGCGGGACTATAAGTATATTTCTATGTTTCCATAGCATTTTCTGCAATCATATAAATTGTGTGTTTATTCAAGATTCTTATGTCCAAAGTGTCCGATAAAGTGGGAGTAAGGGACAAATCAATACGAAAAATAAACGGATAAATAAAAATCTATGAAGGTGAAAAATTTCTGTAATTATCTGACTACTGATCAGTCCGACCTCGATTAAGATATGCTTAATCGATGTTAAGGTGGAGGTCAGACCATCGAGGTATGCGAGGTCAAGGTCGAGGTCGAGGTCACCTGATAAAAAAGGTGCACTTGCAAAACTTAACATTCGTTGTTAACCGTGTTGCTTTCCAATTTTCATTGTTGTTATATTTTATTTTTTATTCAAAAAAGACAACTGCTAGTCTTCAATTTTCAACCAAGGAAGTTAGTTAAGAGGTCAGAAATGCCTGCGTTTTTTCATCGCCCCTGAGTTTTTTTCTGCTGAAAAGTCTGCGGGAACTCTGCATTCACTTCGACAGTCTTTGAATAGTTCTTCCATCACTGCTACAAGAGAAGATGACTGAGTTCAGAAAACGTGTGCTTTCCTGAGTGCATCAATGTGAGTCAATATGAGTGTTCAGCTGCAAATTGTATATTAAGCTAGAGCTTGGCAATTGTTCTATTTATTTCCCGTGACCAGGAGCAAGGTGCCCGAAGCGTCGGGATCGTGTTCCATTTAACTTCAGTTACATTTTCAAATAGAATCAAAATATAAGCTGGGAGTGAGGCGGAATATTTTTCATAAAATGAGATACTATCTTCCATGTTCGGCCATAAATCAAATTAGAAATTAAATTAAATTATGTTTTTGCTTTTTTTGTTTCACCATATACAGTCAAACTTCGCTTAGCGACCGTCGCGCTTTAACGACCGGTCTTTCTAGGAGACGAACGGTTAGATAGGAAATACCATATGTTGAAGTCTCGCTATAACGACCCCTCGTCATAGCGGCCGTCGCGCTTTACGACCGGTTTTTTCAAGAGCGAAGTGGCCATTTTCTCTCGATAGAGCGACCACGCGACACTCCAGAATATTGAAAAATTGTCAAAATATTTCCCAATGGTGCTTATTTAATGATGTCATTTTGATAGGGATGAATTGATGGTAAAAATGACGTAACAATATGATGCCATCATCTTTGGGGAGAAATTTAATCCTTGAATTGTTGACAATTGGAGTGTAGATCAGTATTTCTTTTAACTTAATTGACAGTTTAAGTCGACATCAACTATGTGGATAAGAAACTGAATCACTGACTGCAACACCTGTCCCACTTTGATACTTGATTCCTATGTTAAGAGTGATATAACTATTCTTTATAAGTATGTTGACTCCTTTACAAATAACTGACTTTTGTTGACTATTCATTAAAGGTGCAATCATGACCACAAGATTTTTATGAAGAGCCACTTTCTTGCCACGTCCATAGCTAGAATCCGATGTTGTGTAAGACGCGCTTCGCCTGGGATCACTTTGCAGTCTCGCACCATGTTGTCGTCCTACTCATTTACCAACACGAACTCTTATTTAGGTCTGGTGCTCGCTCCTCAAAGACGCGATTTTCTGCTCCAGGCCCTTGTGAGAAGAATGTGTTTGTCACCTTCAATCCACTGCTTTGACAAAACTGAAGGATTCTGATTCCTTCAGTGTTACTTTGCCCATGGCCGAAGGAGCCCACATTTTCTTCAAAGTCAATTCTACAACATGCAATGTGACATAAATCTTCGGCAGTGATGATGCCTTCAGAAGAAGGTATGCGCATTAATTCGTCATCTAGTCTTCCCCAAAAGTCATCTGTCCTTCCAGACTTGGGGGGGGGATGAACTGAGAAAAAGTGGGCCACCTTTTCCTCAGGATAAATCGAAATTTCATTATTATTGAGTTTATCCTCGCCACCTCCAGCGCTCTACTGACGAAGACTCCTTTCAATTATATGTCAACTACTCATCTGCTTGACTTTTCGCATGAACACTAAAATTGCTATTTCTCCTCGTCCTCACCAATGTCTGCTGCAGACAAGATATCAACTCCTCTCCGCTTTAACATCGCAACCACATCTATTTTTTCATACATTAAGTCAGCATTTTCTGTCCCCATTCTTAATTTCTTCTGTCCGGTAATTCTTCACATTCCCTGCCAAAGGATGGTCCCGAACCGGAAACACAAACAGACTTTTGGGCACCTTTAATTATACACTCAATGACGAGGGCGGTGAACCTCCCTAAAGCATTGCAGTTACGTTCTGCATAAACTTAAACATCACAATTGTGACATCGCGAAGGCCTTCTGCAAATATGAACAAAAAACATCTGCACTGAGTAGACATATGCACTCTCACTCAACACTAATCAGATACCGAGCATCTGGAAAGTGACCAACATCATACGAATCCCAAAACGAAATAGTGGCATCCATCCATCTTCACACCACTTACAGGCCTGTCTCTCACCCCTTGTCGAAGTACTTGGAATGATCTTGCGCACAATCGTAACTACGTTTGTCCTGTTGCTGGGTTTTCAACACGACTTTGAAATAGAGCATTTCACAACCACCATATCATGTGAAATCAACAACTCCATCACCGCTGATTACAATCAACATGCACTGATGCGCTCTATCAATCACTAGACATCATCAAAGCATTCGACGCCGCTTACATACATGATAATCATTTAAAAACTCCAACAGACCATCTTTCCTTCAAGCTTCATGTTATGTTGCGAACATGAAAATCCAATTCTCTACCGAACTATATGTATTGCCAAGGAAAATAATTAAGTAGTATAAAATGCACCAATTCGCCATGCACTTCGAGTCCAGACCTTTGTCAATGGCAGATATTCCACTAATGACTTAGTCATTCAAGCATTTCAGATATCTTCCCGCCCTCTGCTATATCATACGCATGTACATGTACGTCATACTTTAAACTTCTTTTATTTGCACTGTCCATCTCATGGATAATAATAACCTTCTTCCTGACTTCTATGTTATCTAATTTCTTCTTCTGATTGAATGCTAAGATAATCAAAGTACAGTATGAGCATGTGCTATGTTTCAATTGAATTTGTCAATACAACTTCCTGAGATCCTGGAGAAGATGGAACCTTCAATTGCAATGTGCAGCCGAATGAAAAAATCAACGGCGACAGCTGTGAGAAGCGGACTGAAGTTGTATACAAATTATGGCATGTAAAGCTATCGCATCTACATATGATGACCATTCATAAATCTAATTTTCAGAACATGCATCGAACTGTAACGACTATGAAATCAGAATCAGGTGGCATGATACCAGCAAATATGAATCGTCAAAACTTGGTTTCTTATCTCAGAATTGATAACACAAAGGTAAGCTATTATGACATTACTAGTACAAAAAGTTAGATTAATCTCTGTTAAAAATTAATCTCAATTTGCACTTTAGGGTACTAATCCTGAGATGAGCATATTGGAGCGCTTGGTTGAAAGTATCATTGAAAATGATCTTCGAGGTGGAGCGACTAATGCACGAAATAAAAGCGCAGGTAAGATGAATTTCAAATATTTCAGTGTTACGTGTTAATACAATGGAAGAGCTGAACTAAATGGAAGTAATTGAAAGTAGGCCAAGGTTTAGTGCATATTCTATTGTCTTTCACAAAGAAGCCATTCATCTTTTTAACCTTAAAAACAATTTTCACATTATGAGAATGAATAGAGCACATGTAACAGAAAGATGAAATTGCACAACTAATGTAAGAAGCATGGTATCGGTACTAGAGGCCCATGTTGTTAGTGCCAGTAATTTAGTTTGTTCGATTGTAAGGTTCTAGTGATGCGAGATTACAGTTTTCAGCTCTTCGTTTGTAATTTATCCATGCAGATCTGCTTATAGATGTATAATCTTCATGGTGAATTACCTATATCCGACTTCAGTACACCGTTCAAACAAAAGATACTATGGACTAAGAAGATTCGATAGCCTCTTACAGTTATGAAGCTACGACAGTCCAAAATATAGTTCGGCAGACAGAACGAGTTTCTGCAGTGAACTAGGCCAAAAACGAGACTTTCACTAAATGCACTCTCTATGGCTACTGCTAATCGGCGCGTCTGGCGAGTTCTAGTTAGTTCTTCTTCTCAAAGAAAAACACATTTAAATCCAATGGGAAGCAGATTGAGTTTTGCGGTCAAAATCAGATTTTCAGAAAATCGAATGTCTCCCCTGATTTAGAGAAAGGTATTAAGTCTAGAGCCACAATTTTTGTCACAATGGCTTCAAGTCATTCCTACCATGCTCATGTGTTATTATCACACTTCTGATTGACGATGTGCATGTATGTAAGAATGTTATTAAATGTGTCTAAAATTGGCCAGTGTTGTGTTTACCACTATTAGGAGGCTTTCCAAATCTCAATATTATGTTAAGCTCTATAGACCAAGGTACATGAACATGCTTGAAAACAATTTGAAGATATTCGGTGTCAAACATTATGGCTTTAGACTTGGTATTTTTCATTTAATCATAGAAATCATAGAAAATCTTCTTCATTTTTGCCAAAAGCTGCAATCCGCGTGAAATTGGATTGACATGTGCTTTTCTTTGATCCTGTCTGACAAGAAGAGGAACCGGGTAGAACGTGGCAGACGTGCAGGTTCATAGCCAGGGTGTATATCATATTATGAAAGTCTCATTTTCGGCCTCGTTTCGCGTAGAAACTCGTGCTGACTGCCGGAAGAAAGTAGCACGAGGCGAAGCCGATATCATGGAATGGAGAACAGATGGAGTACCTTCATAACTATGCTTTTTTCCAATTAATTTCATTGTTATTCCATTTCATTCATCTTGTTAAACAAAATGATCATTTTTGCAAAATGGCACACTCACATTGTGTCTAGTAATTCGTGATTTTAACGCAGACCAAGTGAAATTTTTCGTAGCCATGATGTTGAGATATGTTCAATGTATGAATAATTTCTAAGTTTGAGGATGGTGGATGGAGCAGCTGTATGATTATCATCGAAGACGCTATATTCACCTGCTGACGAATATCAAGGTAGTGTTTGCAATCGACACTTTATGTCTTTCTCATAGAAATTGATCTACCGGCATATCTGTGTTTCCATTCGCAGCATAGAGTGCGTGCACAATTAATGTTCGATAACTAACTCACTATCTACACCTTTTTCATGTATATTTCAGATATTTCCAAGTCGATTTCAGATCTTTTCAAATGAATTTCAGACATTTCCAGATGGATTTCAGATTTCTCCAATTGAATTTCAGATACCTCCAAAGTTGAGATTGTTTATAGATATCTGAAATTCAATTGGAGAAATCTGAAATCCATATGGAAATATCTGAAATCGATTTGGATGTATCTGAAATAGAAATGGAAAAGGTGTAGTTAGATAGCAGTGATCCTTGATGATATATCATTTCGATATGCAAGACTGATGAACAACCTTCAGCTTAAGATGACTGCGGCGATAAGTTGTCCCTAACCATAGTCTGAACTGCAAGAAGGGAAGACTCATCATTCAACATCGAAATGAGATCAGAGACGTCAGTGGTGACCTCGCAGCTTTGGCTGTTGGGGAGAGGAATGCAGCCAGTTATCAGATAGAGAGATGGAGGAGGATGCACTGCAGATAACTCAGTCAGATAACTCTGTGCCTCAAAATATAGAACTTTTCATTGCTATGTTAAAATAGATAGGCGTTCAAAGGTCAACTAGTTGATTTACTTGTCCGAGGACATTACAGACCAGCGTTGTTGGACATTCAGTAAATCGAGACGCTGAGTCTTGCGATGGCCACTCCCCAACGCAGATTCTTTCAACAGCAGAGAAGAGAAAGGAACTAGTGTATAGAGACGCATACAAGCCTAGAAGATGTGATGTCAATCCACTAATCTTCTCATGTGATGGAGATTTTGAGTCCTACACCAGATCCTTACATTGATGTCACATATGCTAGAAAAAAAGTGGAATGATCAGTTTCAAGGAATGAGATTGTTTATTAATGCTAAGCTGATGTTCGTTCTTATCAGAACCTCAACCTTAGTCCAATGTTATCTCATAAAGTGGAGAAGTGGACTAGAGGACACTTCCGGCATCCCTCTTATCTTGACGATTTATAACTGATTTCATGGCATCATCTTTTTGGACTTAGCTGTTAACGTCAGCGTTTTCATAATCTCTTTTCATCTTTGAATGCAGTTCACATTTTCGTTCTAAAGAAATGCCAACAACCGTTTCACATTACTTCAAACGATATCTTGGAATGTATCAGATAACCTTGTGCCTCAAAATATAGAACTTTTCATTGCTATGTTGAACATACATGTAGATAGGCGTTCGATAACACGAGGCTATTCGTGAGCTGTTACCTATTTGCATATAAAATGGCTACTTAATGGCAACTTACACACATCAGTTCGAACACTGGATTGAACCTATGCTTATATCAACAGATTTTTGATAATAGGAGTGCTGATTTTGTTAAGAAAACAATTCTCATCTCAGGTCTTGACAACTCTCGTGGACGCCGAGAAGGAGCGGAACTTCTCATCGAAGAGAACATCGAATCAGAATCAATTCTGGGCCGTGGTTTGGACGGTGTGATGGACCATTCTCTAAATTTTGATCTAAATCGCCCGCCTGGGAAGATGCAAATACCGTCTTCAGGAAGACCGGGACAGAAACCAGCTGCTCGGAGGAACATGATGATCAGTGGTGGTCTTATGGTAAGAAATGAGGTCTTCTGATAGCAATTCTTGATTTGAAAATGTGATAGGCAATGTCAAGGCTATTATTCGCTCATTATTATCGGCTTCATTTTTGCAGTCAAGCGTTTAGTAAAGTGACAGTAGTGCGAGAGCTACAGACGTTTTCTTCCTAAATTCGCGCTCGAGCTTCTTATTATTTTTAATTTCTTCCTATATTTACTGATAGATTGTCACCTATCAGCAAACCAACTCCAGTCGTCTAGCAAGCTTCGGACGGTCGAACAACGCAAAATTCCAATTGTTCATGTAGATCCACGTGCTTCCGATTTTTGTGCACTTATTAACCCAATGAACAAACATTCATTTAATCACTCAAAATGAGTTTTGTCATTTTCATGATTTTGATTCCATTTTTAGGGTAGATAGTGTTAATTTTGTCCGCAGATTTGGGACATCCATTGTTTCATCCTACAAGAGCTCGTCAGTCCGAGCCCTTGTAATCTAAGCACAAAAGTTCCCTCGCAGCGGAGACTCTGCGTTTCGCCATACAAGGGCTTGTTTGTGCGGCTCAGCAATTTTTGATGATTTTCTCAAATTTGCTGTTCTTGAAATTCTGCAAATTCGAGTACCGTTGGATTATAAACTTTCAAAGCCATTGCCAACCAGGTTATGAAAGAATTGGTTCTGAAAAGGAGCAGAGAGTAAGTCATACCAGCAGTTGTACGTTGTTCTTCCGTGCTTTGCGCTTAAGTGTCTTGCACAGCATCATTTGTAGATGACTATACCAACGGAGTCTACTCCATCAAGTGACAGCTTCCAATCGATGGATGCCAAGCAGTCTCCTAAGGTCTCCCGCATAGTAATATTCATTTAGCGTATCTAATTGTTTTGACAAATATTCGCCTTACAACGATAGCTTTGCGTGAGCTTTATAGAAATCGCTGAATATTTTTTAAATATAGCAATGAGTGACTCCATTGATTCTCTAAGACTAAGTTCCTACTCATATCAATTCTTCATTAATCGAATTGTAAGATTCAGACATCGAGAAGCATTTTGTAATTTTCAGTGCTAAAACAACCTTAACCTGCTGTTCGACTGTTACAGGATGATCAGTTTTCGAGACGGAATCAAAGGCCTTCAAGTGGTCGTCTATCTGCACGAGCTGGAGCCTCAAGACAGACTGCTGCTACTGATCTACTCTCTAGTGAGACACTCCCAATCAAATCGGCTGATTCACAAGTTCGTGGTGGTAGTGGCAACCAAATCAATGAAGTTCCGTCATTTCTACAACCCACCACTCCAGTGTCTCCAGTCAATACCCAGAATGCTTCTCAGAACGCATCTACAGTTGAAGAGGACGTAGTGAGTAATTTAAAGATTTGATAGAAGACAAATGAAATGAAAATCTTGAGTTAATAAAATAAATCTCTAAGAAAGATTTGCATTTTGGCGGACATATTCACTATGACCTTGATTATTCAGTGACAGTGTACTTCTCAAAGGCACACTAGTAAATAAAGTAAATAAACCTTATTAATACTAGGAAGCTTATTAGACAAGCGTCTCTCTTCCATGTTACCGAGCTTTATTTATCTCACTCTTTTTACTCCTTTTTCCATTTTTTGAAGTGTTAAGCAAGAATGCAGAGTATACTTATTTCAAAAGTCTCCCAACACTCAGCAGAGCTCCAACATTCGATCACAATGCCATCGCGCCGTGTGTGGTGCCACAAGTATAATTGTTCTGTTGAAGGAAGGCAATCCGGAAAAACCAGATTTCGAACAATATCGACTTTTTCAGAATGAATTACAGCGATCCGTTATTCACAACAAGCGTGCTTTGTGTGACTAATAAGTTGAAGTTAGAAGTGAAGGCAAACATTAAGGAGAGACATACATTCTCCGGCGACAGCTATTTGGCAAATTCACTATCATTTGTCCGAAATTCAGTGGAGATTCCTACCTTGAAGCCTAGTTTATCACCTATGCATTTTCAGCAGATATCCAAGACTCTAGACATCCAACGATTTGCGTGGCACAGTGACTGGCTTAATGCTTGGCCTAGTGATCGTCTTGTAGGACTGAATTCTGTTTCACCATTACTGGGGTTAATGAATTAGAATTATCAAATATTTTGCATTGTCGCACATCACACGTTCATATCCATGTACGTGGTGTGATACTATCAGGATTTCGGTCGAGCCTCGTTTGACTTGCGGTTTGATAGACATGTATGTGTGAATCTCGCTTTCAGGCCTCTTCATTCAATCGCATTTTGAAGGAAAGGAAAGCTCGCATGTCAGACAAATTGGCTCGGGGCCGTCAAAATTGGTCAGAATTCGATAGTCTTCGAGGTGGTCGAGTATTGGGCCGAAAGCCATCAATAGAGGATGAAATTGTAAAGCCCGATGCCTCCTCAGCCCACAATCCTCCAGATTCCATACTTCAAGAACGCGTCCCTAGCGCCAATCGTCGGCATCCGCCATCTCCGAGATCCAAAGCCCCTCCTCCCCGGCAAAGCCGTCCGCTCGATCTCAACACTGCGATGGTAAGTTTATCAAATGTCAAGTGTAAATGCGGTCGTTTCCAGGCACTGTGTATCTAGTGATATCACTTTCATTATTTGATTTGTTTGAAAAAAGTAAATATGTTCATAGTGGCAGTAAGAATCTTCTCATAATCTTGAAGATTTGCATATATAAACCTTGTACATGCTGGGAAGCAATTGAACATGACTCCTCAGAATATAAATATGTGAATGCATATTGCCGTGACAATTCGTATCTCAAACAATTCGACACAATGAACGACTGACAGGGGAAATTCCATACCCTCGAATATTGTGACAAATGCTGTATAAAGCTCATATGGCTCATGTGATAATGTGTTTACAACAAGCTTACATGCGTCAAAGCTCAGAAGATAGTTTTCCTGAGTTAAAAAAGTGACCAACGCACATTGTGAGTGTACAGTACAGCGACGGATTTTCCCTGCATTTTCCGATGTCTAGTGTCTGCACACAAGAGATGTGATATGCAATTTTAGAACAGAAAGTGTTGCACTGTGTAGTGAAGCCTACAGTATAGAAACAGATGCTGGCTTGATACGAGTTACGTGCATCCAAACTCCAAGCCACAAAGCGATGTAGACTGTGTTCAATCAGGTAGATATCTGTACACCTACCGGGGGTGCAACTCTGGCAGTGGGCTGAAATACAGGGTGATAATTCAGGTGACTCAAACATATGTCGTTGAAATGCATTGACTACACCACGATAACTTAGACATGCTGATGCCTTTCTCGAGGCTTCGTCAAAGATGAGTAAATCCTCTCAAGGTCTGTGCTAGACTACTAGTGGTTTCCTTTAAGTGACATGACGCTCGCAGACTTCGGAATAGAATGCTGATTACTGCCATATGGTGCAATATCACGGAACAAGCTTGCCAGATCAGTCAGGAAGTTCATGTGCTCGGTTGAGGTTGAGGTCTTCTACTGGCCTTCTATCTTGGTCGTTCACATGGGCATCAGCTTTTGTAGACTTGTTGGCAAGTATTTTCCACTGTGCTATATTGATAAAACGGGCTGTGTCACTCTCACCATCTTGAACAAGGGCGCAGCTACAGTATTTTCGTGAAACACTTACAACGCAAGTGAAACGTTCTGTTTCTCAATCGACGATGGATGAAGAAATGCGAGCGTAATAATGGTGATAAACTACTTAGTTTATCACCATTACTTTCATTTCCAAAAGTATTTATCAAATCCTCCCATTGTGTGATGTGACCAGCTAATTTGTCCGGATATAGATATATAAGTTGAGTTAGTAGTACATGGTTTAATCAACAAATTCAAGTTATTCTTCCATAGATTCAAGTTCTACTTGCTAAGAAAGCAGTACTTCAGGCGGTGTATCAAAGCAATCGAACAGGTAAAAATCGGCTAGATACTAAACACAAATGTGTCACCTCGGTAGGCATCAATTACAAGCTTCTTCACATGCTCGAACGTCCACTTGTCAGAACACATTTTCATATTGAGTTCACTTGAGGCTTTGTGATATTTTTTTCTTCAATAATCCATTTGAAATCATTAAATTACTGCAGCGGCAATTTTTGGCATTATTCATTCAAAACAAAACTTTTCAAAAATTTCAAATATTAATGTGTCCATCCATGGAGATCTCCTTGGCTGTCCACGGAAAGCCTTTCATGCGAACGCGAGCCTACATTTTATTTATGTGCATGTACTTGTATGAAACGGAATTAATTTTTTAGCATAATCGCAGGTTAAGTAGACTTGCGTAGTGATGGAAATGAAGTTAAAAATCAAGTGATGTGATCTAATCAGATACAAACAAGAGTCAACAAACTTACTTCCTTGAGCTCGTAAGTAAATGCAACCGTTTAGGAATGCCATATTCGACACTGCATGATCCATGTTGATTGTTGTGCTTTTAATAAAGTGGTTAAAGTACATGTACATCATAGATAGCATTTTTGGTTCAAAATGTTTCAAGTTATTGTTGTTCAATTTGTTTTCAGGAGTAACCAGCTTTGTGTTGAATTACACATTAAACATAAACATTCACCTTAAGATCAAAATTTTTGTAATTATCAATGCGAAACTGGACCATTTCCAAATATTGAATTTCCACGACAGTTCAAGACTTTTCACATGATTTACTGTTAATTTTAAACAAATTAACACTGAGAGTCAAAATTACTTAATGGAAGCAGTAGACTATGGCAATCAGACACCCACAGTGATCACATTCCATAACTATCGAAACTTACGACTACTCTATGCTTGCGACGCGTAAATCGAAGTTTTGATCCTTTTTGTGAACGGTTTTGAAATTTTTCTTAGGTTTTGTTGAGTAAGGTACATTTCTCGAATCGATTTGCCTGTGTTTTCGAATTATAGAAAATGAGCACCGATGAGTGAACAGAAATTCACATAAAAATATGAAATCTTGGAAATACATTGCTGAAAAAAGGGAAACATATCTCCCTAAGGGATGTTACATAAATTTGCGTAGTTCATATTTACATGAATATTGAAAACTCATGTTCATTGCACACAAAAATTGTGTAAAAAGAATGTTTACTCCGATAAAAAATTTAGAGTAAATTTATATTTACTCCGATAAACTTCTCGACGCTTATAATTTTTGTATTTCCATACGAAGAATTTTTAAACTTCGCAAAGTATTCCGGCACTGATAACATATGTAGCTTCAGCAATTATCATTATAAAAATAACGTTAAAGAAAACGTCTCTTCTGTTGTCACAATCGAACTGCTATTCAATAACCGATGCACTACATGTAATTACTTTGCCACCTACATCGGCAACTCTTTTAGACCATTTCATAGTAGAGAGTCAAAGAGCATTTTACACGCTCTGAATCTTTTGTGTGCAACACACATCCTAGACTGCCACAATGACTCAATGTAAACAAACATAATGGTCGCAGATATAGATACAGCCTTCTAACAATTCGAGGGTGGAGAGGGATGAATTGTATGACTCCATTTATATGTTGTTAATGTCTTGCTCTTGAATTTTGAATAATTTCCACAGCAATATAAGACAACTTTGGTTGAGAAACCGAAAAATTGGTCAGTATTATATTTTTGTTAACCGCATCTTTTTGATAATTTTTAAATACAATTTACTGCTTGATGTAATTTTAAATCAGTTTACGAATATTTTAACATTTGCAAACATCAGGTCCACAGCTCCACACAAGTCCTTTAGAGTTTTATTTCGCGTTCACACTTACTGAAAAGAGAAATATGCTTCACATTTCAGAATGAGATACTCACCAATACATTAAATCGATTTCTTAAATAATTTCAGGAAATGAAGAAGTTGATATTCGGATCAGCCAACACTTCCTTTAACGACGAATGGCGCCTACAAAGTTTCTGTTTTAACGAACAACCAACTGTCCTGCGATACGGCCTGATGCAGAAGAAAGGTGGCCCATGCGGGGTGTTAGCTGCTGTACAAGCAGAGATTATTAGGGAACTGCTGTTCGGAGCTCAAGGAAGTTCGGGAGATGGTCTGACAACTACCTGGTGAGTGGGACATTGTACTTCACACAGCTCAGTACAATAGATGGTAGGACAGCTGAGTTGGTTAAATGCCAGGTTTCGGTGCGGAAGTACAGAAAGGTCAGGGTTCGAGTCTGTCCGTCTCGAAAGGCACCACCGCTCGCAATAGCGGTCGCTAGTTCTAACCCGGAGGGATGGGGGGGGGTTGTGTTCAGGCTGCCCCATTGTGCCTTGGTTGGGGCAAGGATGGGTAAATTAGGCCTTTTAGTTAGCTTTTAATTAGACGTTTTGTTGTCAGCAGTGAAACAGCGTTTAATTTCATCATGGTTTTCGATGCGAAGGAAGAAGTGAATGAAGAGACCAAACGCAAACTTGGCATGATTGAAAGAGTGTAATCCAGTAGATTTGTATATTTGATGTGATTTTTTTTCAAGATCTTGCTTTCTTTACTTTCCCCTTAAATGTCCTCTTCTTTCAATCTTCGTTGGGTTGGACGATCGTCTGTTGATAATTGCTCTCCACTTTTGCTGAAAATAGCCTTAAGGAAAGACTTGCCTCTACACCACTGAACCCATTCACTGCATGTTACACATTGTATGGAGTTACCACCGACCCCTGTAACGCACATGCTGCGCGGCCTGCTAACTTTAGATCTGAAAAATCATCATTGAAATCCTTGACTCAACATGGTCTTTGTCTTTGTGCCATCGATTTTAAATTCCTTTGATTCCAAGCAAACTCTATTCTCGATTCAACTTGACTTGCAACTCAAATGCAAAAAACGCCCTCAATTCCAAGTCGTCAGCGTAGAGAACCCAACCTCAGGTTCCACCTTATTGGTTGAATAAACTCATCAGCCATCCAATTTCTGCAATCGTCTAGTATCTCGTAGGCAACATGTGGCGGTCCAGTAGCCTTACCGTGCAGAATTGTACCTGCGGTCATGTGACAATGGGACCGTCCACTACACTCGTTCTCGTTCATCAACAGAGTATTCTTGCATTGCTTCCAGACTTTCTGCACTTTGACGCAACCGTGTGCGCTTCTTATTAAAGAGGGGGTGGATACATGTGATTTGGGTCAAAATCTGGTGGACAGAGCAACACGAAGAATTCAAAGTTTCTTTTGGCGCATGGCAGGCATATGTCTAGATGGTATTAACATAGTTACGTCTAGCTACATGTCTTTAAAATTGCAAATGTTTTTTCATAAACATCTATTTCATGTAATACCTGATATTAAATAATGCTTCCTATTTTCTCTAACAAGGATTTAATGACACGAATATATAGGACTATAGAAAGATGCTAAGCATAAATATCAGAGGGCATCCATTTTTTGTCCTTGTGCACACCAATATCAACACAATGACGACACAAAAATGAAGTGTAATGACAAGTTCTAGATATTTGATAAACCGAAGATAGTTACCTCGATAGTCATCGTACTGTCTACCTTTGAGATGTGCATGCGTGGTACATGTCAGATCAACATATCAAGAGCATAGGCGTGAAATATGTGCATTAATTACGACACCTGAAAATCACTTGTAGATCAGATGTTTTCTTTGTCAACTATGTTGATTTTCTTTCAGTCTTCGTGCATCGGCCAACCGGCGCACCATGGCATTGTCACAATCAATTGCAAGAATTCTGTGGAGATGTGGTGACAAGAATCGGGCTATTCTCGCAGTGTGAGATACATTCAATCTTTCTTATCATTGTTCTGGTGATTCGGGAACATTACTTTTCAAAGAAAACCATTCATATGATCTCTTAATAATTTCTTATGATCATTTCACGTAAACTAGGATTGCGATGATTCATTAGCGAAATCTGAATGTGATCATTGAATGACACTATCAACAGTTGACAAATTCTCATACGATGATGAAAATCATCCCAGCATCCATTTATAATAGGATATAATGCTTACTAATTCAAATTATTAATTGAAGTAGTTCTAATGAGGACTGATGGCGTTCTCCAATCCGCAAGTGTACAGATTGCAATGCTACTGTAACCATTAGATTAATCAGTTCTTAAAAGAACTCAATGGAGCTTTCTCGCCGCGGGCCACGGGCCCGGTTGCATAAAACTTTCCTATGTAGGAATTCCTAACGCATAAATCATTCCTAACTTAGGAAAACAACTTTAGTAGGGTTGCAATAAAATAATTCCTAACTAGGAAATTCCTAAATACTGGAAAGTTAGGAAACCCCCAGTTGCAATAAAACGCTACTAACTATTTTTTCCTATCAACGTTAACTGCAGTTGCATAAAAATCTTCCTAAATTTCTTCCTAGCCATAGAATGAGAACAAATCAAAATGCTACTTGTGTGTCAGCCTTCAAATAGCCAATGAAAAGCAAGAAGTGATATCCGAGTTTCTAATCCACATTTAACACAGGAAAAATTGCCATCTGTAAACAGTTAATTAAAAATGTTCGACAATGTACATAGTCCGAGTGTTTGTGCCACTCAAATCAGTTGATGACGGCTGCTCAGAGCCGTACAAATCAGTATCATTGGGTATATCCACATCGTCAATCTGTGGCTCATTGCAAAGAACGGCGAAGTTGTGCAATATCGCACATGCGACAATTACTCTGCAGCGTTTGCTCACCTCAAATCTCAAGCCGGTATGCAAGCATGACCACCTGCGCTTCAAAATTCCAATGACTCGCTCCACCGATGAGCGGGTAGTCCGATGAGCTTTGTTGTAATTTCTTTCTTTAGTGGTTAGAAATCCAGTCGATCTCTCTTATACCGGTGTAAACAACCAACTCCTTTGAGGATATCCTTGATCACCCAACAAAAAGTTTTTTCCAAACTGATTATCTCGAAATTGTTCACAAATTCCAGATTTAGAGAGTATTTTGCTGTCATGTGTGCTGCCTGGCCACTTTGATACGCAATCAGCAATCAAGAGATTACCTGTTGTTATCAGCTGGACGTTGATAGAATGATGGCCTTTGCGATTTACGAATTCTTCTTCGTGTTTTCGGCGCCAAAATCTTGGTGTGCGTTCCATCAATGCACCCACAAGCACCAGGGAAGTTATGTGCATCAAAACACTGTAAACTTTCAGAACTCACTAAAAATGAAGATTTTATGTATTCATCTTTCAATTGCAAAATTGCACTAAGAATTTCATCAAAAACTCTTGAAGCTGTTGATTTGTCCAACCCAAAGTTATCGCCGACAACTTCTAGGAAGCTTCTGCTTGCTAAAACGCGTAATGTCATCAGTAGCCGCTGCTCAACTGTCAACGCATGGTTCCGTTTCGTATGTGAGGGCAGATGCAATTCTATCTTTTGACATAAAGTAATCAGTGATTGACGACTGAATCGAAACCGAGATCGCAAATCTTCATCATTGAATTCGTTGAATGAATTGCGGTCGCGAAATGTTCTTGTCCGCCGACTTCTAATATTCAGCGATGTGTGCAATTGACGCAGTTGATTGCTTTGCAAAAATAAATCCATACGAATGATTGTATCCGGATCGGACAAGCACCTGCAAAATGTAGCTGGATAGGACGTCGATGCTCGAATGATTACCAATGCCAGTCGATGAACTGAACAATAACCCATTGCACTGCTTGCATGATAACACAATCAAAGAGATTGAATGGGCTTACTGCAGTTTGTCATTGGTTCCATGGCATAGCATCACATCGTTTTTCACTGTCTGCGTCACACAGTGATGAAGAATTTTGGGATCATCCTACAGCAAACACAAGGAGTGAGTAAACGAGCATAGGCCAATCACGAAGTGATGGGTTTTTGGAAGTATGAAAAACCATAAATGTAGACGAATGGCAGCTTAAACTTTATTCGTTCATCATGGCTAGCCGTGACATCAGCGAAAACAAGTGATCAAGAAAACAAAATTGGAGCGAACAAGAAGTTTTTAAACTTTTGGATTATGTAGAAGAACACTATGATGCACTGTTCGGCAAATTCACCAGTCGGGTTACCTACCACGAAAAGCGACGTCTTTGGGAAGGAGCTGCACTCCTCTTTCAAGACCGAAAGTGGGAAGAGTGCAAGCACAAATTTCAAAAGCTGAAATCTGAAATAATTCTGGAATACAATGTCTACCTGAAGCGTTTAAAAGCCACTGGAGGTGGCCCATCGGCCAAACCCTTGTCTGAGCTAACCGAGAAGGTCATCGCCATAATAGGTGCTTCAAATCCCAAGATTCAAGGCATCGAAGGGGGTGTTGACACATCACTCAGTGTGCCCTCGCCAAATCAGAGTGATGTCTCTTCATCAGAGGAAGGCTATGTACCGCCTAAAAAGTGCGCGAAGATGTCATCTACCAAAGGAATAGGAAAACCAAGTTGTGTTGAATCTTCAGCTAAAGCAAGCGTCATTGAAGAGCAACTGCGAAGAAACTTAGATCAACAACACGAGATGTCTATGGAGAAACTGAGGAAAGAATTGGAGCTAGTCGAATTGCAAATGAAGGTAGCGAGTTTACAAATGGAAAATGAGGAGAAGAGAAAAGTGTTACTTTCTAAGAAACTTCACGATATTGACAGAGATGCGTATGCATTCCTTTCTTAGAATTACATATGTTTGTTAATTAGCTAATAGAAGAGCTGTATTTGAAATGTTGCTTATTTTGGTTTTTGATTGAGATAATGTGGAATGGACAAAAGAGGTGGTTCGCTTATTTGATCGAAATTTTAATTCGTCACATTTTACAAGAATTTCACAGACAACTAGCACTTTAGTAGAGGCATGAAGCAGCTCTAAATTATAGACTCATTTTAGTGAGGAAAATTGCATGTAGCAACTGGAAATAGTAAGTAATTCCTAGCAAATTAAGTTCCTAAATTTATTGCAACTGAGATAGTAAGGAATTCCTACGTATGCGGCTTCCTAAACGCGAGTCTAGGATTCCTAAGATAGTTGAGAAAATGTTGTCGTTCAAGAAATATGCACTTGCCATGACATAGTAAGTAAGACTTCTATGCAACTAAACTCTTCCTAAGCACGAAGTTTAGTAAGGAAAATGCTTAGGAAAGTTTTATGCAACCGGCCAGCTGTGGTCCAATATCTGGTAAAAGTGGAAATCTTAAGATTTGTAACACTACTCATTCTTACTGTTAATATACTAATACCATAGATTCCAAACACTGCCGCATACATGTTCAAAACAGACGTCTAGTATACCTTACCGACTACAGACGCTGGTAGTGGAAATACAATAGGACAATGGTCACTATAGGTTAAGGAAATTAAAAATGGATGTTATAAGACAACAGGAGATCGATGGATAAAAATTGGAAAAGTGGAGGTAAAACATGGTAATACAATAATGCCACTACACCGATTCTGACACTACACATGGTAGATAATGGTAATAGTGATGGTAATAAAGGATATCCTCAATGAATATAGCTCATTTAGCCTGAGGGTGCCATATAGCTTCTAGCAACTCTTCCGCTAAGGCGATGATTTCTGCGATGCAATTCAGCTGATGTAAGGCGCGCGCTTCATTTCATAGCATGAGAAAGTTTCTATCCGATGACAATTCAGCACATATTATGGTGGCGATGTCTGACAAGCTCATATGTAACAAAAATATGCAAGCAGATGAGTTATTCTTTAAAGCTAAATACCTCACAAAGATTGCTCGGTTTGCAATTGACACAATCGCAGTTATTGTAAAATATAGGCTTCTCTCAGCTCTATTTGATAGTAATGCTCTGCAAAACAATCTTCGCATAAAGAATCACAGAGAATTTTTACATAAAGATTTCTCCAACCGGTTTAAATTGGCAGTCAGGGAGTCACGATCAGTCTTTGTCAGGAAGTTAAAAGGTCGTGGGAGTTAAGAATGAAGACTGATGTTGGCTGCTTGACCGCCAATTTAAACCGGTGGAGGAAATTTTATATAAAGGATCACGATCGAATATGCATGTACATGTACAGTCAAAGCTCGGTAATTAAGACCATAAATGCCAGGCTTTCAATGTCTTAATTATCGAAAGTCTTAATTAAACAGCAACTTATATATGCCAAATATACAAAACATACCACGTCCGTATGATCTTAATTATCCGTGTCTGAATTAACGGGCTTCGACTGTACTTGGAATTTGGAAAAACATTTATCTTTTTACAAGTAAATTTTTCATTTTCGGCATAGACTTAATTGTTAAATGTCAAGTACAGCTTCAGGAATACAGCCTTGGTGAACTTAAAATTAGACATTGTCAGTTATTGATTAAAAGTAGCACAAGCCTATTAAAACTTATCGAATATTATTGTTGTTATTACAAATACTGAGGTCATAGCAGATACACCCTTGGAATCATGATGCTGTGACACTATGAGAGTATTTGCTATGAAGAACTGGTACACCAGGTATGCCTTCCCGTATTGAACGGTCGTGAAACGACTTTCCCGATTTTGTATATTTCCTAGTTAGTATAACTTTTTTGTTTTTTGACATTATCTTGATGTCATAATGATGTGCGTGACCGCATTTGAAAAATCTGTCATTGTATTATACGTTTATTTGAAATACTACTAACTTGTATTGATGAGTATTGTCATTGATGGTTATCTTCTCTTGCGATAATAAAAACTCATTAAGACGTCGTGTTTACGAAATTAAGCCTGGCATGGACCTCGAACCCCATAGCATTGGGAAGACTATGAAATTCAATGGTATTAGATGCTGAGTCATCTACTCTTTGGAATCGTCATCAATACTGCTTCCGGTTCAGCAGGAAAAGGTTTGCCCTACGAACTGTTGTGTGCTTATGACATTATGGCTGCTACTGAGAGTGAACTTCAAGAACAAGTTACCGTCTGGGAAACGAATTTGTCGTCGAAATGTCTCAAGATGAATTGGAAGCAACTGTATTCGGTGTACTTCCACTGCGAAGTGGGTGCATGCGAAATGCAGCAAAGTAAAGGGAAACCTGAACAGAGCTACCAGGTTCGTTTGCCGAGCATGCGCATCAGGGCCACACATGGATGTCAAATCGACTGCAGTGTGTCGACAAGGAAGGAGCTCGCATTGAGTGTGTGGACAGTTTCTCCTATATTGGGGACGTTCGCGATAGCTCTGGAAGCGTTGAGTCGGTAGTAGTGTCAAGTATAAGATGTGGAAAAACGGAATAAGAAGAATAACAGCCATTGGAAATACAAACATCAAGAAGTCACCTTGAGAAGATCAGAATGCACCGAACTTGCAAGATACAGGACAGGGCATTCTCTTCTTCTCAAGAAGCATCGCCATCGTACCGGCTTAGCAGAGGAGGCAATCTGCAATGAATGTGGTGAAGAGGAAGAAAGCCTGGAGCACAACCTCATCAAGTGCTCAAGGTGGGATGTGCAGCATTATGCCAGTTTCCATACCATCCACCCGTACCCCAACCAAATTTCCGTCACCCAGTTGCTGAACTATCTGAGGGCAATTGGTCGTCTCTAGCGACTGACGTCAATGTGTCTTCACACCGAACGGGCCAAAACAACAACAACAATAAAAGATGTGGATGGTGTAAATTGGTGTAAAATGGTGTGGAATGCTTGGGTTCGGGTAGAGCAATTAAGAACTCGGGTCGGGTAGGATTATCTCTTTTATCTAAAACCCGAAAAAACCTGAAATAACCCGAACTCGGGTTTTTTCCGGTTGGAGCATACAAATTTGAAAAATGTTAAGAACTTTAAAAAAAATTAAAATACTAAAATAATACTACTAAGAAGTTAGACTACCGCCCGGTATCACATTAGGATCAAGCATTAGCTTTATATATAGAAATGTTTCTGATTTTTCGAATATAATCGGGTTGGGTTCTGGCACTCGTTGTCGGGTTCGGGTTGAAATTTTGCTCGACTCGGTATCCGAATTTTTGGAACCCGACCCGACGCTCATCTTTAGTTGCGAGTCATGGCCGCTGCTGTCATCCCATGAGAAGATGCTTGAGCGTGTGGAGATGCTAAGACGGATGTGTGGTATCAGACTATCGGACAGGAAATCGAATGACAGCGTCAGAAAAGATCACGTTTTGAAAACATCACAGACATCGCGAAAAGGCAAAAAGTGCATTGGTTTGGCCACGTGGTAAGAAGGTATGAGACAGAGTGGATCAGAAAAGTTATGTGGATGGAAGTAGATAGTAAAAGAGGAGCAGGAAGACTAAAGAAGACCTGGATGCAAATGGTGAAAGATGACCTCAAACGTGTTGGAGCACAGGAAGCGGACGCCCGTGATCCACCGAAATGGAAGTCCGTACTCTAGCGCAAACATCTAACCGAGCATCTTCTGGAAGCAAATGACGCAAAACTGAATGAGTGAGTGAGTGGAATGATATGCTAAAAATTGTGTTGTGAACTGAGTACAAGAGAATTTGTTTCTTTTCAATGCATTTGTTATTCTCGTGAAATGCTGTGATCGATTGGGAATGTTAGGAGGTTGTGACAGAAGAAAGGCGACACCAGGTACGTGACACCTACCGAAATATAGATAACTCATTGACATGATTGAAATAGTGGCATTGTGCAACTGTGGGTGAGCCTCGATCAATGATTTTGAAATTGATTTCTTCTGGTGTGTTGGAAGTTGTATTCATCTAATCTCATTGTACAGTTAATTCGTCGTCTTAAAAGGCATACCATCAAAAACATCTTATTGCGGTTATGTACTGTTTGAGAGCATGGCATGTTTTCTTTTGTCGTTTTATGACCACACCTATGGGACCGACATATCCGACAACTGGAATTAATAATTGCATGCATGTACGTAGAATGACAATTCAAGTCTGTCTTCGTGGGCGAAAGATCAACTGCATCGGTGATGGCAGACTGGTGGCCTCCGTCTTCTATCGTTTACAGTCTGTGAACCACCTCGTACATGGTAATGTCCGAGTCTGACAAGTGAAATAGTGTGCATGTATGCAATGTAAATTAACATTTTCACAGGTATCGAATCCAAGTATTTCTAAAATGTTATTTTTTGTTAAAAACCTTCCGATGTTTCAACCCCTCTTTGGTCATCATCGGATGGTCAATCTTTCTGAATCTTTTCGAATTCTTCTGGCGATAACTAAAGCGGAGGTCGAAACATATAAAGATTTATAACAAAAGAAAGAGAATTTTAGGAATGCTTAGATTCCTGATCTATTATATATTTTAAAAAGGATCTGACCTTTTCACGTTAATTATCAGTGTCTGTTGAAAGCAAAGAATGGGAGATCACGGCTTCTGACAGTCCTTCGTTTGAATTGTGATTTTCTTTTGCCACTCATAATGTCCCGTGTCTTCATTTAAATGAATGATTGCTGAAAGATTACGCCACTTTCCCTGATTACATCATTGTTTCAGTTATTGCAGCTGTTACAGATATTTATTTGACATCTAAATGTTGTGACGTGAGAAGTCAGTGGATCACCCTCTTTGATCATGACATTCAAGGCAATGATACACACGTGCACACAGCCACGCGGCAGCATGAGTTCTCAATGTCTCGTGTCAGATGCCCACAGCTTCTCAACTGTCTAAATGTGATGTTTCTATGCTGAGATAGATGTAATTGCTTATTTAGTAAAGGGCGTCATTACATAACGGATTTCATCACCTTCATAGATGACTATCATTGAAATAGAAGACATTAATGGAGCCGGTGACCCTAACCTTTCTGGATTGAATAAATACCTACAATTAAATGCGACCAAGTAATCTAATGAGTTTTATTGCACCTTATTGACATGGCTGTGAAATGACATTCATTTGCTATAGGTAATGAAAACTTCTATAAGTAGGGTTCACATAATATTTGAATTTCAAATTTTCTATATTCGATCTCTGTAGTACAATAGGTAATCATGATATAATTCAGAGACCATATTTATGTAATGCGGTAATCACATAATAAGGTTGTCACAAAAATATTGCAAACTTCTGACTTTCAAAGAAATACTTTTGAAATTTCATAAGGGTGACCTTTCAGTTGGCCAAATTTAACGATTTTTGGTGAAAAGTTTGAAAATTCACAGAACTGGTCACGCAAGCGCAGGTTGATCGACTTCGTTTTACGAGGTGCGATAGAAGCACCCAATCTCCCCTTCGATACCTCTAGCGTTCACGGGGTTGAATTTTAATGCGCCAGAATGTGTAATTTGGTAATCGTAAAGGTCTACTTGTTCCTGGTGCAATCATGAATCTGCTACCGCGTTGGGCTTGGTGGTAGTCTGACGATTTAAGCAGTTCGCTGACTGGTCCATTCCAAAAAGTCGGATTTTGTGGTATTGTGTACTTGACGTCCTTTTGTAAAGATGCACTATATCTAATTCAAACATTTTTATGTTGATGATGTTTAGAGATTTCAGAAAATGTAAGTTTTGTTGGTGTTTAGTGATTTTTTCTGACACTAAATGTTGAAAAATGACCTTAACAATGATGATTTTTTCAAAATATTCAGCAAGTAACATAGTTTGCAAACGTTTTTGAGTAGATAATATATGCAATTATAAACACAGACACGCTTACAGTCATAAAATATCCTATTTTTATAAATGAAACATGGACCTCATACAACATGTAACCACAGAACGCAAAATCCAGGTAAATCGACATACCGGAAATCACTAAAAAATCATCAAATTCTATCATGGCTCTACTCAGTCGACGACTGATAAAGGAATATTGCACAATTTTATGGTTCTATATTTTTAATTTATCCGATAGAGCACATACATCAATATCCTAGTCTATGTTTGAATTGTGAGAACCTTGTAATATTTTTTGCTCCTCGAAATAAAGCTTATTTTTCTGTCTTAAACGTCACACTTGGAGGGACGTGAGTCACAGAAAATGCAACAAGAATTTGTAGCCACTGAATTCTCATGGCTGGACGCATAATTTCACCTATAAGAAAAGCAATATTTGCGTGCAAACATATTTATAGACCAAAATCGATCCTGATCACTTCAAATCTGATGTCTGAAACGTCACGCTGTCAGTCATTTTTTTTTCATTGTCCGAATTCGTTGAAAAAATCTTCTATGGAGGAAATCACTGATGCAGGCCAACCAGTATGGCGACGATTGAGCTGAATTGGTGGCTCAAGCTTCTTCAATATCTGCAGTTCGCTCACGCACACTCGATCGAAGGTTCTCGGCCACACGAATGCTCCTCTTTTGCCGCTACCAACTGCTTCCATGGCATTGATGAAGCACTCCGATTCGTGTATTGCCGTTATCTGACTTGTTAAAAAATCGAGAAGCTCAGTAAATATTCAGCTATAAAGCTGAATACAAGGACTTCATGATACTAATAGCGTGACGCCTCAGACATTTACCGTCACATAGATCTGATATGATAACTTTGCATTGTGTATTAGTTTAGGCGAATACATGTATTTACTATGACTGTGAGGGTATTATTATGTGTGCTATATTATCATTGTGGTGTGATCCAAACGGAGACAGATGCGCTCCTATTGGCTGTGTGCAAGGATGCGAGGATCAGGGACATGACTAGTATGTCGAGCTGACCTGGCTGAACGTGTGTATGCGCTGGTACCATTTCTACAGGTCAATATCAGAATCTCATAACTGGTCTATTCAGATGACCATAAAATGACGAAAAGTGTCTGAAACGTCACGCTTGAAATTCATTGGTTAACCATAGCTCTCCAAATCTTCAGTGGTCTATCACAAGAAAGAGCACAACGTTAGCTCATTGACAATATTCTTCAGATATGACATACATTGATTTTATGATTTGAACAGCCAAAGTATAGTTATTGTAATATAAACCATTTAACTGCTGATTTATGCAGTGATTCAAGGCAGAAACATGTCTCTATTACAAGTGTGATCAACTTTAAGCTCTAACTTTTACGAAAGAATGCCATATGATTTTTTTTACCTGTATATGGATGGAATAGCTGTTAACTGACGAGATATTCCTTATATTAACGAAATCAGTATTTTTATCAATATGTTCATTTGATGATCTTTACCTAAAAATTTCACAATGAACTATTTGCCAAAAGTCTGGAAAACTATATATTTGCTTGACGGGCAGAATCTCAATTTCTAATTTCTGTATTTAATTTTTCAGTTCCGAGTAGGTCGATTTTTGACCACTTCTATAGTAGTTTTGGAATGGCCCGACTGGGTTCGATTCCCAGGTAGGAGGTCATTTTTGTGGTTGCGCGAGAAACAAGGGACAATCACGCGAGATAATCAAGCCTGAGGCATTGAATTCGTTAATTAATAGGTCACATTGAAGCCATTGTTATAAAGTCATAAGCTTCGACTTCCAATGACACTCATCCATAAGATCTAAAGACCGTTGTGCCAAGCACTGAACCATTGTGCCACAGAGACCGCTTTCACAAATTATATGCTGCCGATGTTGGAAAACACTTTCACGAAAAGTTAAATACAGAAGAACGAAACTTACCTCGACATCGAAAATTGAGGAAACCCTTGACCATTTTCTCTTAGAAGCGATTTTTCGTCGCACGAGTCAGTTTTCATGCAGCACCTCACAATAGAATTTCTACTTCCCAGGAAGGTGTCAGTTTGGGAATGTTTTCGGCCGTGAATTTTCAATTCATTGATGTCAAGGGTTCTCAGACTTGATGAAAATCAAGACCGGACTTGCCCGGCTTGATTGAAGCTCGGGTAACCCGATTGTTTAAAGTTTGCTTTAAAGTCCTTTTAAATATTGCCATTAGCTTACATTTTTCGATTCTTGAAACCTTTCTTTCAATATAATGTCTTTCACCTCGCCCTTCAATTTCATAATGATTTCTCTGACGGAATCATCTGATTTCGGAAGATCTGGCTTTAATAGGTCCATAATCCTCTCTACTTATGGCCATGATATTAAAAGTAAGACCTTCAGTAGCAGCCATAGAAATAGATTGTTCATCTGAAGTGGACTAGAATGAAAATTTGCTCAAGGTCGCGGCACATCCCGGGGAATTAAGTTGGGGCATGAACCACCAATGAAAAGCATAGATTTACACATGTAACTGATTCTAACCCAGTGACACAGCTGTTTACAAGTGCATCTAAGTGAAATGCGTGCGAGGTTTGTACCACTGTTGTGCATTGCATGAAGGTTTACTTCCATTTCAGAGGTTTTATTGTTATCAATTTCTATGGTAGCAGCTTATCGTAAAATAATTGGACTTCACCGTAGCCAAACAGTCCTGCGAAAGTGCTTCCAAATTGGCGTGCTGCCTCTTGATTCTACCCTTGAAGTCCGATGGAATATTATGTACATGTAGCTTGAATCATTCTCGTTCAAATAATTGATTAAATCACTGCTCTATACTCACTGAACTGGCAGTGGAACATGCATTTCCTGCGCCGTTAGATCTACAGGTGTAATATTTTTGCAAACACGACTGACTGCTCATTGTGTTAGCATATGTTTCTCCCCGTCTTGATTGATTGATTTGATGAGTTTTCCATTTAAATGCGGAACTTTTTATTAGATAAAGGGGTCATTTTTCTAAATCGGAGCTAATTCCTACAGCCCGGGTTATGCTCGAAAAATGCAAAATTCAGTCCGGGTTGGAGTCCTGGCAGCCTGGGCTGCGAATCCTATTGATGTCCAAGGTCTTCAGATCATTCCATGATAGACATTTACTTGTAGGATGGTGCATCAGCATGTAGATAGAATAGTTGCATCCTCACTAGGAACACACTTGAATAGATGCCATTTCACCTAACATCAGGAATCATCAGCAGGCTAAGTTCACATCTCTCAACATCGACACAACTCCCTATTTAAAGGTGCACTCATGCGCGGGGCAAACAACTGCAAATCGTCTATGCCACATCGGTCGGGGAATCAATTAGATTAGATCTTAAAGAAGACATCAAGCAAGCGGGATGGATGACACTTCTGACATATCTCGGACATAAGATCTCTTGACTATTGCGAAATTTGCTGTATCCTTACTGGGAGGACTTCTAAGCCAATGCCATATAACCAAAAATGTTTACATAACATCGTAAAAAATTGCTATTGTTTGAATACAATTGAAAATTACAATTACCCAAGACTGCCGTCGCAGTGATCTTGTGGTCGAGTGTTCGCTCTGCTTTTGGGAGACCTTGGTTCAAATCTTAGTCGGGTCAAACCTAAGACTTTTAAAATAGGTACACTCTGTGTTCTTGTTAAACACTCAGCAGAAAACAGTCGTGCGTCGCTTGCGGATTGTTGAGAATCCCTTAAAAATGCTTCGATCGCCACGATTCTTTCATTTTTAAAGCGTTCAAATCATTGCGCAAAAGTTTTCTCGATAATGTTGGTTTTTCCAATAATTATTTAAAAGATAGCAGGTGCACGAAAAAACGTTCACAAAGGTCTCTGTAGAACTTGACATCGTCTGTGTCTCTTTGCTGAGTGATTTGGGGCGACCGCGCAGAAACAGTGTTAGATAGTGAATTGGTTAGTGACAAGCAAATTTCAATGGGTGAGTGATGCTGTTAGAGATATGTTAGCCTAACAGTGTTTCTGTGCGGTCGCCCCTGGTTGATAACAGTCACTGAAACTTCGCACAATTTGACGTGTTTAATGTTGAACTGGTTGCTCATTGTTCGATTGCTATGGTTTTATGTCAGCAGATTGTGTCATTTCCTTAGTACTACATGTTCCAATGCTTCCTTTCTAGACAAACAGAAGAAGAGACGACCTATCTACATGTAATTCTGTGATTGCAAACATGTATGATTGCTTTGATTGGATGTTGATGAATACGGAAATGAACCTACAAACTCGGCTATCCTTTAGCTGTAACCTCGTCTATCTGATAACGATGTTGAGAGCGTTAAATACATTTTTCTATGTAATTCCTGTTTAACGTAGATCTGAAATGATGGAGGCATGTAGTTGCTTTTTACTTTTCTTTTGCTATGCAAATAATGCTGTTTTGATGCGATGAATATGACTGAACTATTGATCGATAACTATCGATAATTATCGATCTCAAATTCCAGGCCATCGATGCGCAATCAGTATCAAACTACACCAAAATGTCGATCTGATGGCATCACAGAGACGGTGAGTTCAAATACAAATGTGATGAATTTAATAAGCACAAATTTGTCTTTCTGTCTTTTCAGTTGGAATTGTATGAATTTGATCGGCTGGAAGACCTGCAGGAATCTGTTTCTCGATGCAGCTCGCAGTTTGAAATGGATAATTCGCCTGGTGTAGTCCTATTGTTGTATTCGGCTATCCTAAGTCGAGGTATCTCAAGGTAATATGTATTTTCTTATCAGTGCATGTTCATAGAAAAGTAAGATGCGGATTACTATCTCTTCATCTTTCTCTTCCATGAAGCGATGTTGGTGAAAACTGTTTCGTGGGAGTACTACATTATGTATACTAGCACTGAAATCACATAGTAGCCTTCTGTCATCTGATGAATGCTTTCAGAAAAAATTACTCAAGTTATGTAGTGTCACTCACGAACAAAATTTTCGCAGAAGCTGTCTCAACTCATCTAATTGGTTCAAAAAGGTGTTTCCGTACATAATTGGGTATCAGACAATTTCTGCAAACAGCAGTGATTACAAGAAGTTTTCATTCATAACATGTCAAGTTATCACGCAGGCTACTGCATACAGGACCGGAAGTTAGAAAAACAGATTATAGACAATGTGAATGGATTGAAGTGATATAAGATTAAAGTGTTCATGTGGAATTGGACACTTGTGGGACTTCAAGTTCAGTTAAAGTGCGATGTCTTGCTGCACAAAACCACGGATGTTGAAAATTGGAGCACGATGACGACAGTGTGGTATGAGGATTCAATAATAGTAGTAATCCCATCCCAGGCGCAAGGACAAAATGCGCAACGATGAGTCATCATGCTGACTCAGCCCCCCCCCTCTGGAAGGCAGGAAGGAGTTGGCCAAGGATGTGCTGGGAGGAATGGGTCCGAGAGGAAGAAACTGTTCCCTACCCCCCCTCTGGAATGAAGGAAGGAGTTTTCAAGCAAGGGGTGGGAAGGAAGGCGGTAGGAATGTGGGAACGATAGAGTGAGAAAAGGTGAGTTTTGGTGGTTTTTGGGATGAGAAAAGTCGGAATTCGTCATGAAGGAGGGTTCGGATGGGAAATTGGAGTTCATATTCGGAATCTACGTGAAATGTTGGGTTGGGAAGGAAGGCAGGAGGAGTTTTCCTGAGAGGCAAGGGGCGGAGCGGCAGAGTTGGAAAAAGGCGGGTGTTGATGGTTTTGGGATGAGAAAAGTCGTTTTTCGGCATGAAGGAGGCCTCGGATGGGAAAACAGGCCAGATTCGGAATCTATGTGAAATGTTGGGTTAGGAAGGATGTTTCCAGCGACATCGGAGAGAAAAAATTTTGATGACGTCCCCCCACCCATTTTTGGTGGAAAGTCCATTTTTCGACATGAAGGAGTGCTCGGATGTGAAAACGGAGTGCAAATTCGGAATTTTTGGTCAATTTTTGATCTAGGAACTTCGTTCCAGCTCAATCGGAGAGAAAAAGTTTCGAGGTCGTCGTCCCACCCAATTTTGGTGGAAAGTCCATTTTCCGACATGAAGTAGTGCTCGAATGTGAAAACCGGAGTGCAAATTCCGGAAATTTTTGGTCATTTTTTGATCTAGGAAATTCTTTCCAAGCTCAATCGGAGACAAAAAGGTTTCGAGTCGTCACGTCCCCCCCCTCTGGAACGAGATTCCAACTTTGGTTCCTAGAGAACGTAGAAAAGTCATTAGCAATAGACTCGTTTGAAAGCAAAGA